>CM033352.1:7437701-8005060 GCA_019395295.1 Osmanthus fragrans | reverse complement strand
TTTAACTCTTTTCAATTTATACAAGTGTCTCTAGTTTTAACTATAAAGTGAAATGTGTCATATTTATAAATAATGCAGAATGGAAAAGAAAAAACAAATTGACCTTAAGGTATATTGAGAACACATTCCAAATAATCAGACTCGGAATTTTCTTTACTGGAGCTTTCCATGTCGAGGAGAATCTAATGTTGTTTGCAAATTAACTAATAAGAGGCCGTTAAAAATTTGATGTAAATTGCCATCAAATTTTCTCCGCGATATAGCAGTTAGGTTGTTAGCAACTTGTATCAATTTGAAGAAGCCTTCGGTAGCATATTACTTCAGACTTCAGAGGGGCAGTTCTTATTTGACTCCAGTTTAAGAACCATCTTCATAAACTCATAGACAAAATAACTAATGGCAGCTGATGGTAGTACCTGAAAAGAGGATCATGAATTTAACATGATGTAACATAAGAAGATTGTTTAATATAAATACTCTACTGGATGTTTCAAGTGCAAAGATAAGTGTTCTATGGATTATGGTGTTCTCGTTAGAATGTAGTTCTCTTGGGTATCATCTAATCCAAGAGGAAATACTGCCTGAGTTAGAACGTAGAACAGGTGGTACACTGGGATTGCTTGTGATGTCAGTTAGTCGGTTCCTTGGATTCACTCAAAATTGTTATATATTTTTCTACCATTTCTTCATCTAAAAAAACATAATGGACCCTCATCCACTGTTTGTTTATGGAGGATTCTTGAGAAGGAAATAATTCCTTTTCCGTCTCATTTCCTCGTTTACACCGTCTATCTCCACTACATGTTGCTTCAATATCTAGCTTTACTTTTTTCAGCAATCTCAATTATTGGCTAATGGAGGCTCTTCTCTTTTAACACGATTTACTTCATTCCTTTCACCCCTAGCCCATCTCCATTTCTAGATGAAACTTTTGGGCTCTTGATAGCTCTGGGTTGATGTAAATCTTTCTTTTTCACTCACTATTTCATTTCTAAAATATTTTCTCTCTCTCTGAATTCTTTCATGTGGAACTCCGAAGAACCTTTTGAAGGTGACGGCATTCACATGAACATTGATTCTTAAAAACTTAACACTCATTACTAGATAAGCTATTACTAGAAAAATCTGGACCAAGTTATCCCTTGTTTTTGACAAAAAGTATGTACTTACCCAACTCTTTGTTGATCAATTCCTCTTTAATTAAAGTGGTATAGGCTGCAAAAAAGATGGTATAATTTTTGAGTAATTGTTTCGTCTTATTTTTGGGCTAAGACTGCAGGTGCTGTCACCAAAATATTCTCTCTCACATTTTACAGAGATGAAGCAAATGTCCAGCTGACAACGCTACTGCCTTTTTAGTTTCTTTGGCTGTTCTAATTTTACTTGTTTCGAATTGTCTTCCATTTTTCATCAAAAACAAGAAGATAATGTAAATCTGGATGTTCAAGGATTAGATGATCTCCCGATGTAAAATACAACAAGTTGAATAAGAAAGTTCAATCAAATGTAATTAGTTTAATCTTGAACTCTTGAATCAAGAAATTCGTTTATTTACCTGCTGATATGCATGCTAAATTCATGGAATTGAGAAGCTAAAAGAAAGCCATAGCAAATCTTAAAATGTACGGGAGATTAGAAAAATGCTCTTCATTTACCTGTAATAAACTCGGTATTTAAACCAGCATAGAGTGCAGGAATGCCTCCTTGCTCAACTATCTTGACACAAGTTTGCAATGCGCTCATCTTAGTTGCCCGAACTTGCATCTGAAGCTGCCTCCTTATAACCCCAAATGGGTATGTAGCAGCTTCAGAACATGCACCAGCAATGACCCCATATAGTAAAGTTCTGGCAGGACCCAACTCAAGTTGTTGCAAAGCATTTAATTCGTGACCTCGTTGTTTCATATGTTGAAGTCGTTTTCTTCCTTCTGGTGAATGCAGATATGTTGATTTTAATATATCATAAACTCCATAGAAAACAGCACCCGAGGGTGCCATACTAATGATTGAAGGAACTAAGCCCTGGTAAAGAGAAAAGAACCCTTCAGTTTGGATCAAGTGGTGGAAAGAACCAATTAATCCACCCAAGGCTTCTCCACCAGGAGCAATCATAACTGTCCTAATCCGAAAAGCTAAGAATAAAAGGTGATTTTTCCAAACGCAACTAATAAGATGAATGCCCAATAAAAGGTCCTTTCAACCAAAAAAAAAAAATTATAATACTAATAATACTTGGCAACTTGGGCACTAAGTATATCTTATGAACAAATGATTAACCAAAAACAAATTATCAAGTATTCAGCAGAAGATCTAATTTTCCCATGGATGGTCATTACAACAAGGCTACTAAATAGTCGTTTACAATTTACAAAGATCTTAAACTGAAAATGAGGCAAGTCAGTAATCATTTTGATCATGTTCAATGATATATGGACTGGGCGGAGCCAGCTTAGGAACTTCTGGGTCCAAAAAACTTCAGCCCAAGTTTTTTTTTTTTAATCCCAAACCCACCAAGCAAGACCATCAGTTAATCTTATTTACAAAAGGGAAAATTTCATAAATCCTACTTTAAGAATAGTGTACTTTCAAAATCAAAAATTAAGTTTCAAATTTCCAAAATCAGATATTCATTTAAAAAATATTTATAATTTATTTAATTAATTATATATTTTATTAATTAAAAAAATTAAAGTTAAAGATTTACACAATTTGGTCATAGACTCACAGTTTGGTCACAGATCGAAATTTATTAGGTCACAAATTTTTTTTGAGATCACGAATTGAAATTTATTAGGTCACGAATTTTTTTTAGGTCACAGAACGAAATTTATTAAGTCACAGATTATTTTCGAGATCACGGATCGAAATTTTAATAAGTCACAATTTATTTTCAAGGTCACAAGTCATAATTTATTAGGTCACAATTATTTTTGAGGTCACAGATTGAAATTTTATAGTCACAGTTGGTCACAGATTTGTCAATTTAGTGGTCACAGTTAACCAAATAATCTATAACCAGTTAACCAAACAACCATTGTAACCCCCGCCCATTACCTCACAAATTGGATCTGGACACCACCGCCACCGCCCCCACCACTACCACCGCCACCACCGCCACCACCACCACCACCTCACGAAGTCTGGATCAGAAAATCAACACCACACAATCGTACCACCATCGCGTCACAGTAGCACATCACCATCGCACCCACCACACCTTCGTTCCCGCCACTGCACCACAGCACTACCACTGCGCACAACAGCATACCACCACCGTGCACAGCACCACACAACTTACCCAACCACCGGACCATTGCCATACCCCCCTTCTTTTCCTCATCCTCACCAGCACCAGTCAACCGTGCCGTCCCATTATACAAAATGCCGCCGCCGCCACCACTGCACACAGCCTCTCTAGCGTCCTTCCACCACCTACATAGACAAAAAGAAAAAAAAAATCAACAAGTACCCCCACCAGATCGCACCCATGCAGCACCCCAGCGCCACCGCCACGCCTGCAGAATCACCACCTCACCGTCATATCAACAACGCCCCGCACATCCATAGACCGATCAGAAAATGTAACCACCACCACCACGCGAAACCACAGTTATTCACCATTAAATTAACCACGCACTACCATGAAATAAACACAAATCTCGTAGCACACACAGCGCTGCCGATTCGTGTTGCTGTAGCAACGGTGGCGGCGTCGATCTGAGAGTAGAGAGATGGTGGAGAAGAGAACGAAGAAGAGAAGAGGCCGGAGAGAGAGAGTGTCGAGAGAGGTGGTGAAGAGAGAATGAAGAGGAGAGAGAGTTCATTTTAGGATTTTAATGTGGGTAAATTAGATTGTGTATATTTAATTTTATAATATAAAAAAGATCTGATTTTTGAATTATCAAATTTTATTTTAGAAAGTTTCTCATCTGATTTTAAAGTAGGGTATAGTGTAATTTTCGCTTTACTAAATACCAGGCAGTTAAGCCCAGAAAGAAGTTAAGCAGCCCAAGTCCCAACCGTCCCTAAACCCAATTACAACCCATTCCTAGTGTCAATTTTCACTTCAGTTGAACCCTCCCTTTTTGCTCTCTTGCTCCGCTCGTCCGCCCATCCGCCACTCTGCCGCGGCTGCTGGGTAAATCATAGAGATATCGAAGGGCAAATATTTAGACTACAAAAAGAAGTATGTTATCATAATTCTATTGTGTGTTTTTTCTGTGTTCTTGCTTCATTTCATGCCAATGTTATTTTCTACTATGATTTGCTTTTTGTTTCTGTTTTTTTTTTAACTTCATTTTTCTGCGTTCTTGCTTCATCGAGTTGTAGTGTTTGCATAGGAGCTCTATTGGTAGTAAATTGATTGTGTTGCTTTTCGAATTCGGGATGTACTTTTTCTGCTGCAGTGTGATTTAGGAACACATGGGCTGCTGGGCAAGATCATTTATTGGTTCTCTTTTTATCCTTAAAGAAGGGCTTATAAAAAAGGAACTAATTTTTATTTCCCACAATCGGATATTGACTTGAAATAGAACATTTAAGATTTGGTACTTGGTAGACTTGAAATTTTGCTCCACGAGAGAAATTGCGAAAGATGCATAAAGCTTTTGAACAAAGAAGTGTTTTATATAAATTTCAGCTGTTATTATTAAGATTGCTTGTGAAGCTTTTGAATGTTGATCAAAGGTCAGGTTAAATCCCCTACTGCTGAGTTTAAATCCATGACCAAACACTTGTGCCCGCACTGAACTAATATCCTAGCTCCGCCCCTCCTCGAATTTAGGCCAGATTCTAGTCGATAAACATGAGTGTTTAAAATTAGAATGATTGTTGTTTTTTCAGAATACTGAGGAAACTAAATACCATGTGGAGAAGAATGAAAGATTCTTTCCACATTCCAAACAAGATGTAACTATACAAATTCCACTGGTTATTTAAATGACTGAAAAGATATGATAGGGTCAAGTTTAATTCAGACTGATGAGGTTAGCATCGAATAACAGATGCAAAGTTTGTTAAGTCTATAAAGTAACAATAAGACTAATATGAATACCCGAGAAGCAAATCAGTAGAACTGTTTTAATCAAAAGCAATGAATGGAGCAGATTTGACAGTTAAACTTCATATGGCTAAACCATAATTGGTAAAGCCTTACATATTATATGATAAAGATAGAGGTCAAGTAAAGGGTGAGAGTGTGACGACTCTCCCTAAATGCATATTTGAGAATTGGGATAAGGGGCTGCAACCATAATTGGTAAAACCTTACATATTACTCTCTCCGTCCCATTTATATAGGCCGACTTTTCTTATTTTCTTGTCCCAATTATATAGTCATTTTTTTTTTATTGAGAATGTTTTGTTTTGTTCGTTTACTAATATACTTTTATTTAATTTGCCTAGCTATAACCAATTTTTTTTCACTTAATCTTGAAATTATACAAATATAAACAAGGGTAGACTAGGAAATCTTTTGGCAAAAATTGTTTTTTCAATCTCATTAAAAGGATTTCTTAATCCATGTGAGAAACAAAATCAGCTTGGGATGGAGGGAGTATATAATAAAGATAGAGGTCAAAAAAAGGATGAGAGTGTGATCAGGGGCGGATCCAGCTAGTGGCGAGCTAGAGCGGCCGCTCTAGCTGGATTCGCTGAAAATTTTGAATTTGCCGTTGTCTGTGACTGTGGAGCGCCGGTGGACTGTGGAGAAGGAGACCGGAGAAGACTGAAGACGAAGGAAATGTATTTCTGGCTCTAGGCCTTTTAAAAAAAATAATAATAAAAACATTGGCCCAAATCATTTGGTCCAAATTGGGTCCTGTCCATGTGTGTTTCTCGTTAAGTAACCCGAATAGGCAATAACCCAAACCAATTTCATTCCCAATCTCTAACCCTCCCACCGGCGAAAGGAGTAGAGCAGAGAGACGAGTCCGAGATTCTTCCTAAACGGCAGCGAAGGAATCGGACTTCACGTCTTCACCGTTCACAGGCAGTGGCTGCGATGTTGGGCAGCGTGCGGCGGTGCGCGTCTCTGTGAAGGAATCGGACCTCACGTCTTCACCACTTTGCTACTTGGAGTTGGACTTGGCCACCCACTTAGGTAAGTTCGGTTTCTTAATTCTTATATAGAGATTCTGTCTTCATTGTGAGCTTGTGAGTTAAGAGTTGCTGTGTGTTGTGACATGTGCGACTGTCGAGTGCCGACTATGCGAGTGCCGGAGTGCGACTGTGCGAGTCGTGTGTGTGTGTGTGTGAGTGTAATAGTGTGAATTGTGAGTTGTGACTGCAGTGCAGTCTATGTGTGTGTTGAATCTGTTGATCAATGGCTTGATGCCTATTGCATTTGCCTTGATGGCTTGATGCCAGCTTGAGTTGTGGCCTTGTGGGTTGTGACTTTGTGAATTTGATGATTGAGGATTTTGTGAATTCGAGAATATTAGAGATTTTGTTGCTGAGGTTTATGATTTATGAAAATTGGAAATTTGTGAACTTGAGAATATTTCATGTATGTGGACTGTGAATTTGATTTTTGATAAATGACTGATAAATTGGGGAATTTGTCTGATAAATAATAAATTAGTGTTGGAATTGAAAATTTAAAATTGGTGATAGTTTAACTTTTGATTTACGTTTAATTTTCATACAATTTAATCTATGATTTATTTTTCTCCCTATTGCGGTCGTTGACTATCGACGGTCAACGACCGCTCTAGCTGAACTCCTATCCTAGATTCGCCGCTGAGTGTGACGACTGTCCCCAAATGCATATTTGAGAAATGGGATAAGGGGCTACATGGGCAATTCTTGAGGAAAGCCTAGCCAAAGTATTGGTATAAAATTGCAACAGTTAATTCTAATCTTGAACCAAATGTTTTTGCAATTAAATGAATTGCATCACTTAAGGTGTCCATAGGTATGCAGAGCACAGTAGCAGTAATTTCTGCTGCTGCACAGCGAGGAACCTTTCAAATTTTGTTGTCTCCTTGTTGCCTGGCAATTTGAGAAGTTGATTTCTATATGTATCATATACATAGAAATTGATAGCCTTAAATGGAGCCGTGCGTAAAATATTGACAAAATTTCCTTAACAAAATCCTCTGATCCCTTGTGAAGCAGTTATTGTCTTGATGAGCTCAAAAAGATTCTTCCGTTCACCATGAACTATATATTCCAGCTTTAATCTCTCCAACGGTGCAACAAAAGAAATGGAGGAAACATAAAGCCATAAAGGTCAAACAGACACAAAAGGTGATAAGCTATGCATACTTGTTACATGACTGCTAAAGCAAAAGATGAGTGTACCTCACATGTACCATGAGCTAGTTTATGAATAACAATTCCAGAAACTGAACAGTTGTGCCCTAAGTAAATCTGTGTTAAGCCCACAAGATTCTAACCTTGCCACGCTTAGTTCTAACCATTGTGGCGCATAACTATACTTCATACAACTTTATGGTGAGAATGTGAATTTATGAGGATTAAAAGAGTATCCATTTGGTAGAGGAAGCTAACCTATATACCTTTATCAGTCCCTTGGTCTCTTCAGACAATCTCGTTCCTGTACTCCGTTAACTTTTCCATCTCAATAAGCCCAACTTGCAGAACGAGAGGAAAAAAAAATTAAAAAAAAAAATTTCCTATATAGTTTAAGAGAATCGGCAACATAAATGCAAGGGATACATCGAGCTTAAACCATCTCTTGTTTTCCTCGTATTAATGAAATGACACCATCATTTCGATGTTTAGTAACAAAAAATATCAATGAAAAACCTCATACAAATTAGTCAACAAAGAAAATTCAAGTCGACATTAGATACTTAAGAGATAATAACTCAAGCCAGGGGCGGACCCAGACATTTTGTATTAGAGGGTGATAATCAAACTTTCAAATGGTGGGTAAACCGTAAATGATAATGGCAGTCCGCAGTCGACAGATTGGGAGAGAGAGACAAAGGCACAAAGCTGA
Organism: Osmanthus fragrans; assembly: GCA_019395295.1. Classification (NCBI taxonomy): domain Eukaryota; kingdom Viridiplantae; phylum Streptophyta; class Magnoliopsida; order Lamiales; family Oleaceae; genus Osmanthus; species Osmanthus fragrans. The sequence continues at coordinate 7,997,094 of CM033352.1, read as the reverse complement.
GTTTGGAGTGTTTGACAACGCATTGAGTATATGACTGTGACAAATCAATTCATCTTCTTGACGTTTTTGCCTTTTGACAATTATTGTTTCTGTCTCTCCATTAGTTGGTTCCTATAACGGCGCTAAATTTGGATCAATGATATAGAACATCTTCAATGCAGTTAGGAGAAACCTCAACTTATCTTGTCATCTTGTAAAGTTGGTGCCATTAAAACGATCCAACTGAGCCAAATCTTGATTCATCAGTTTGATTGTTTTCAAAGTTGTTTCGTTCTCCATCGCAAAAATATCGTTTAAGATTGTTGAAAAACAAAGGAAGGTTGGAGAAGAAACCAAATACAAAACTAGCAACAATGACGAACAACACTAGGAACAAACTTCAAAATTGAAGGCTCGAACATGTAATTGTTGTCCTCAAACAATATTTACCCCATTTTTGAATTGTATGAGATGCTTCAAGGGTTTTTCGACAAATGGTTTGTAAGATTAATCAAACTTTGTTACAGAATAACACACAAAACACAAGTGTTTTCTACTCAAACTTGAAGAACACAGAGAAAAAAATTGAATATAAAGAATAATAAGACTTTGATCTTTAATTGTGGAATAATGCATGGATCTCATGTGTTTTTCATATTATGCCATGAACATTGATCCTATATATATAGACATCGACCAGATGCACGAAATGGTACCAAAAAATTGAATGAAAGGCCACCAAATTTCAAAACACAAACGGTAAAAAATGGGGTCATCAAACGGTCAATTTTTCCTTCTATGCGACCACATAGATCAAAACATGAAGGGGCTGAAATTCTTTGTAAATGACCATGCGACAACATGCCAGTATGGCCTATGCTCTGGCATAGGCCAAGTTTAGCCCTTCAACGTCTACTTTTCATTTCACACACGATTTTATTGATTGTTAAACAATATTCCAACAAATTGTGCGATTATAATCTCTGTAGCACGGACACTTCAATTGGTGTAGCATGTCGGATACCAACACTCATCGGACACTCTACAATGATTAAATTTTTTTTTTATTAAAATATTATACATTTTTACATAAAAGTTCTTAGTAAATAACAAATAGGTATTTATATTTGAAAATTTTCAACAAATATATTAATAACAAGTATAAAACTAAATTTATACAATATAAATGAAGAATTTTAATGAACTTAATCAACGTGTCGGTGACGTGTCGTTTCGGTACTTTTTTTTTTAAAATCACGTGTCGACGTTTTCGACACGTACCATGTTGGACTTACATATCCGTGTCGGTGTATCATAGATTATAATTAAGCAACAAGATAATTTCATATTTATCGACACAATATTTTAGAGTTTGGGCAAAACCTGTACGAGGATTTGTAAAAATTGCAATGGAACAAAATTTAAGGGTGTCGTTATTTGCATCACAATTTTTATATATTCATTCCACTGTATATACATTCCTATTAAATTTTTGAAAAAAACTATTTTCATGTTAAATTTCAATATTATTTTTATTAAATTCATTCATTTAAATATTATAAATCCACACAAAATACATCCCTAATATAATATTTAAAATTTTTAAAAATCACAATATTCATCTAATCAGTGTCAACATCTGCCCTTGTTTGATTCCAATTTTTTCAAATATTTCTCTATCTTCTTTTCAACTGCACATTTTGCAATAAAATAATATTGCACGCAAATCAAAACTTTTTCCTTAATTTTTAGCCACACATTTTATATCAATCAACTATTCAAAATGCATTAATTTCCCCAAAATAGGAATCAAATAGGGCCCTAATCTAGTTCTTACTTTTCCTTTTTCAATATTGTCATATCGATGCTTTAACTGAATTATTTCAAGAGTACATTGCTCATGCAACAAATAAATCTTTCCTTGAATCATATGTTAATTTATTTTTGCTTATAAGCTAATAATTTTGATTGTTTGCATTTTGATTAATAATTTTACGTTTGTTTCATTTTGTAATGTAAGAATATTTAGACATGTATAAAAACTTATTTCGAAATTTATCATATACTTTCATCTATCAAACCAATACTTAAAACAAAGCATAAAAAATAAGATTCCATTTTCCGTATCATGAAAAAATTATAACTAAAATAATGTGTTGATTTTTTTTAAAAAAAAATTTCAATTGAAGATAATATTTTATGATTATTAGGGTTTTGTGATTTTAGTTGAAAATGGTATTTTATGATTATTAGAATTTTAGTTAAACAAAAACTCTAAAAGAATATAAAAAAGGTTCAAAAGAATTTTTTTTTGAAAAAAAATATTAATTGATGAATTTAAAACGATATATTTTTATTTAATTTTATATATGTTTATTTAGGTAAATTTATATAAGATTACAAATATAATATAATTAGATTTTTAAAAGTGGATATATATGTAAAAATTGTGAATGCAAATAGCAATACCCAAATTTAATTAAGAAATAAAGTTGAATTAAACAACACAATGCATTAGGGGTAAACATTTTTCCTGTGGAACCGAACTGAACCAAATAGAATCAATCGGTTCGATTTTGATTCCTCTACTCAATTGGTTGATTTTGGGACAATCAGACAATGCACCGGGAATCGATCGGCTCTAATCAGGTTCTCGGTACTGCCTTAAGAACTAATAGTGAATTGGAATTTTTCCAATTCTCTTTTTGCTTGCACCAAAATGCACTAGATTTTTGAATATTATAATAAAAAATTATCTCAAGTTAAAATTTTATTTTCCATATGCTTCTTCTTATTTCTTTAATAGGTAATCAAATTTCAAGTCTAAATAATTTTATATAAATACCTTTATAAATTCATAACATTAATGCAACCCAATAGGAAAAAATATTTTTTTAGTTCAATATTTCATAAGAATTCAAATTTTTCGTTGTTTCCAAAGTGAATGGCCATCAAGAAACAAGATCATTGATGATTACTAAAGATGATCAGGTTATTGTTATACAAATTTTCTTAAAAATTATTTCAATCTAGATTTGTTTGTGTTTTGTTTAATAATTTATTTTTTTCGCTTTTATGAGTTGATCTTGAGTTTTTGATTGAATTTTTTTTTGTTACTTTGTTCATTTGATTCTTTGTGTTAGATTAAAATAATAATAAGTGATTTCATACTTTTTTTTTTAATAGATAAGTAGTTTTATACTTTATTTTTATAAATTTTTCAATATAAAGAAACAGATCGGTACTGAATCGGAACCGATTGATTCGGTTCTATAGTTGGATAAAGAACCAATAGTTCCATTTCCAAAAAAATTATTGATATTCGGTTCGATTCAATTCCTTTCTGAATTGAACCGAATCAGATTACACCACTATTACAATACATTATTAACTAACAATTGAAATTATAATTGAAAAATACGGGTACCAAAAATGGAATTGGAAAGATTAATGCTATTTAACCCACTAGAATTGCAATATCAATTTAGATAATATTAAATAATAGATTAAATAAAAAGTGTATTTAAATGAGTAACCCTCAGTAAGGTTAAAATGTTAAATAGCATTACTCAATTAGAAAATATGTACTTTTACTTTGTTTTCTTTTTGACATGTGTATAAAGGCCCAAGCCCAAACCCTTAATTTGACCCAATTGGAAGTGATCCATTCCCAAACCATGTTACCCACCATTCAGATTTCAATTCCAAAATTAGACGTGAGGATTTGAGGGATATTTTTTTTCATTTTTTTTTTTTTTTTGGCAAAGCGGCAGTGCGTCTTCTAGCCTCTCTCGCCGTCAAAGTTCTTGTTCACTATCTCCCTCACCATCTCTATTCTATCACTTTCTCTCAAGTCTGAAGCCGAACTGCCGAAGAATCCAAGGTAATTTGACAATTTCTCTCACTTAAAATTGATTGAACGAGGAAGGTAAAACTTTCATCTTTAATGGGGGTATTTCTAGAACTTTTTGGAGGTTTAGTTCCATTTTTGCCTTCCAACAGGTTATTGTGAAGATTAATATAATTTCTAGTTGTATGTATATAAAGGAAATTATTTGTTTTTGCAGTTCTTGCTTTATTCTTGAAACATTCTGAATATTTTGCAAAGGAGTTTCATCCGAATTTTTTGGGAATACGGCTTAGTTTGTGGTGGTTTGTATATACATATATCCAAATGTTGTAGAGAGGGGAAAATGGGGGAAAATGTTCATTCTCATAAATATAAATGTTATTTTGTAGAATATAATGGGTTTCGAGATTTCCTCTATTTTTCTTTCCCTTCAACTTATCTATGTTGTTCATACACCCATATTTGTTTGACTCCTTGTCAGTAAAATTAATTCCTCTAACAAATAAGAGAGACCAGCATACGTTCTATTGATAATAATCAATCTCAATAAACCTAGCATAAATATATTTTGTGTGCTGCTTTCTGGCTATCTTCTGTTCTCCTAATTTCTGTAATATTATCTCATTATTTGATTGATTAGGTGCATGTTTGCAGTCTGCTATTATTCCCTAGTTTTGAATACATCATTTTTTTTTTCCATATTTTCAAGTTGATGATACACAAGTGGTCTGGATTTATTTCAGATGTCTGGATTACGGCATTGTGCACCAAAAAAATAAAAATAAAAATAATAATAGAAAATTCAATAATCCAATTTTAACAACAACATGCATCCAACAAGTCAACAAATCCGTCAGCCCAGTTCACCGATAATCCAACAAATAAAATGAACAATCCAAAAGTATTCTAACAACATTTCTCTCATGCATTCCATGCACACACTTGTAAACTTCTAGAATGGATAATTTACGATACGTATTCACATAGAGAAACATAAAAACACCACACAATGAAATGTGTTATATTACATAAGTTTTTCCCTTCAAATCAGCGAGAGATACTTTGTGAATTTTCCTTTTTGTTATACTTTTTAAAACATTATGGTTGTCTGGGAGATTGAAATTTTGTCAAATAGAAGCTTTGTGTGTGTGTGTGTGTGTGTGTGTGTTATATTACATAAGACTACACAATGAAATGTGTTATATTACATAAGTTTTTCCCCGGTGAGAGATACTTTGTGAACTTTCCTTTTTGTTATACTTTTTAAAACATTATGGTTGTCTGGGAGATTGAAATTTTGTCAAATAGAAGCCTCGTGTGTGTTATATTATATAAGACTACACAATGAAATGTGTTATATTACATAAGTTTTTATCCAGCGAGAGATACATCGTTAAATTTCCTTTTTGTTATACTTTTTAAAACATTATGGTTGTCTGGGAGATTGAAATTTTGTCAAATAGAAACCTTGATTAATTTTACGTTAATATATGATTGTTATTGTTGACAAATCAGTGTATTTTTATAGATTTAAAGAAATTAAGGTGTGAGCGACTATTCTTTTTGCTTTATATTAATAATCATTCTTGTCAGGAATGAGTCGATCACTTGAGACTCTCTCTCTTAAGAGGAAAAGACCTGAGATAGATCCATTGGGACTTGTAGATGCTGAGCGTGCAATCCTCAATGCAATCAAAACTAAAAAAGATTTGGGGATTTGGGTACGAGATATCAAACACGAGACGAAGCTCACCGATCATGTCGTCAACAAATCGCTCAAATCATTGTTGACTAGGAAATTGATAAAAGAGGTCGTAAATATCCAATACAAAGGGAAAAAACACTACATGGCAGTCGAGTTTGAACCCTCAAAGGAAATTAGTGGAGGTGTATGGTACGTTGATGGAAATCTCGACAAAGAACTCGTTAATGTATTGAAACAGTTGTGCTTACGGTGTATACGTGTTCAAAAGGTTGCCACTCTCGAGAGAGTTCATGAGGATTTGAAGAAACAACGAGTCGTGACATTCGAGATCTCTATCCAGCAAGTTTCCGAGATACTGAACTCAATGGTTTTAGACAATGAAATAATCGAGGTGAAGAGCACTGGCCTGGGGGAGTATCATTCCATTCCTATTGGAACAAGTTGTTACCGATTTGACAGCAGTGCCTTTGTAGCTAAGGGTTTGAAAGTGGGTGCTTTTGCTTCAATTCCATGCGGTGCTTGTCCTCGGATTAGTCTGTGTACACCCGATGGAGTTATTTCTCCTAGTACTTGTGTGTACTACACTAAATGGTTGAATATTGATTTTTGATGCGCCTTGTGATTTGTCTTTATGAAGTTTGCTTTCAGCTGTACATTACGGATTGAGCTATTTTCATATGGTGTATCAGTATCCTCTAATGATTATATGATTGCGTTAGAAAATTTCTCATTTTCATTTACACGAGACAGGAACATTAAATTTAAATCGGTCCAACTACACTAGATTATGGTACATTGGAGGGTGTTGACCGGTTCTATTGTAAAATGGAGGGTGTTGACCAGTTCTATTGTAAAATGGTCACGTAATACAATCCATTCCGTCTATAATGCATGAAATGTGATGACTATCATATTCGAGATTTTTGAATTCTAAAATTCTTAGCTCTCAATATCGTAATGACTTATTATGACAGTTATAACAGTGTAACATTTTTACAGATTCGTTGCTGACATGACATACATCCTTGTCATTTATTAGTGTTACACAATACATAAGAATGACTAAGTATAATACCCATCTGAATTGTATAATTCATAACTTTCAATCGATCAACATCAAGACCTCCTAGCGCTAGACTCATACAATGAGTATGGCCAATGTTCCATTCGTACCTCCCCCATGCTGCTCTCTAAATTTGCGTCTAAACAACTTAGTGAATTCTAAATCTCTAATTCACACACTTCAACCCCATGTAACTATCATAGCACATGTTAAATTAACAATTATATATATATATCCACTGCATAGCCATATTTGAAAATCACTCATAAATTAGTTGTTGTTGATTTTTTTTTTCAAAATCACAAAAATGAATCGGTTCTGTAAATCAACGAAGATCATAGGAAAAAAAGATCTTATTGACTGAAAATATCTCACAGTGCAATATGATCTTAAGTACTTCAAATAATTCAATGCAATATAAACCATTGCACGAACATTTTATGATTCTGTATCATTTCAAACAATTCAAAGGAGGGCTTATAAATCTAGCCTAAATATTCCACTCACCTCTTGGTTTGAGTTGTAATTACAGTGTGTGTTTCGTACATTGTGTAACACCACATGGAAATAATTTTAATTAATATATAGCATTTGACGTCGACGATATATTTATCCGGCTAGCTAATCATTTCATAGTTACACAGGCATTTAATTAACTCATTCAGCCCCTGTTTTGGCCCATATTGCATTTTAGAATAGTATTTTGTTGGAAAATGTGTGGTAAAAAATAAGAAAAAGTTATGAGTTTGTATATAAAATTATTTTATAAAAAAATGTGTGATTGAAAATGAGTTTTGAAAAAAAAAATGAGAGCGAAACATAGGCTCAATATATTTTTATAACAAATTTTCCATGTGAAAAAGGATTTATCCGCTAGATAATCGAACACGTCAATAACCACACAGTAATGTCAATAAGTAAAGCAAATTACATAATAACACAAGTTTTGTAAGGTAAATGATAATATATTTCTCTCTAGTTTTTTGGTAAGTCATTTTACAACAATAATAGCAAGTCACTGGAGGTATGAAAAAACTGTAAAACTCATCTAACATGTCCAAACAAGTGTCCCCGGGGTAAAATCATAGAACGGGGGCATTTGGAGCATAAAAAGGGGACAAATGTCGATACTGTCCAAGAGAGTCATCCCAATCCAAAGCTTGAAAGAATAAAGTTATATGTATATTGTTGATTGACGAATATATTTGACACTCTCCCTATATGACATAAGAGCCCTGCTAGACGCACAGGACTTGTCCAAGGCCCTGTGCATTTATCATTTTCCATGACATAAATTTGGGTATCGATGTGATGATTGTGATCAAAATCAATAGTTTAAATCTAACTAGGCCCTGTGTGTTTATCCTTTTCCATGACATAAATTTGGGTGACGATGTGATGGTTGTAATCAAAATTAATAGTGTAAATCTAACCACATGTAAGAGCGTAAGTGTTATATTACATAAGTTTTTCTCTTCCGAGACTTCACTTTTTTTTTTCGAGTCCCAACCAACCATTTAAAATTTATGATTAATTCATCAGCTTATCTTCTTGCCATCCCTTCGCTTTAAAGTCTTGTCAGTAATAAATTATAGAAAATAGCAATAACGTTCACCAACCCTAGAAAAATACTTCCCAAAAGCAAAATATTAAAAAAAATGAATTATTCTTTAAGTATAATTTTTTTGACACTTTTTTTAATATTGTACACATAATGTATGGGATTTATCATTATTTTAATTGTGAATTCTACCCTTTAATTGTGAATAGAGTGTCAATTTAGTGTAAAGCCTTTAAAAAGTAAAAAATAATTACCTTTTTTGTAAGAGGCCTTATATCTTTATCTCTACCAGTCATTGAAAAGGTGCATTCCAATTGACCAAATCGACCCAATGGTAGACTTTTTAAAAGGTAGATAATTTATTGAATTTAACTATTTGTAAAAAAAATCTTTAAGATTGGCTATTTTTTCATTTTCCACCCTGACTGTGGCCTCTCCAGCAAATTTTCTTTAATAATTAATGAAAATTAACATAGAGCTTATTCTTCTAATTTCTTCTCTAATACAAACTGATTTAAGGTTTTCCTTAATTTCCACTAAAGAAATATTTTTATGGATGTTTGGTTGTGTAAAAAATATTCTTCAACCCATTTTTGGCAGAAGTTTAATAAATATATGTTCATGAATAAAATTACAAGACACCATGGTCCCTCTTAGCATAAACTTCTACAAACTAGGAACTATAAAATACAATATCTCTAGGAAACAATCAGATATATATCATGAAATATTAAGTAACTCTCGTTGACATTGAGTTGATTTCCTACACTCCCACTCCAGCTTCATATGTGATGGTGGTGGAGTCCACAATTAAAATAATTATGAACCCCACATATGTGAGAAAAATGTCAACAATCATGTCAAAATAGAGTGTACTTGAAATTTAATTCAAATAATAATACACAGAAGTGGGGTAGTACTGGTCATTACACAAGCATCTTAAGGGCAAAACCGCAAAACCAAACGACAAAAAAAGAAAAAAAAAAAAAAAAATGTTTGTCGTAATATCATGGTCTGGAGCTTCCCTGGCTAATTGCTGCTCCTCCTCGCATTCCGCGCCTATGAAGTCAGCCTCGTACGATCGCACGTGCGTACAACTCAAACGAACCCTCGCGCACACAAATATTACGTACACGACCGCACATGCACATCGTCTCATAGATGTGATTACGAAATCAGAAATGCAGCAGAGAAAAATTGAAACGTGAAATATCGTTTCTCTCTTTGCTCATTGTTTCGACAATGGCGGTTAGTTCCAGTGAAGAGTGAGATGTTATTTTTATTTTTTTTTTTTTTTCTGGCAATGACATGGCAGTATTTGCTCATTGAAATTGAGGAGACAACTTTGAGTAGGATATGTAGCTGTGGAGAGGGTGTTGAAGTTATCAATTGCTCTCTTTTGAAGTTCAACTCTAGGATTCAATTTCAAATTTTTTTTTTTTTTTTTTTAATATTTCTGTTTATGACGCTGATTGTATCGATTTATTATTTGCTATTATTAATCTGAGATTTCTGAATTGAGTTGTTCTTCTGTAACTTTTTGACCTTATATTTATCCGTTGACCAACATATCGGTAACATTCAAATTTCAAATACAGGAAGAAATTTACTTCAGCATTTCTATTTGAATTAGAATAAAATTTACTTGTTCTTGGGAAACAGGAGGTAATTTTTGAGGTGTAACCGATGGGTGTGGGATTTTTTTTTTTTCCCTCTATTTCGCAAATGTGAAATTTTGTGTTAGAATTGCAATGATTTTCTAATAAGGTGAAAATTTTGATAGCACTATTCCTAATATAGAATAAAATCGTTTGCTGCAAAATCCTATATTTTGGAATATATTGGCCAGATGCATATGAAGCCAAAAGAGGTAGTTAATAAGCTAAAGTTCAGCATTCTATGTATGGGTGCTCTATGTTTCATTATCAGACTTTAGTTGATTTCTAAATCCATGATTTGATGTGCATTTTGTGTAGAGTAGGTTTGGAGAAACTAATAATTAATGGTGCAATTTTCCAGATTAGCCTTTAATGGTTAAAGTAAAAAATAATTACCATTTTTGTTTAAGAGGCCTTATATTTTTATCTCTACTTTAAGCTTAATAAAAATGGTCATAGTCTGTTTTCACTATTTTTATTGAAAAGGTGCATTCCAATTGACCAAATCGACCCAATGGTAGACTTTTAAAAGGTAGATGGAATTTATTGAATTTAATAGGCTATTTGTAAAAAAATCTTTAAGACTGGCTATTTTTCATTTTCCCACCCTGACTGTGGCCTCTCCAGCAAATTTTCTTTAATAATTAATGAAAATTAACATAGAGCGGAATTCTAATTTCTTCTCTAATACAAACTGATTTAAGGTTTTCCTTAATTTCCACTAAAGAAATGTTTTTATGGATGTTTGGTTGTGTAAAAAATATTCTTCAACCATTTTTGGCATTTGTCAATGATTTTAAACCAAAAGCTAAGGTTGATGAAACATGTGTCTAAGCAACATACTTTAATCTTATTCGGCAGAGGATTTTGATTAATTAGCTAGTGTATTCACATTTCTAATATGAATGTTGGTTAGTAATATCTATGATTATTGAAGTATATTTCTCAATCCAGTCTCAATAGTTGTTTGCTAAATGATAGATGCTGTAATGACCAGAATCTGCTTTACTCCATCTTTCATCTGCTCTGACGAATCTCGTTCTGAAGCTCCTGACTAGAACCTGCACAAAAGGGAAGAGATATCCCCATTCCCCATAAGTAATATTATGTTCAAGATGAAAGGACAAAATTACGTGAAGTAAAACAATTTGTAGATCATAGCTTTTTGGACTTGAATTTGTACCTGATATAGAGAGTCATTGGTAAGGTTGTGACTCCTCCTTGAAGTCTTCTTATTCGCGAGAGATAAAGTGAGATTTTGTTCAGAAAGGAACCAAATATGTGAAGTAAAATAACTGATAGATCATAGCTTTTTGGACCTGAATATATACCTTATATAGGGGTTTATTTTGAATGGTTGGGTCTTTGGTTTGCTTCACTTGAGTTATCCATGTGTAACTTTACATCGTTGACTTGTAAGTTTATTTCTGAATGTTGAGGATATTGCAACTAAAACTTACATAGTAGGGAGAGAGACACATGAAAAATAAAAAGTCTGCTGAAATGCACACATGCAAACAAACTGACCTTTACCTTGATTTATGCATGTGATGAATGACTTGGCAGTCCATTAATGTTCAGCTCATATTAAAGCTTGGACAAAATTGAGCTCTGAAGTTTGCAAATGAACTCTAGGCAATCATTTCATTCAATATAAAGCATGAGAGTGCTTCTGTTTAAGAAATTTTGCCTGCAGGAATCACTTACTCTAAAGTTGGAAAATAAGTTGCCACAATGTTGTTTTTCGGTCATTGCAACCAGTTTCCATTATTGTCTTTGGTATTCCCTTCTTTGTAATTTCATTGCTCTTTTTGACTCGTTGCTTATTTTGGAGTTTTACTTATTTGGTTTTTACGATTTTAGTTTACATTTTTCCCATTCTGCTTTCAATTGTTTGATTTCTTCCATGATCTATTTCCAATGAAAAAGCAACAGAGTAAAATGATTTTCTATTTCCTTTTTCTTCAGTGCCAAAGTGTTGATAGTTTAGTGGTGTTGCCTGGTGGAGGAACTGCCAAACCAGAGTATGAATCACAGCTAAATATTGTCAGGCGTATGGAAGATTTTAATACGATGAAAAGTGACGTGTGCTTGACTACAAAGTCAAATTTGGAAAATGCCAACCTAAAGATACATAAACCAAACAACTACGCCCCATGTATTTTAGATGTTGATATTGAGAAAGGAAAGTCAGAAAACCCTAATCCCAATGACGAATCTGTTGAGCATCTGAAGACTAACGATTGCTTTGCAGTAAGTTCTCGATATGCGGAACTACTCAGGCTTCAATTGTTAGGAATCCATATAAAATACTTTTGGAAGAATCAGAGCCATTTTCTCTGTCTCACGGGTGCATTGTTTTATTTTGGTTCTTCAATTTTTCTCTGGTGGTTCTTGTATTTGGTATTTCAAAATGACAATGACCTGTTTTGCAGAGAGAACCTTACAGAGAGAGATTAGCTTACTAACAGGAGGAAAATTCATGCAGATGAACCATAGCTCTGAGCTACCCAAGTTCACTTCCAGAGGTAGCTATCGTATGCTTCAGCCCTTTTAGTGAATTATTGTTTATAATTCTGGATTTTTTTCTGTTGCAATGATTTCATGATATATTCTTTCCGGTGATTATGCAAGCTATGCAATGGAACAAATAATATACTCTCTCCGTCCCAATTATATAGGCCGAGTTTCCTTTTTCTCTTGTCCCAAATATATAGGCATGTTTCCTAATGTAGAATATTTTGTTGTGTACTTGTGTCCCTTTACCAATATACCCTTATTAAATTTCCCCCCACTTAATATGCCAACTTCTTGAAATCATCCAAATACACACATTTCCCACTTCTTGGAAACAAGAACAACTCTCATTTCTTCTTCTTCTTCTAGTTGTGATTATTCAACTTCTTCTGTGTCTTCTCATTTCTCTGTCTTCTCAAATTAAGTCATTCAAATTCTTTATTAATTCCAACAATAATTTACTACTATATATTGAAAATTAAATAGGGGTAAACTAGAAAAGATCTTGGCAAAAATTAATTTCCCAATGACATTAAAGAATATTTCTTAATCCGTGTGAAAAACGAAACATGCCTATATAATTGAGACGGAGGGAGTATTATATATTATTTTTTCCATTTCAAAGCTTTTGCCTCATTCAGATTAAAGGGAGGGAAGCTTTAGCATTACAAATTGCTAGTGTACCCAATTTCAGAACAAACAGTACTATCAAATGTGGTAACTTTGATTATGAACACTTGGAATTTATCCATCCCAAAAATAATTTGGTTCCCAAACTTTTGGCCCCGAGTCTAACATAAATCAGAAGCATTGACACCATCCAAATGTGAGACTACGAGTTTGGCATAAATCAGAAGCATGATACACATTCTTTTCACTCTTCATCCTTGAGGTCTCGAAAGGTAAAATTTGTGCAAATAGACCATGCTGTTTATTGGATTAGCCAGCAGGACTGGAAGTTTTAAGAGATAATACCCTTTCATGTTGCTTTTATTTTTCCTCATTCATTTTTCTTTCTTGGAAAGTCGAAACTGAGACTTTTGATATTTTAGAATCATCTGCCTTGTGTACTATGATATTCACTTGCTAACAAGTATTTTCCGTATTATGTAACAGATAAGATTTTGACTGAGAGAGTTTATGATACACTTACTAATAGATCAAGGAATTACAAGCGATCCACCTCCTTCAATTCAAGGAGAGTAGTTCTTCTGTTCTCAGTCTTGTAAGCTCAAACCACATCACATTAGTTATTGAACAATCTCATTTAAATGAACTAATGAAGTTGGATGTTCAAATAATTCTTACACTATAAAATTTACATCTTGATGTCAAAGTGCACAAAGCAAATGACAAGTAGTTTTCAAGGTTTAATGATAAAGCATGAAATGCAAGATGGCTTGAAAGTTGACGTCAAAGTACACGAAGAAAATGACAAGTAGTCTTCAAGGTTTATGGATAAAGCATGAAATGCCTGATTTCATGAAATCATGATATAAATTTGTATGACCAACTTGTTATGAAATGCATGATGGCTTGAAAGTTGACATCAAAGTACACGAAGAAAATGACAAGTAGTCTTCAAGATTTATGGATAAAGCACGAAATGCCTGATTTCATGAAATCATGATATAAATTTGTATGACCAACTTGGTATTCTCATGTCATCGATTTTCAGCATTGTAAATGTAGAACCACCTGTTGGGACCACAGATTGTTTACTGTTTTAGTGATAAATACAATCAACTATATCAAAAAATAAATAAATAAAATTGGATGGGATGGGATATCTATAAAAACACCTAATATAATGTCCAATGTGAAATTATAGTTCTGCCATTATGTAACTGGAGTAATTGAAAAACTATTGTGTAACAGACTATGCAAAATTGGTTAAGTTGCTAATATTTTTCCATAGTTAGAATAATGTTTGAGTAGGTTCTACACACACTATTCGACTTAGTTCTTGTTGTTTTCATTGTACTTGTCGTTGCGCTGCCTGGAGGGGAGTTGTGGGACGGAGGAGGCTTCGATTTAGTGGAACATCATGATAGACCAGTTTTTGATAATTAAGGTAGAAGTAATTAATTTTAAAGTGAGGTTTCAACTGTAACAATTCCAGATTTTTGTCACTTGTGTTTATAGTAAAAAATGGTGCATTCTCGAGTCTGTATGTGTGCAGACTGAGTGAAGTTCACTTCACCCATATGACCTCTTGAAGCTTTTAGATTATTGTTGTTCTTTCTTCTTGCACTAATTATTCTTTAAACCAAATTCTAGGTTTTGTTCACCATTACTCTGGTTGCCGGTAACTAACTAGATTATCTTTTCCTCCCCAGGTCGATCTTGGGAACGATAATCCTAATATATCTGACTATGCGGATGTGGCTGATTGGTGATGGGTCTGGTAACGTTTGACACATCTGCTTTCCCTTGCAATCTCATTAGAACACTTGGCTTTTTGCTTTTTTTTTTTTTTGCCCTTTTCCGTTGCTCTGCTTATATCACTTCGTGGTCCTGTGGTCTAGGTTTTTTGTTAATGCTCATAAGCTGAAAATCTGAAACCACATTTAGATGGTCCATTGGATACCCGTTTTGTACAAAAAATTTTGGTTTTGTGTTTGCTTTGCAGACTATTGTGCAATAAATTCTTTTTTAGCAATTCTGTGCATTGTTCAGATTGCTTCGAGGAATGTTTTGCCGTGTGAGATATCATATTAAAGCCATCTAATCCAGGCCATACAAGGGCATAAAAAAGCATAACACAATACAAGCGATATATTTGCATTGAAGAAAACAAGAAAACAAACAGTTGAGCATTACTTAGCTCAGTTATCCCTTCATATGATCCTGTGACCGATCATATGAATGTACTGGTTATGAGATTTCAATGCAATGATTATTCATGCATTTGGACGCTTATTTCTTGTAATGACTGACTAGTTTCACACAACCACACTTCAACATAAAACTAACAAATGGTGGTGCATGGCATGGTCAACTTATGCTAGATTGCTCAAAATCTTGAGAGAAAAATACATTACCAGAGTTGCAAGCGAAGGGTTCTATCTCCAAGGTACATTGTTTTTGACAAGAAATCTATGCCAATAGTGGCCTGCTTAAGAACAGAGATTTAAGACCAGATTTAAGGGATACTTGATAATACAACTACAATTCAAACACACCAGAATCTTCCTAAATTTAACAATTGAAAAATGGCAACAAACAAACCTGATAAGTATTATCAAATTTATCGTGCATAAATAGGGTGGTGATGCTGGTTTTTTCCATAGATTGATCGTCCAGAAACACCAGCTTGTACCTGGCTAAAGGTGATATCACTGCCATTATTACTCTATAAATTTTACAAGTTATTTATAATACAGTCCTGCTATAGGTACAGGGTTCCTTTAACAGATGTGGTACAGGTTTTTGAAAATGCTGACATGACATTTCATTTAATTAAAAAAAAAAGTCAAAACAAAAACTACTCTAACCAAAATTAATAAAAGAATAAAGCTCTCCACCTTCCCGTCATTTTCCCCCCAATTTCACAGAGAACCCTCGAGCACGAAATCCCACCCAAATCGAAAACGACCATCGCACTACACTCCACCTCAGATCGGTGGCCGAAAGAGAAACTGACCGTTGCACTAACCTCCACATACGGTTGGTGCCGAAGCCGCGAAGAACACACATAATACGGTGAATCATGGTTGATTGTGAGCATTCGATTCGTGAGTTCACGCTTGTTTCTTCTTCTTCATAGTGAGTTTACTAATGTATCTTCTTCATAGCAGTATTCAACCTTATTGAGTTCTTCATCTGAAAAGTATAATGATTTTTTCGACAAAGAAGCGCATGGAAAAAGAAAAGATGTTTCTGATAAATCTCAAAAGGGCAAGAATTAACAGAAGAATAAAAATTAGGCTAAAGATAAGAAGTTTTTTTTTTTTTTTTTTGGTGTGGTAAAAGGATAAAATTGAAATATGTATTTTGGTTAGTACCTCAATTTCTAATAAGTGGGATTGGTGAAGGATTTCTCAATTTCACCATGATTTTTCTTAGCACTTTCTGATAATAATGGCGGATGTTCTATCAGAGAAAAGGGGAAAGAGTTGTTTCGGAAAGGATTTGAATGAAAACCGGCTTGAATATTTCTACTGGACTGTAGCAACTATCATTGTGGTTAATTTTCGTGTTTATGTGTTTGTTGCAAGACAATATTCTTACAAGAATGTGTAGAGGACAATGGCTGCTGCTGATTGTAGTGAGATTGGGTTTACATATGTGATTTTGGTGGCATGCTTAATATATGCTCAGTTCATTTCTTAGGTGATTTGTGGAAGTTTAAACTGCCAATTGTTAACATTCAATTATGAAAATTTTGGTTTTATCTAGTCATGATGATCTGTTTTTTTTCGAGTTTGTTGATTAATATCGAGTTCCTTTACTCATGCAGTGAATCATGCACCGAACGAGGAAGACGAAGAGTTGCCAAGACTGTTTGACAAGCTAGCTAGAATTAGCGAGAAGCGAGGCGACGACATATCATTGCACATTACCTTCAGCAAGGGTAAAGAAAATGCCAACTGTTGTGGGAAAGGAAAGGGGTCGGAATGATAGATATATGCGTTCAATCATGTTTTACGAATCCGAAACCGATGTCCTTCAGTTGTGATGTATTCTGTTGAGGTGTTTCATATGTAGATTTTGTGATGATATATCTAAAATGATATATCATCCAACCAAGGTTGAATTTTGACATAATTTGCTGATTAAGCAATGTTATTTTGCTGTAATGGAATTACGTGTATATCATGAAACATATCATGAAACCATTGAAATTTCTGGATAACTATTATGATTAATGAATGACCATTTGAGTTTTCATCTATTAGCTCTCAGTTTGTGGTTCAGAATGTGACTTTTGCATAATATATCATGTGTATTTTCATAGTGTTTTGGCCTTTCTATATATATGTTTTTATCGTATGTACAGACACTATAAATAATGCCTGATTTGGTAAGATGTGTGCTTATAACATTTGATTGTGTTTGCAAAAATTGTGTGTTATTTGCTTGAAGGATGGTTCTACGGGCATGGCCAAAAATAAAGCAATGCCAAAACATAGAAATATTTGACTGCCTCGAATTAAGCTTTAATCATACTGCCAAAAATTAAGCTTCATCGTCCAAGCCTCATAACCACAGAAATATTTGACTGCCTCAAAACACAAAAATTTCAACATACCTTCAAAATTTAATATAAAATGCATCTTCGACTATCAAAATTTCCACAAATTCAAGTCCTAATGCACGTACAAAAAATTCAAAATACCTTCAAAATTCAATCTAAAATGCATGCTCGACTATCAAAACAAAAGACTACATGTGAACATCACGTATCTCATAACTCCATCTTTCCATTTTTTTGAATTCATTTTTCTCACTGGAAAGCCTACGACATAAACATATCTTTTGTAGAAGTTGAACCTTTCCTTCTCATTATTAAATATCATACCCACATCAGGCACACTTGAAGTATCTCCTCTTACATTTTCGTTGTCCAATATATTCAAATTCTCTGCAACATTGTCGTTCTCACATTCCACCAACAACTCATGATTCCCGTCTTCCATAGTTGCAATTCCTGCCACAATGCATATTTTGAAGTTACAAGTTAATGTATAGCCACAAACTGTTGAAAGAGAGAAAAATTATTCTAGGACGGGTTGGGCCATTTCTAGAAACGAAGTTAGGTTGGGCCATTTCTTCATCCTCTTCAACTGGAACCCAGGTACTCCAATTGGTGAAATTCGAAAATGGAAGATAATATAGTCAATTTCTGAAATATTGTGGCCGCCTAACTTTCTCACCAAAAAAATAGCTAAAATGGAAAAGCAAATTCAGTGCACCCATACTTTCTCAACAAAATATATAGTTAAAATGCATGACAACAAACCTTAAAAAGCTGAACATTGGAGATTCGAAGATGGCAGTATCGGTGCACCCAAATCGGAAGAACCGAAAGAGCTTTAGCCGGGTTCAAATAGCGTTTTCTAAGAGAACAGTGGCGACATATGATAGAAGGGCCTTAGACATTGTCGCCGGGATGTTGATCGGAGATGTGGAGTATCGTTCCCGCTTCTCAGCTTCCCGCCCGCTTGGTAATGCCCCTCTTTCTAGTTGGGTGGAAATGATTGAAATGGTCAAGTTTCTTATTTAAGTTGAAGGAATTAATTTGGCCTGCCACATCGGATTTTTTGAATTTCTGTACAATATCTGTTAAATGAACCCTGTACTCACAGCTTTATTCTTTTTTTAATTAAATGAAATGTCATGTCAGCATTTTCAAAAACCTGTACCACATCTGTTAAAGGAACCCTGTACCTATAGCGGGACTGTAAGAACTATTATGATACAACAAATACCAAAATGTCTGAACATGATTAAAAATAATAAAATACTAATGTAATGATATATTAATGTAAAAGTAATTGATTTTACCAGAATAGTTAAATTTCCATTAGAATGTGGATATAGTCATGTTTATGCATTTTGTATGATGATTTCTATTTATAATGTAAAATTTAACTTAATCACGCAAAAAAAAAATAAAATGAAAATAAAAAAATGAAAGGTTTGGGAAAGGGGTGTAAGTGATCTGATTTTATCGATTTTCGACAGATTTTCAATCTAAATCGTTTGTACTGGTTTGAGAAAAACTCAAACAACCAAACCATTTTGAACGGTTTGAAAAAAATTCAAATCTAAACCTAACGGTTTGGTCCAGATTTTAAATCATGGGTTTCGCCGTATATTTTTTTGTCTATCTACTTTTATACCGTTAATTCATTGAATTCAATATATATTTTTATTTTATTAACAATAAATCTAAAACAAACTAAATATATCTACTATAAATTTAAATACCAACTAAATCAAAGTAAAATCACAATAAATTAAAACATAGTTTTTTGTTCGTCTTTTTTAGGCTAATGACGATACGATAACATTACAATACAAATCTACTAAACTAAATATAAGGCTCAAAAAATATAATGATGTCCAACAAAACCTCGTAATCATCATAATTGAAAAAAATGTTACTGATTAGACAAAGAGACTAACCAACTACAATAAGAAAATAATTATTTATAAAATCTAAACATAAAAATTACAAACTTTTCATTGTATGTTGTTACGAACTCAGTTTATCACATATACTCAAACACCAATTAGTGTCACATATGATTCATCGTCTGTATTGTAAAAAAAAATGCATTCATTACATTATCATAGTATTAAATATTAGATAGATAAGAGAATATTTAAAAAATATGATAATAGAAAATATAAATCACATGCCACAACTTTCATTGAATTATTAAATGCCCCAACTTCATCTAAATATTGGCGTAGCACTATAGGTTCCTTCTTAGTTTGCAACCAATTCTTTCCGCATATACAAGTATCAATCATCATTGCACCTAATAAACTCCTAAAGCAATCAAGTATCCGACCTCCAGTTGAGAATGCAGACTCAGAAGCAACTGTAGAAATTTGAATCGCTAATACATCTTTGACAATTTGAGAGACAGTCTTATACTTAGTAGCATTTATTTTTCACCACAATAAAATGTCGAATGACTTCTCAATCAAATTTTCACACCGATCGAACAAGTAATCTATCAAATCATTTTTTTCCAACCTGGGTGGGCGAAGGCGAGATCGTGTCGCGTTGAAATGGAAAGTGAATGGTTAGGTTTTGGAATTGATTCAATTGAAATGAGAAATGTTACAAATGTATGAGTTATGAGTTTCTGGCTTTCTACTTCTGCTGTTATGGACTTATGGGTTGGGGACATTCACCATTGAGTTTGGGAAGTTGGACTAGAAAATTACCTATTCATATTGGCTGAAAATCATTAAATTGAGATTATTATAATTTATATATAAAGTATAAATTAGGATTATTGAGTAATAATAATAATTTGGAATTTTGGATGAATTTTCAAAAAAATTCATTTTTTTTTAAATTTTTATATATTTTTTCGCTGTTCCGGTTTGGTTTTAAACCACAATTAAAATTCTCAAACCTAAACCAAACCGTTTTAACTGGTTTGGTTTGGTTCAAAACTATTTCGTTGACGGGTTCACGTGGCACCAAACCGACGATTTCTAAAATGCGGTTTCGATTTGATTTTTCGATTTGACGATTTTTGCTTACAGTCCTAATTTGGGATGCAACTGCAATTATTTCTAAATATTAGTTGATGAATTTAAAGTGATAGAATTTATTTTAATATTATTTTTATCTATTTAAGTAAATTTAGATAAGGTTGAAAATGTAATATATAAATTTTTAAAAAAGTGGATGGATATATAAAAATCGTGGATGGAAATAGATGTACCCTAATTTTTATTTATTATTTTTGAAGAATATGTGGTTAAAAATAAATTTTTTTTTATTAACGTACAAAATTATTTTATTAAGAGAATATACTGTTAAAAAATAAATTTAAGAAAAAAATGAATTTTTAGATAATAAAACTCAAATGGGAGATATATACTTTGAGTGGATGAATTTGTCACGTCATTTGCATAAATATTAGTAAGTGATTAAAAATATTTCATATAGCCGGTGAATTTTTTTTTTTGAAAATTTTAGTGCATCTCTCAACCACTATATGACAATGTTTTAAAAAGCGCGCTTAGATATAAGACGCGGGTCTTAACAGTAAGTGCAAAATTATATGATCAACTGCCAAGTTGACTGCATGTGCTCTTTATTAATTTATTTTTTATTTTTCCCCTTTTTAAGTGGCTTTTACTTGATTTTAGTTTCAAAATTTTCCTTTGAAAATTGTATAATTGACTAATTGTAAGAACTACTAAATAAATATAGTATTTTATAATTTTAAATATTTAGTATGTATTATTTTAATTATTAAATGATTTTTAGAATGGCTAAAAATTAAAAATAATATTTAAAAAAGGGTTTTTGTTACGTCTAGATTCGTAAAGTATGAAATTTAACGTCCACACCTAGCTATACTTTACGTTTTTTTTATAACACTGCTATATGCTCTAGTCTCTATAGGTGAACAAGAATTTGGACTATTAACTTTCATTTCTTTTTATTTAGGTCCCCAACTTAAAGTTACACTTCAGTCCCAAAATTATGGTTTCCATGTACTTGAACATTGTAGAAGTCATATTTGTGTTGACAAATTGTAGAATAAATGAAATTAAAATCAGTTTTAATTTATTATTATTTTTTTGAAAAAAGTTCCTTCTCCACTTCTTTCTGCTCCTAGAGTGCCAATCCAAGTTCACATGGTGGACGTCAAAGGAAGTGTAGGTTGAGATGAATAGTTGGAGGGAGGATCAGCATGGGTAGTTGGGGGAGCATTAAGTGACAGAGAAAGTAATCGATTCTTTTTTCTAAAATCTATATTTCTATCGACGTCAAGTGATTATCTCTTGTTACCTCTTAATCCAAGTCACGTTACTTTCAACAATCAAATGAATGAAAATGTAAGTGCAACAAACTTGGAAGTCTTGAACATCTTATAAGTCAAATTACCGGTGCTAAACTTATCCTATAATAATTTTCAAGGAATATCCATTATTAAATTTGAAATTGTCGGCAAACTTGCACCATTGATTAGGCTTCTAGGGAGTTCTTAACATCACATAGCCAATTAACACAGGATTTTCAGTCCAATATAATGAGCTCTAACCCCAAGTAAACTGCTACTATAAACACGAATAGTAAATAAAACCAACATCGACTTTAACCCCTTATAGCTTGGCTCTATACATTAGATTAGAATTTTATTCTAGAGGGATTACAACATCAGTTTAAGTGGCATTAATGTGCCATTAAATGATAGGTGAAATTAATGAAATTAAATAAGTCATTTAATTTCACCTTTCATTCAGTCTATCATCTAGCACCACCTAAACTGAGGTTATAACCCAGTGAGACTATATAACATTATTCTTTATTCTATTGTGATTTGTCATTGAATATACAATCCCTAAAAACCACAAAAACATGTATTGGTCTAGCTTTCACATACGTGGTACAATTTGAATGGGACTTATCATAATTCAACATTCTTTCTATTCAACCTGGGTATAAAGCATCAACTCATTTACCCCTCTTTCTCAAGACATCCACTTGGAAAAGACATTCAAGAAACCATCAACTGCCCTCTCAATAATTCTTCACTGGCAGGTTTCCACCACAAACTTCCTTCTCAAGCATTTACTCAAGCCATGTCCCACTCATTACATTCTTCTTTTAAAAAAATGAGTTACAGAATTTCCCATAACTTAAAAGTATGCAGCAAGATCCAGACACAAGCACCATGAAGCTTTCCATTCAGCCACAAAGCCCGGCAAGTGATTCCGATGGCCCCTGTGAAGTTCAGAATCAAAGTATAGTAGTTCCTGAAAAGCTTATTACCAAAGCAGATGGCTTCGATAAGAAAGAGCACTCATGGTAACAACTTTAAGATCCTTTCTCCTTGTACAACAAGAATGGATGAGAAGAACATTTTACCTATAGTCCATGTTGTGAAAAAAATGAACTTTTTTTCCTTATTTAATACTGTCCAACGCTGTTTATTCTACCTTACCAAATACTGGTGACTTCTTTCTATTCATCTTAATTCCTGAGGAAAAAGCTATATCTCTGATATTGATACATTTCTTCTTCATATATTACTTATTCTTTCATATAATTCTCAATGACTATCAACACATCTGGCATTGTCATGCAGGTTTGCCATTTCTCAAATTCCAACAGACTTCTCAATTCAAGTTCAAGAAATCACCTTTTATGTTCATAAGGTACAATATACACAATGACTACATTAATTAATCATCCAAGACAAACTATCAACACTATCTATACAAAAAGTTAATAAATCAAGATCTCATGAAAGGGTTATATTCTGAATATCATAAATGAACATTTGTACACGTTACTGAAAGTATGCATAATAGCTCGTCTTCCAAAGATAGCAACAGTTCAAATATGTTAAACAGTATTATTTCTAAAGAATTGCCAGCTGGCATATTCGGTGCATTATACTGCCGTCCAATTTTACAAAGAAGTCAAAATATTTGATTTATAAAAGTACAGTAGTTTTTATGTGATAAAACCTATTCTAGTAGTTCTCTTCTCCATTATAGACTGTTTAATGAGATTTCTGTCCCTCCAAAAGTGAGCATCATGCATAATTAGATATAGTGAATGAAAAGTCACAACACAAATTTGTTTAAGCTAAAAAGTTGATGAAAAAAACATCAGAAGTTAGTAAGCTCGAAAGAACTCCAAAATAAGACAAACGAAATAGCCAGTAGTATATTCTTAATCTATATTTGCAAAACCATATTAATCAAAGGCGAGTAATAGGAGTTTTAACAATTTTTTTTTTTTCCAATCATTCCAGTTCAAGCCTTGTACTCTTATTAAGAGCATCTTCAAAAGACTCTTTAAGCATAAGATCATTTCTATTTTAAAGAGTCAACCCTTAAAATTATGTTCTAAGAGACTTTTTAAATTTAGATTTTAATTTAGAGAGTGAGTTGACTCTCTAAATTTGGAGAGTCAAACCTGCTCTTTATAATTAAATACATTCAAAGTATTTCAATTTTCAATGGAGGAAAATAATATAATAATTTGGAGGGAAGCTAGTAAAAATAAAAGGTGGGGAAAAATAATAAAAAAATTTTGTAGTAGTAAAATTAAGTGTTAAATATAAAGAACCTATTAGAGTACTCACAAATGTTTACTCTCTATATTCATAGAATATGCTCTTCAAAAATAGATAATCTCTTAGAGATGCTCTAATAAGCTGCAGCTATCCGTTGATTTATGCTTTCTCGAGATAACTTCAGTCAATACTTACCTCAGCAATTTACTCCTGAAACAGTTTCCACTGGTTTCCAGGTGTGGCTACTTAGGCAGAATTGAACTTCAGCCTCCAAATTCAAATTTGGGTTGTGACCTCAAGCTTGAAAACTTTCCAGGCGGTTCAGAAACATTTGAAGTTATTTTGAAGTTTTGCTATGGTCTTCCAATTAGTCTGAATCCTAATAATGTAGCTCCACTAAGATGTGCATCAGAATTCCTAGAAATGACAGAAGCACTCGAAGAAGGGAATCTCATCTCCAAAGCAGAAGCTTTCTTCACTTTTGTAGTCCTCTTGTCATGGAAAGACTCCATCACTGTCCTTAAATCATGTGAAACTCTCTCTCCATGGGCTGAGAACCTTCAAATTGTTCGCAGATGTTGTGACTCAATTGCTTGGAAGGCTTCTCAAGAAACTTCAACAACACAAGATATAATAAATGAAGAGACGTGGTGGTTTGATGATGTGGCTACACTTCGAATTGATCATTTCACAAGAATTATAACAGCATTAAGAGCAAAAGGAATGAGGCCGGAAATTATAGGTTCCTGCATCATGAAATATGGGGAGAAATGGTTGTCAAGCCTGGCAGTAGAGATTGACAGAGAAGGAAGGTTTGGTTATAGGAAAAATGAGTTGCAATGGAGTATTACAAGTGGCGGAAGACAGGAAGGGGACATCGGACACATAAAGGAGCAAAGAGCGATAGTAGAGAGCTTAGTGAGTATCCTGCCTCCTCAGAAATTAGCAGTTCCTTGTAAGTTCCTTTCTAAAATGTTAAAGGTGGCTATAGTCTATTCAGCATCACCAGCTTTAGTTTCAGAGCTTGAAAAAAGAATAGGGTTGGTGTTAGAGAATGCCAACGTTATCGATCTTTTGATTCCTAGTTATACAGCAGGGGATCAAGGGGAACTGGTCAAGTGAGTTTTTACCTTCTCTTCTTAAATATCAAGTTTGGTAGTCTATTACTAATGATATCTTCCACGCACATCCTTTGCCTAATTTCATCAATGGTAGGTCCAGTTCAATGGAAGGACCCACTATGCATAATATAAACGTAGTGCAAAGAATTTTGGAATATTTCCTGTTGTACGAACAGCAACAGCAGCAACAACCACAAAAGCCTGGGACATTGGCCATTGGTAAACTCCTAGACAGCTACCTAGCAGAAATCGCAAAAGACCCTAATCTCCCAGTCACCAACTTTCAAGTTTTAGCTGAATCCTTGCCAGAAAATGCTCGAGCATGTGATGATGGCTTGTATAGAGCCATTGACACCTATATCAAGGTTATCTTTGATCCCGGAATTCTTTTGCTCCTAATTTCTTCTATCAAATAAATTTCAACTGATACTCTAAATATGTAGACTCATCCATCACTATCAGAACATGAAAAGAGGAGGCTATGCAAAGTCATGGATTGTGAGAAGCTGTCACTTGATGCATGTGCACATGCTGCACAAAATGACAGGTTGCCTCTTAGGACCTTGATTCAGGTAATTTACAATAATGATTCCAGGCCCATACTATATCCCAGTCAAATATTTAAAAAAAAAAAAAAAAAACCTGGATCAGTTACTTTAGCTCTTCAAAATACAATTATGTGCCATTTTGCCCATCTATTTGAATGTGATTTGTAAAAAAAGAACTCAATCAAACAAGTAGGTAACAGAAGCTTCAAAGATACATCAAATTTATTAAAGAAAGCATTCATGATTGGATAAGTTTCTGCATTACCAAAATAACTTCTATCCGTCAACTATAATGATTGTAATTCGATAGAAAGCCAGAAAAAAAGGAGTTAAAAAAGCAATTTTTACATTGTTAATGTTTGCAGAGGGCACAATTTTACAATTTTAATTTTTGCAGAACGTACAAATGTAAGTAGAAAATTTAGTAGAAGTCACATTCTGCTAACTTTGTAGAAAAGCATTCTTGATTTAGAGCCTGGGTAAAAGAGGCTCTGCTGCTATTCAATCCCCCCCCCCCCCCTCTCTCTCTCTCTCTCTCTCTCTCTCTCTTATTCTCTGTTTGCGTTGGTGGTCAGAGGTCTTCTTTATTTATTTATTCATTGTTTAATTTTAATTTCTTTTCTAACTAATGTTAATCCGAGAAGAAACATTCGTGGATTCAATATGCAGCCCCCCACAGCACGAAATTAATAACGGAAAGAAAGTATTATTGTATGTAATATCCAAAAAAGGATCATTGAAACGACATAAAATTGCTCATAGCAACATATAGATATTACCAAGTGTCAATGTGTCCAGTAGAGAACAGAATTTGCATAACATAGATTCACATGAACAAACTAAGCCTCCTTTTGGCAAAATTAATAAATCATTTATAAATGGTTAAACTTCGTTTTCAACCACACCTTTCAATGGACCGACAAGTAATTTCCACTTATCCACCACTCATTTCCATCTATTTATAAATTCTTCCCAAACAGAGGCTAAAGCATAAATAAATGTATCCTTACCAATCAACTCAATTGAATCCAATTCAATTGTTTACTTGTACAGAAAGTCATTGTATTCCAAGTTTTGACATACAAAAAGATGATACACAGGTTTTGTTCTCAGAGCAAGCAAAACTAAGGATGGAAATACAAGGAAAAAATCAAACAGAGAGTGGTGACAACTCGGAGCAGGAGGTTAGTTTGTCATCTACAAAGAAAGAAGTCAGAGCCCTCAAAGCAGAACTTGAGAAAGTAAAGTCACAAATGGCTGAACTTCAGAAAGACTACTCTGAGCTGCAACAAGAATATGAAAAGCTAATCATTAAGCAAAGAAACTCGTCAGGTTGGACTTTTGGATGGCGGAAAATCAGAAAGTCTGCTCTTTTTCATACAAAAATGGATGAGGAAGATACCGATGAAAGTCATAACAGACAATTCCAGAACCAAAGGGACAGCTTACGCCGAAGACAATCTATTGCCTGACAAAACCAAATATAAGATTACATACCGAAGCTCGGAATTAAAAACCAATAAAAGAACCAGGGCATTTTATAAACGGAATACAAATTATTTTAGGTTCAGCAGTTAGCAAAGAGTTGGTCTTCTGTACTTCAGTTTCTTGTTAAAAAGTATAGGGAGTTGCCTGATGGATGCACCTATTGCTTGGAAAAACCTTGGAGTATAAATGCGTGGAGTTTCATTTTTTTCTTAAAGGATGTAGAATAGAAGGTCTGCACACATTTGACTTTGGATTTTGTGGAATGTAAAATAACAGCAGTTTTGTTCTTTGAACAAACATCTTGGATAAAATTCTCCTTAATGTACCATACAGCTCTAACAACTGACAAGGTCAAACACTAAAACGCTTAATTTCCAATCTAGATGGGAAAAATACATAGAACTTCACAATTTGCCTTGGGAAACAAATCAAGAATCCTAGTTTCAAAACCTCTTGCATTTACATCACTATCACATTTCCACTAAACGAAGAAAACCAGAAACCAACTTAAAATTCATTTCCAATATCTATTTCACAATGCCAAATCACCACCACAATGAATGACTTAATAAACACAGAAAGGGCTTAAGTTCACAACATAATAATTCTTTTTCCATTGTCTTTGCACCATATCATAAAATCCCCCAGACAAAAATTACTTCAAGATCATACACCATTAAACACACTGAAATTTTATAACATCTAACCATCATTTCAGCTCTCCATAAATAAACCTCGAAAACTAATACAAATTACCTCCCAAAAGACCTCATGTTGCTCCATGGATTAATTCGGTTCACACTTAATATATATTGGAATAATTATGTAAGAAAAAAGATTTAATTATTCAAGTAACTAGATTTTTAATAGAAAAATAATAGCTATTAAGGTATGGCCAGCAATTAACTTTGGTCTTCAAGTATAGAAAAAATTGCCACTTTAGTGGACTAATCAAGGAATTTGGACAAAATAAAAAATTTATGGCAGATTTATATCACAACCACTATTTTGCCATCTAAGTTTATCTGCAAATGAAATATCAACGTCTGACACTACTATTCCTACTGCATCAATAGCCCTTAGTAACTCCTCATCCTTGTAAAAGTTATGTCCATTAATACTATACCACAATCAAGCATGGTTTTCTCCACTATTTATACCAGCAAATTTTCATCATGCAGCGTCTTAACTTTTGCATCAAATAAAACATGTTATACTATGCATAATCCTCAAAAAATAAAATATATAAATTCATATCACAACTTATTCAAATCATTAAGCACCATAATTCTAAAATAACAGCTAGTAAACAATGTAATAATTAGACAACAAAAAACCTACTCATGCACTCCAAAAGTGACTTACTTCTGTCACACCTTACACCAAACAGGTCATTGCAAAATTACCATTATATGTTCAACCAAAGTTTTTCGAATTTTAAAGATTTAATATTCATTGTTTACAAATAAACAATTCAAATGCTCATGTACAGCTTTTATCTGCAACTTGATATTTCAATCAGAAAAACAAAAGCCTTGACTCTCTTATTCAATTTTTTAGCTCCGAAGAGAATCAATTTATTGTAACAATAATAAATACAGTGCAGCTAGAATATTCTACATAATTTTGTTTCCTTCTAATGAAGGACATTCCAATTTATGTATTGATCAAAGAGCAAATTCACCAGCATATTGATAACCCAAAAACTATCTAGATAAGAAATCTAACAATGGCTTTCTATCAGTCATAAACTAATCCTCTTCAATTTGAAATCAATAGGAAAAAATAAAAATATAGTGATTTTAAAAAAATTCTTACCTGTTTCATTACACATTATATAACCATAATAATTTATCTAAACAAAGAAAACCAAAACCAACATAGAATTCAATTCCAATCTTTATTTTACAATGCCAAATCACCATCACAATAAAAGATTTAAAGAAGTCAGAAAGAACTTAAGTTCACAACATAAAAGTTATTTTTCCATCATCATTGCACCATAATGCTATCAATAAAATCCCTCAGACTCATAATAACTTCAAGATCATACAATGACATTTTATAATATCTAACCATCATTTCAGCTCCCCATAAATAAACCACGACAGCTAATACATGTTACCTCCCAAAAGACCTCATGCTGCTCCATGGGAATTTTGCCCCCGAGCTCGTGCCCTCTGCTCCATCACCATCCCTGCCACCACGGCGGCCAAATGTACGGCCTTCTGGCCTCTTAAATGTCCTGCCATCTTTCTTCTCATCAAGCCAATGTGACTTCTTCATAGCTTCCGGATCTTCCACGATGCTCGATTTTGACTGCTTATTCAAACTCTTTTTGTCCTCTTCAATTATCCGGATTGGGTAAAGATCCTGGTTTATCGACAAGGGGTTTTTGAGGGTCACATAAGCCTTCTTGTAATCAGGTTTCGCGATCAATAAACCTCCCCGCTTCTTCTTCTTGCCCTCCATGTTTAAGGTCCGGACTTTCTCCACCTCGAACCCGTAAAGTGATTCTAAAACCCGCTTAATCTCAATCTGCAAAATCAAAATAATAAATATCAAAACATAACTCACGATTATACATTATATACATACATATACACACACGAACATATATTTGAACCTTTGAAGCGGAGGGGATGGTTTTGAGAGCAATTTCAGAAATATTGGAGAAAGATGAAGGCATGAGGAGTTTTATGGGGAGATTAGCAAAGTATACCACTCTTCTTCCTAGTCTACTTCCCATTTTTCTGAGATTGTTGATTAGAACACTGAAGCTCTCAGCGATGGTGAACCGCGAATGGTGAATTCGGTTTTAGAGGAGGGTTTAAACTGGGCTTGGTTTTTGTATCAATTCTATGTAAATGGGCTTTAAATTTGGGCCACTTTTTAATAATGTTAAGCCCAGTTTGATGCACGTTCTAATTTTCATTCTCATTATTCTACTCATTTTTAATCACACATTTTTTAATAAAATAATATTTTTCATCATATCAATAACTTTTTCTTCTTTTTCAATCACATATTTACCATCACATCACCCAAAAAAATGCATTCATTACATTTTAATGTGCATCAAACATAATTAGGACAACTTACAAAAAAGAATTTAAATTTAGGAATCTTTAGAAAAAGTATATTAAAAAAATTTTGAAAGTAAAAAATATTGTTTAATATTAAAAAGACAACACAGTGTCACATATTAATAATAATAATAAAAGTGATATAACGTTACTTTTAAAAGTTAAGTGTCACTTCTATATTAAAAATGACATACGATGTCACTTTTATTAAAAAATGACGTTTCTCACTTAAAAAAAAAAAGTGATGTGACTAAAAAATGACAAACACTACAAAAAAAAGTGACAAATATTAAAAAAATAATAAAAATCCAAAAAACTGACAGAAATTTAAAAGAAGTGATGAATTCAAAAAAGTTGTACAAATTGAAAAAAGTTACATAGATTAAAAAAAGTGATAGAAAATAAAAAAGTGACAAACACTCAAAAAGTAACAAAAGTTTTACAAAAGTGACATTCAAAAAAAATGATCGAAATTTTTTTTTTAAAAAAAAGTGACAAACACTCAATGTCACTTTTTTTTTATCAAAAAATGACATCCAATGTCACTTTTTTTTAATTAAAAAATAACATACAATGTTGTTTTTATTAAATAAAAAATTGATTATTGTCACTAAAAATGATAGAAATTAACATTTAAAAGAAATTCTTATAAACAAATTATAAGCTTAGTCAAAGATGTATTGCTCAATTAGAGTTTGAACACTATGTAGAAGAATCGAATTTCGCAATAGCTAGATTCAAATGCCTTGACATCATTGTAATATAGGGTTTACAGATTCATAAAGGAGGGCACTTGTGGATTTCTTGGCGGGTGTAGCTGGAGATTGGTTGCCTTAATGAGTGTAGTTGGAGACTTGTCTTTGCTTTCGTTACAAAGAAGAGCTGGTTTAGGCATTATAGCAAACATGTAAATTGTGAGCATATCCTTTTAACAACCTTATAACCTGATCTTGATCCCACATCCGATAATCCACATAGTTTTCAATATCTACTAGCTCGCAGTTACCCCATATACAGTATTCCAACAGATAGCTAGAGCTTTTACTAGTCAAATTCGACAACTATTTGCTCTAATGTGCCTCTGTCGGAATCTGAAATAGGTTCGCTGGACACCACATAGGGTTGATACCACCGGCAGCTATCTTGACAACCTTTGTTGAAGACTCGTCAATTATTGTCGGAGCATGAAATGGCTTGAACTTCTTTTTTGAGTTTTATAAAATTTTCCAAATTTGAATTTTTGCTCTCCATTGTTCTCTGCTACAACTTTAAGGTTACAAACCCAAGTGCAGGTTGTCTCAAGTAGTAAATTCGGAAGTCCGAGACTTGCCTTTGCTTTCGTTACAAAGAAGAGCTGGTTTAGGCATTATAGCAAACAGGTAAATTGCGAGCATATCCTTTTAACAACCTTATAGCCTGATCTTGATCCCACATCCGATAATCCACATAGTTTTCAATATCTACTAGCTCGCAGTTACCCCATATACAATGTTCCAACAGATAGCTAGAGCTTTTACTAGTCAAATTTGACAACTATTTGCTCTAATGTGCCTCCGTCGGAATCTGAAATAGGTTCGCTGGACACCACATAGGGTTGATACCACCGGCAGCTATCTTGACAACCTTTGTTGAAGACTCGTCAATTATTGTCGGAGTATGAAATGGCTTGAACTTCTTTTTTGAGTTTTATAAAATTTTCCAAATTCGAATTGTGCTCTCCATTGTTCTCTGCTACAACTTTAAGGTTGCAAACCCAAGTGCAGGTTGTCTCAAGTAGTAAACTCGGAAGTTCGAGGTCGAACCACAGGGAATTGGAAGGAAATAAACTAGTAGATGAGTAGTAAATGGTTGGTTAAATTACGATGAGAATAACACTAGAGCGTTGGGGATTCACTTTGGATAAATGAGTAGAAATTATTCTTGATCTTTTATTTAACTCATATGAAAATCAACTATGAAGTGATCTCATACGAAAGATAAAACGTTGATTGCAAAATAGACTGAAGGATAGTTCTCGTTAATTGTTTGAGAGAATATGTCAAAATAAGTTATTGGTAGGTAAAAATTAACTAAGCATTCATTGTGCCAAACTTGTCGACAATAAATCAAAGTCTTTGACAAACCAAAACCATTTGGAGAACATATACTTCAACCAAGTTAAAAGATTAACATTGAAGAACAAAGTGAAAAATCAAAGATAAAACTACAAATTCATCAAAGTTTCACCCCTAGTTCTAGCTAAAGGTTTAGAAATACATAATGAAATGTAGCAAAGAGAAAAGGAAGGAAACTAGAAAATGATGTAGAGAAATTGATGCCCCCAAACTCTTGGCCAAGGTCCACTTTTATAGGCAAAGAAGCATCCAAAATGCAAGTGGACATTAACAACTTGTGCTCTGTCCAGCCTGGAGACAGTAGCAACATGCAATTTGACGTCGGTTTTCAGATAGGTTGTGCAGCGAATTTGGACTTATGATCAAGAGAAAAGTTGTTGACACTTGAGTTATCTTTCCATTGGTACAAATATCAGGTTAATTGGATCTCTATAACTCAAGATATGTTCAAAACAATGATTGTTACTCACAGGTTGAAAAGTTGTATACAACTAATAACAGCCTGGTCTTTCAATGGTGATTTTGGCTGCCCTATTCTGCGAATTTGACTTCTTGGAAAACATGAAAGTTGTAGATACATATCTTATCTTTCCAGCCCAACTTGAATCACCTTGGTTCGATAACTACAACTCAAGTTATGATCATTTTCCCGAGACAACTGTACAATTTTGACTTTTCAACATTTTTTCTCTACTTGCTCTACATTGGAAATACACCAAATAAATACTCTTTCAAAAGTATAATACTCATGCCAACATGTATGAAAATACGTATTTCGATTAATTGCACTTTTAACCATGTATTTACGTAAATTGAATTTTTTTGCAAGAGAATTGAAATTAGAGACTAACAAAAGTGAATTTGTACAAAATAAATGTGAAATGTCTTGTAAATGATGCATTTTTGAAGCACTTTTAGACACTTATCATTCTCCTCACAGTAAGGCCATGTAGAAATTGCCTTTGCTTAAACGTGAATTTGCTTGTGAGCGAAATTTCATTAACTGAATACAAATTTGAAGCCATCATATGGGAGAATGATATTTTTGCCTTTATTTTTGGCTTCTACTCACGACATAAGAAGATAGGATTTCTCTCTGTAATCAGCTAGTTTTGGGAGATTTTAGGGCGTAATTATTATGGTCATTAGAGGTTTTAAATTGTTAAAGTGTATTAATCTAATTTGTTTACTTTTTAGAGTAGGGAGCTTAATTTCCTCTTAAAATTATTAAGTGCCCAATTGTGGTTAATGAGTTGATGCAATAAAAACAAAAGAAGATCCTATATCAAGGCATGGAGTTTAAATTCATATGTAAATGCTAAAAATGTGGTCACGAGTGACTATCAATAGCTCAGCACGTATTATTTGAATATCTACTTTAATAATTAATAACAATATGAAATTATTTATTAGCAGATGCGACACAAAAGACTTACCCTATAAAGAAAGAAAATGAAATTCACCTACATGAGAGGTGACATGTGAAGATAAAATTTAAATGATATATATATATATCATATATTCCGTTTTAGTTTAGGAACGTGAATGCACTTATATTGAGCTTTCTTTTTCTTTACGTGTCGTTCCAACAATGTGAATCCTTCTATTAGTTCCATCGCTATTTATGTACCCTCTAAATATGTCCATAAGATCTTGTTATAGAACATCAATCTTGAAATTTAATTATTTATTTGAATTTTAAACGAATTAAATTGTTCAAATTAGAATTTTTTAGCTATGATACAACCTCGAGTCTTGAAACTAATAAAATGTCCTATTTTTATTTTTCCTAAGGGAGGATAAATGAATCGATAGAAAAAGGCTAAAACAATCCTTTGAAACTCCTGCTTTTGCACTCGGTTTTTGATATGGTCTGGAATAGGAGTTGAATTATTATTCAGATGAAACCAGTATTGAAGTGACCCATCCTAGGCCAACCCTTAGCCTGGGAATGGCCTTTCGGTCACACCTAAATTTATGGTTCATTAAATACAGCACGGCAGTTAAACTTGAATAACGAGATATTTTTTTTTTTTTTTAAAAAAAAATCTGAATAATACATCTTCATTCAAATTATCTGTACACGATAATCAAATCTCGTGCTGATAATTATTCTACAAACAACTACGAGAAGTGAAAACCTCTCAAAATCCAAAAGCACGAACTTGATTGAAACTCTAAGCAGAAATTCGCTAACCTAACCCGAAATCCTTCATTTTTGGCTTCAATTTCTTCTTCATTACTGACTAAAGAACATGTAATGACCGTCAATCGTTCCACATATTGAATGCTTAATAGTGGACTCATAGCTTGAAAATGATGAAAATGCTTGAGGAAAGGCAATAAATAACTAAAATTTGCAAAATTTAATTAGCTGAAATTGCCAATAAACTAATTGAATCCAAAATTTAATGCAAGAACCAACCCTAGTTAGCTAAATTTACAAGGCTTCGAAAGCAGCTCCAATTGCAAATATGTCATAATCTGCACATGAACGACACATACCATCCATGCTGCAGCCACACTCATCCCACTTTCTATCATTTTTCCTTCTCTTTACCGTCGCCTGTGGAGATTCTTGAATTTTCATTCCTATTTGCACTGCAGCTGGCTTCGCATCTTCATCGACCCATTTATGATCTTGTGGGATCATTAAAGCCCAATTCACAATTTCCATATTTGGTGATACAAAAACATTTTTCCATGGAATCTCAGCTCTTCCCAACAATTTTGAGCCATTAATTCTGCCAACGAAAGGTGCAGTGCTTCTCCATCGAAGCTCGAAAATAACACTTCCCGTTTTGAGCAAGGAAATGGATTCCTCCTTGTCACTTCCCGAGCAGTCTAAAGAAAAAGTCTGATTCCAAATCAAATCAGATTTTGTTGAGATTTTTTGGGTGTTTATTTGGACTCTTTTATTGTTTCCTGCAGATAGATAGCATCTAACAAATACTTCTCCCGTGGGTTTCAGATCAATATTTTTAGCTCTAATGATTCTCAGATCACAGCTGATCATAGAAGAACAAGACTGATATCCCATATCTTTGTGAATGAGATAAATAACTCTCGAGGAAGAATAAGTGTTTTTACTTAGCGGGCTATATAAAGAGAGACTCAGAGTTTTAGATGAAGAGAAGTGTATATCTTGGTGGGGTATATATACATACTGTGGATGGTGGAAGGAAGGTGGTGTCACTTTTTAGAGGAAGCTGCATACGATCTTATGAGTAATCTCCACTAATTATTAATTAATTGAAGATTAGATGCACACAATCGTAGAGATTTATTTCTAATTATACAATATAATAAAAGCATCAATTTAAATGGACACCCAAATCTTTTTAATTTTGTGTTAGATTTTCTTTAGTTATACATAATTTATATAACATTTTGGGATTCTTGAAGGGTTAGTAATTTTCAAAGGAGTCCTTTGGACAAGTGTTGGGTTATAATATTGTTGACATATTAATCCGCAATGCGAATCCTTGTGTTAGCAATTTAGTATTAATATCGATCACTTGTTTATATACTCTAAACATACTCTTATAAGGTGGTGCCATGTCTGAAAATACAAATCTTGAAATCTGACAACTCATGACATTTAAATGGGTTGAATTGCTTATATAAAGGGTATTTTTTTTTTTTTTTTTAAATAATGTTTTACTATGTAGGATCTTGATTCTTTGAAGTTAAATATTACAAAATCCGCTAAATAAAAAGTAGCTCAAGCCTTATATTGAATTATTGTTTTAAAATTTTACCATAACAACTTCCGGAAAGCACTAAAGGGGTTGGATTCTTAGGACCTTCGACTAAATGGTTAAATCAGTGACTGATCATTATAGTTGTATCATGTAATTTGTGAAGTAGATGAATGAACATTCTGCATAATAATAAGAGAAGAAAATAGTAGATTGCATATATTGTATGATTATGAATCGAAGCCTATCACCAGCAAAAATTGTCAATTTCCAGCCCAACATAAGAGCAAATGAAAGTCTGTCCACTATTTTCCCTGCATAGGGCCCACAAAATATGTTCAGTGCACAAAGATTTGGCTTTACAACTCAGAATCCTTGCAAAAACCAGTAAGGATTGATTTCTAGGAGCCTATGCATAAAACAATTGGTCTTGACACAACTAGTTGCTTTTGAAAGATAAAGCATAAGTCACATGTTGGCAATAAAGTACTACTCAAGTAGTTAAACGAAAGGAACAACCGGATAAAAAAAGCTCAGAAAATCACAAGGAGATATGGGTAAGTGAAAGAACCACTAATAGTCTAATATGCGTCTGGTAAAAAACATGAAAGATTTTCCACTACAAAGGAAATCTAACTTATCAATGTCATACACAGAAGAAATCCTAATACTAAATAAAAAAATCCTTAAAAAATCAAATCCAGTTCGATACGTATAGCAAATCCTCTATAGTAGTCCAAAATATCCTTAAAAGTCTCCTTTTGCACTTTGTCACATCTAAGGCATACAATGCACACTGGAAATTATTTAGGTAGATATGTAGATCAAATGGTAAGTCAGTAATCATAAAACAAACAAGATAAAACATAATAGCAATATGATGTATCAACTGGCCATAATCTTGTAAAAAAAAAACCTCCTCAAACCTAACGAACAATATTAAGACGAGAAAGACAAACATTTTAGGCCGTACATGTTGCTAGAAAAGAATTGAACATGATGGTGAATTGAGACATTCAGTCAATAGGCCTCTTGGTGCCCATAATCATTATTGCGAGGGCTAATCAAAATAATGTTTATTTCAGTTGGTAGTAGCAACAAGGGCGGAGTTAGGAATATCGTTCAGTACAGGAAAAATTTAATCAATGTCCGACACTGAGTTTTCGAGGCCTAAGACGGACTTTAAATTTGGACCCTTCAATTATAGTGTGTAATATGCATTCAAATATTTTTTAACGAATCTATAAACTCAAATGATTTATTTACCTTAACTAAGTCCTTACTATTAACTAAATAGCTTGGAGACTGACTTTTGAGAACTGGAGCAAT
Source organism: Osmanthus fragrans (assembly GCA_019395295.1). Lineage (NCBI taxonomy): Eukaryota > Viridiplantae > Streptophyta > Magnoliopsida > Lamiales > Oleaceae > Osmanthus > Osmanthus fragrans. The sequence continues at coordinate 7,959,639 of CM033352.1, read as the reverse complement.
TCGGATAACCCGTTATACCCTGTCAATAATATTCAAAGAATAAGATACTTTCCTTTTCTAAGCATTAGTAGTAACTTTTCTACATTCGCTATAACCTCAAGTGAAATTAAATAGATTCAAGAAAATGTGGAAATTTATTGTATGTCATCAGATTCTAAATACTCAATCTTGAAGCAACAAATAATTGATAAGCAAGTATACATAAGGTAAATTGCTTTAAAGATAATAAATAAAGACAACCCAGATAGCTTTAAAGATTTTATAATATATTTTCCACTTCAAGAACCAATATTTTCAACAAAATACAAAAAAAAAAAAAAAAAAAAGATTAAATACTCAGAAACAATAGAAAAGATGAGCAGAAAAACGCATTAAATGGCCCCTCTAGAAGAACTTGGTGATTACAGTGCGTATGCTTGACCTTCAAAGCAGAAGTAAATTTTGCCCCTCGGCATTGTGTAACAAGTAAAGTTGGATTGGGTTTTGACTATGTTGAGCTCTGATACCAAATTGTTGAGTTTAAACACCCAAAAGAAATATATTTTTATTTATATAAATTACTTATGGAAAAACTCACCAAGGCCACTAGTAATTGGCAGCATATCCAACATCTCTTACTCATGCGCCCTGATATTGCCCATTGTCCTACGTCTCAACACTGGATGTTTGGCAAAAACGTGTACTTCATTATCTGTGGCACTATTCATTATGGTTTATTCAGTCTCCGCTTGTCTTGCACGCATTTTTCTGACTCCGATTGGGTTCCTTGACTATAATTCTATTGCTAGATATCTCACAAACAATATCCTATACATCATTCCTCCATTAAGGTTGAGTGCAGTTGTTTCTACCGCTGTTTGTGATCTTCTCTGGATTAAAATCTCACGCAGAATTTGGTGAACCAACAAGTCCTACACCTACTATATTTTGTGACTATGTTATCAACAACTATGTGTGCTCAAATCCCGTTTTTTCGTTTATGATAAGATCCAATATGGTGACATTGACATTCATGTACCCTATGTTGTATCCAGTGATCAACTTGTTTGATGCACTCGCTAAACCCCTATCCATGACACAATTTTGTTTTATACATTCCAATATAGGTCTCTAACGAGAACACTAGCGTGTAGGGCATATTAGAGTTAATGTTAATCACCTCGATAAATTTAAGAATAGTTATATTGACATTTTTACATTCTTTTTTATTGCGTTACCACTAAAGGTTTCAAAATCTTTGCTTATTATCGCACTTATGTTCCTATATTTTTTTATCGCACTTGTATTATCAAGCTTTCATTAGTTAGTATATATAGTATCCGCTGGTGGTTTATGTTTATATGTTAGGATGCTCAATTACTATCGCCAAATATTTTGTAGCACTTTTTATTTTTATTGCTTAAATAATATGAAGGGGATGTAAGTCTTTTTATGCCTTCCTAGTAAACCTTTTGGACGAGGACCATAATAAGTGATAATATATACCTAATGAAAGATTGATAATAAAAAATAAGTTTGGGACACAAGTGCAACAATGAGCAAATGTTGAAACTCCTAATACAATTAAAAGTAATATTGCAACAATAAAAGAATGTGGTTAAAAATATATAATAATTTAAAATTAATCATGCTGTAGTAAATTTAATTCCTAGCTTTCTACCATCCTTCCTTGTTGTATCCTATTGTATTATACTAGGTTTCTATAGTTGTGTACCTTATTGTATTATACTAGATTTCTATAGTTGAGTCTGACTAGGTCCGTCCATATCCTCGAATGTGAATACCAATTGAATAGGAGCATAATTTAAGTTGCTCAATTATTACCTTAAACTATTTTTTTTACCTTAACAGGTTCATAAACCTTTAATTTGAAAATGCTGGAAAAATCCAAATTCAGATTGTAGACGATATGATCTCGACCCGATACTTCTCGAACCAAGAACCTAAGGTATATTAAACCTTAGATCCGTTGATGTGCGGAAAATATGAACCTCGATTTGCGAGCACCACAAAAGTTACCTAATCTTTTGATAAGTTCTAAGGGTTGAACGCCACAAATATAACAAATATATTTGACAAGTTCGAAAGTTTTCACGTAGAACAAGAGAGAATCTCAAAATTCATAATCAAAACTTAATGTTTACAATGAAAAATAAACCTATTTATACTAAAACAACAAACTTTAAGAGAAACGGAATCAAAAGGGTCCTAAAATAAAAAAAAAAACTTGCCAAAATAATGAACTCTAGTAAAATAGAAAGAAATTGCGCAAAAATTAGGTTCAACCGGACATCCGGTACAGTGCGTCCGGTTGGACAGAGAATTCTACCGGATGTCCGGTAGGCCATTGCTTGTCCGATTGGATAGAAAATTCTTCAACTAGCTTTATCATTTGATCCAAATCTTTTCGACATTCGACTTCAACATGAAACTTGCTCATTGACATGTTGTCTTCAACCCCAATGTGCCCCTGTTCCGAGCATGTATTTGTATGGCTTTGTGCGATGTCATTAATCACATTACCGACCCTAAATACCTTCGAACGAACTCTCAATTTCTTCTCAATGAACGTTGCACTTTCAATTGCCCAGAGCCTATCCTGGATCATATCACCTAACAAATAAGATATGTAACTAATAAAATGAAATAATATTATTTAACACCACTAGTACTTAGCACCATATAATAGTGAGCGTCAGTCTAAACTTCTCCAATTATTTAAAATACATTTTTAACTTCATTTAACAATTAAAGTGGGCATCTATCACCTAGATTGGTATTAAGTATCATTGATACGAAATAACATTACTCAATAAAATTAAAGTTGACTATTCATCTTCTAGAGAAGATAGGTAAGGTTAGTGGGTTAATTTCAAAAACAGTCACTGAAGTTACGTAAAAAAACACAAAACAGTCACTGAAGTTCAAAAGTTGCACAAACGGTCACTGAAGTTTCAAGTGGTTTTACAAATGGTCACTGGAGGACCAAATCCATTTTCAGCCCAACCAGCCACCTTTGGACCACCATAGCTCCAATCTCGGGCCACGTTAGCCATCGACCAACATACCTTCTTGAAGCTCCCAATGCTCTCTTTGGAACCCACCCAACCACTGGCCGTAAACTCGATGGAATTGGCCAAAAAATCGAGCCAAAGTGGGCTGCTTAGGCTAAAAATCCCGAAAAATCAGTCAAAGCAGCCACTTTTGGACAACCATAACTCCAACATCCGGCCACTTTGGGCATCGCCCGACGTACCATCTTGAAGCCCTCAATGCTCTCTTCGCAACCCACCCAACCAATGGCCGTAACCCCGTCGGAATTGGTCAAAAAATCGAGCCAAAGTGGGCTGCTTGGGCTGAAAATCTCGAAAAATCAGTCCAAGCAACCACTTTTGGACCACCATAACTCCAACATCCGGTCACCTTGGCCACCACCCAAAATACCATCTTGAAGCCCTCAATTCCCTCTTTGCAACCCACCCAACCACTGGCCATAAACCCGACGAAATTGGCCAAAACATCCCTCCAAAGTTGGCCAGAAAATAGCTCCAAAATTGCTGTGCGCGCGTAGCCAACTTTGGAGCGATTTTTCGGCCAATTTAGACTGGGTTACGGCCAGTGGTTGGGTGAGTTACGAAGAGGACATTGAGAGCTTCAAGATGGTATGTTGGGCGGTGGCCAAGGTGGCCGAATGTTGGAGTTATGGTGGTCCAAAAGTGGCTGCTTGGACTGATTTTTCGGGATTTTTGCCCAAGCAGCCCACTTTGGCTCGATTTTTCGGCCAATTTCGAAGGGGTTACGACCAGTGGTTGGGTGGATTACGAAGAGGACATTGAGTGCTTGAAGAAGGTATGTTGGTCGATGGCCAACGTGGCCCGAGATTGGAGTTATGGTGATCCAAAGGTGCCTGGTTGGGTTGAAAATGGGTTTGGTCCTCCAGTGACCATTTGTGAAACCACTTGAAAATTCAGTGACCGTTTGTGCAACTTTTGAATTTCAGTGACCGTTTTGTGTTTTTTACGTAACTTCAGTGACCGTTTGTGAAATTAACCCTAAGGTTAGTTAGAAAAGTTGGCAACTTGATTGTAGACTAGTACATGTTGCATTCTTAACCAAAGTAGATGCCTGACATAATATGCTTAATTCTAGGTTGCTAAGTAGAATTAGAAATTTATAGGTCTGAATTTATCACACCAGAGAGTTGAGGGACGAGTTTGCCTATATGGAATTCATTAATAAGCTCGTAATCAAATCAACCACCTTAGCATTGACATTATCCAAGCTCAAGCGTTCTGCATTTCTACTCAAACAAGAAACTACATTTTGTTCCAAGGAGCATTTGTGGTTTTTATGTTGAAAGCAGTTATGGACAGTGCCCACATGGGCCCTTATATTTCATCACGGGGGTTATAAGGTGATTTTTGAGCTTTTAACCATTTTTTATGTTTTCTTGCTCATCGTAAAGTGCCTTACAGACCTTCGACCAACTCAAGTAGTCTAGAATTAGCTATCAATATGAAATATCTATGTCGTAGATTGAGGTAATACACTTGCACAAAGCTTGCCTTGACTGGGGGGACTTAGTTGGAGTTGATAGGGTTGTTAGGTTGAGTAAGCGTAGTTTGTGATATGAGGCGAACAACAAGGTAGCTCACGAGCCAACTCATCGTGAGCTCATCGGCTTGCCTCAAGCTTACGAGCAACTTGCATTTTAGCTAAGAAAGTGCAACTTCCGACTTTAAAAAAAAAGAGGTGATCCTCGAGTGACTGTCGAGGCCAAGTTTTTTGGGATGTTCACGCTCAACTCGCTACATTTAATACCCTTATGCACTGAAATGTTCCAGGTAGGTAGGTCATTCCTTTATCCCCTTCATCATCTGCCACTACCTAGATTTTCATTGATCATCAGTAAACATTACAAAACGCTAGGGTAGATGGCATTATAACGAAGAAAAAAAAAACAAACATGCTTATAAATTCGAGGGCCTAAAAATAGTATTTACAAAATTTACTAATACTTGCTGGGGATTCGCCTGTGCTAAGCCTCGGGGAGTAAAGTAAATAGGAGCCTCACGCTGGAGAATTTCTTGAAAATGATAAATAGCGCTCATCCGTAACACAAACTTCTTCCTACTAGGTTTATCTTTACTTACAGTATTTCTTGAGATACGCAGCATTCCATAGCTTGCTTAGAAATTTTTCCTTCAAATCCTCAAGTCTTTAAACTCTTTTTCCAAGGCACGTGATCACCTCATATGGTCATTCCTAATTTGGCCTAAGGTTGGATGGGGGTGCCCTACTGATGCTACATTCTTAAGACCAGGTCCCTAATTGAATGACTTTTAGCTTTATTTGGCGATTGAATTCTCATCACTGCCTTCTTTCTAACCCCCTCTAGCATGTCAAGTTCACCATTCGTAGTCGCGTGTCACTTAACAGTCAATTTTGTTCAAAGTTTCCATCGGAACAACAACCTCATTTCCAAAAGATAACTTAAAAAGGCATTTTTTTTTTCTGATAGGCTCTTTCGAAATTATATGGTATGCCCACAATACATTGGGTAACTCGTGTGACCACAAACCTTTCTATTTATCCAATCTAGTTTCAAGCCTTGAAGTAAGATGATTCATCTCATCGACTTGCCATTTGCTTGTGGATGGGTGGCCGAAGTTAGTCTATGCTCTATGTTGTAGCTCTCACAAAAAAGCTTTGAGATTTGTTGTCAAATTGACATTGTCAATAATGATCACCCTCAGTATTCTAAATCTACATTGTGTACTCTTCCATACAGAACTATATACTTTAGTTGTTGCCAAGGGCTCTACTTCCACACATTTAGGGCCTGTTTGATAGGTCTAAGTTTTCCGTGGAAGGTGGAAAACGTTTTCCTACTTTTTACTATTTACCTGTTTGATTGCACTAATTTTCCAGGGAAAACGTTTTCCAAGGTACAAGCGGTTGATGCACAAAAGCTAGAAAACGTTTTTTCACCATAGTGGTGGGAAAACGTTTTCCAGCTTTTTGACAAATTTTTTTTTTTTTTTTATTTTTTTATTAAAGCAATTGGAACACATTCCAAAGTCAATGGTAAAAAAATTTATCCATTTAATTGACAATTTGAGTAAAAAACAAAGTCAAATCAAAAAATTTGTCAGGTGAAAAATTATATCAATCAAACACCATTAATTACAATTCCCTGTAAAACGTTTTCTAGGCAATTCAATTCCCTGCCATTCATTTTCTTTCCACCCGTTTTTCACCTTTGCAATCAAACAGACTCTTAGTGAACTATTCAATGACGACTAGCAAGAACTTTCTTTGCCCTTTGGCTCCACTTCCACCCAAAAGCAACATATTGATGTGAAATTAATCAAACATTTTTATAATGTTACACAAGGATAGTTTTGACCATAAAAATAATAATGACAAAATGGGAAACCAACCCCTTGATCATTTATACTGTTGTGAACATCTGACTGTATTTTCCAATTGAAATGACCAATAAAAAATGGTGTTAAGATACCAAAAAATTCTTTTCGACAATTGGTCTCTTTTAGTGCTACGTTTGTCAATTGTAGTAAATGTACCCGTGCGTACCCCCTTTTACCCAAACTAGGCGCCCCAATTACGGACACGACCGACAATAGAAAAACTCATCAATGCAACGCATAGTCGAATATATGTATGAACCAAAATAATAAGTCCACTGATTAGTAGTAAAGATTAAATTGCTGTCGGTGGTACACTCATGTTTATTATTAATTATAAAATAATGCTATCTAATATCAGTGGTGCTAGAACATCAATTTAGATGGCTACACTTAATAGGTTCAATTAAATGAATCATATCACCTTACATTTAAGTAAACATATCACTTAATACCATGTAATTACTATCTAAACTGATATTACATTAACGACGCTGAATAGCATTACTCTTAATTATATATGTTCGCAATTTCAACACAAGTTCGGAACTGTTGGCAGCCCTCGTGCCATCTTAATCATTCTCCTTTTATTTAAGAATAGATTTCATGAAAAAATTATTATTTTTTGAAAAAGTGGAATAAGTTTTTGAGTTTACTTTCATAATTACTTTACTTGTAGAATTTGTGATTGAAAATATTTGAAAAAAATGAATTATAAAGAATGAAACTCAACCAGAGACGAAACACAAAGTGATGAATTGCATACGAATCCGAGCTATTTGTCTGCTCGGTGGATATTATTTATCATAACTTACAAATTTTAAGAAAAGAAAAAGAAGATAAGAAGAAACAATTCTTATGTGCTTCTTATCAAAACTTATAATTAATCCATAAAATACTGACAAAAAATTATACAAAAGAAAATATAAAATCACTTAACTCTTTTTGCCCTCTTCACCATCTTCTTCAACGTAGGCCTTCTTCCTCCTGTCAACCCTGCCCAATAGACAAATGACAAGGAAACACATGGCATAAAAATCCGTGAATCTTCCAACTAGTCTTTGGCGGCTGATGCAACACAGCCCTGTGAAACACTGTCATATAACTATGCAGCCCAACAGCAAAGCCCACAAAGATCTGGCCCAGTCCAAGCAGCTTGGTGGCCAGCCCAGTTTCAGTGGAGAAAACTAGGATCAAGTACATCAACAGAAGCATGAGGTACAACACATAAGCAAGTGTTTGCAACACTTGCACACACATATATGTGGACTGCGAAGTTGCGTAAAAGAACTTGATAGGCTCAAGCCCAGTGACCAAAGAAGATAAGCAGAGTATGGAGAAATATATGGTCAAATAAGCTTGGATAAAAATCAAGACTTTTTGGAGTGAAAAATAGGCTTTGATTCTGTTGAAAATTAGAGAAACAAGAACCAGAGGGATCAAAATGAAGGCAAATGAGGCTATAGAGGCAATCATGGGAGCATATTTGTTCCCAACATAAGGTTTAAATCCTTTGGTAAATTCTTCATTGTATTTTGTAAGATAAACTTTAGAGGTTTTGGAAATTATTTCCAAATCTGGCAAGAGAGTTTCTTGAAACTTGGATGTGAGGTCTCTGAAACCAGAAACCAAGTCATCTTCATCATCATCTTGATCAATCCAGCTTGGCTGTGACTGTTTTTGGGCCTTTTTGGGCTGGGTTTTTTCTGGGTTTTTGGATTTGGACTCACTGAGAATCTTTTCCAACTGGATTTTGGTTTTGGTTTCTTTACTGGTAATGAGCCTTGTTGTTTTGTTCTTGAATGAACTCAGTTTGGTTAAATCTGAAGATTTCCTGGGGGAAATTGAACTGGTCTTTGTAGTAGTAGAATTTGGGGTTTTTGAAGTGAAATTTAGTTTCTTGAGCTGGGATTTGATAGTGGTTGTAGAATCTTTAATGGAATCAGATGTGGATTTAATACGCTTGGTTTTGTTCTTGCCAGAATCAGAAGGAAGTTTAATAAGCTTGGTTTGGTTCTTGATTGAACCAATATTGGATTTAATGAGCTTGGTTTGGTTCTTGGATGAACTTGCATTGGATTTAATAACCTTGGTTGTATTTTTTGAGGAAGATAGTTTGGTAGAAGTAGTTTTCTTCTTAATAACTGGCTCATCTTCTTCTTCTACCTCTATCATTGATCTTCTTCTACCGAAAATCTTTGGTTGGTGTGCAGAACTGAATTTTGAAGTGAAGAAAAGCAAGAGAAGAAGCAAAAACAATACCTTTTTCAGACTGAAATCTTGGAGTGGAGCCATATGTTGAAAATGTACTGAAATCTATGTCTGTTTTTCTTTGAAGATCTCTTATGATGCTTTTCCAAGAATTTAAAGCCTTAATTGGATCTAGCTTTCAGGAAAAGAAATGCATTTATTGGGATAAAAACACACACTTTGAGTGTGTGGGTGTGTGCGAAAAGTTGTTGTGAAGTATAGGAAACAAGGAAAAGACTTTTAATGCAAAGCACACAAGATTAGATCAGTCACATGGAGCCAGATATACAGTATTCTATTTCTCTATGCAGTTTCACTTCTCCCTCTCTCCCTTTCACGATCACACACTATTGTCCAAGTGGGGAAACAGATTTTTTATCAGCAAAATGAGCTTGATTATGACTTCATAGTCACTTATTTTGGCCCATAATAAAACATGGCAAAACAAGTGTTGTAGTGTCGACTAGCTGAAGTAGAATGTAGATTCCAGTAGTTCAATAACACCACCGACGGTCACTCATGAAATATATTAATGCTACCTGCCAACCTTCACTCTCATCTTTTTCAATGTCCTTAGTCTCATTTACCACGTTCATTTGTGTCCACCCTTCTCTTTTTTTGGACAATCTCCCTTTAATCAATTGATATCTGCTATCAATGCGTTACTAATAATCTTGTTAGAGAAGAAAAAAAGATATGATTATGTTGGTCCCAATCGAGTTTATCAAAACATTTTAAAAACCAAAAGGTTTGCAAAAAAATAAATTGTAGAAATCAAAATATATCAACACGAGATTTTTCTCCCATGAAGGGTCCGAATGTTTAAATGCTCTAAATGCTACCTACCCGATGAGTATCAACAAAGTAGATATTGCTCTAAATTCACTAAGAACAGCTAAAATTAGTACAGTACAAATGTTCAAAGAAATTATAGTTTTCTTCATGGTGGTTTCAATCTTCACCTCACACAAATTCACCACAGTATACTCCACCAAATATCTCAAAATATAATACAAAATCCACTCGAGATTATAGAAATTGAACTAAAGAAGAGAGAATGAAGAACATGAAGAGACAGAGAGAAACCCCTAAGTAATACACACACTCATCCAACAACTGTGTGAAAAAACGTCAATGAAGCTATTTATATGGCCCGACTTTTTTACAGATCGACACCCACAATTGCATTGGATGTAAGGCTAGATTTTAACAACCTCCACAAAGTTCAAAGCGTGTTTTTGGTAGTGTGATTTTACAAGTAAACAGGCCAACCCGGATTGTCCTTCATTTTGGGCTCAATTTCAACAGCCCAATAATAGAATTAGCGAGGCAGTCAAAGAATTTAACAAGAGGAAATTATTGCCAGCCCTACATTTAAAGATCCAATTTAAAAAATAGGATAGAATGTTTAGTTATACAAAAATCAGGTATTAATAATAATATTTTAAAATATTTTAATTTAATTTATTATATATATATATATATATATATATATATATATAAATTAAGTTAATTAACCAAACTCTTAATTCATTTTCAACCTACCATTTTCTCTCTCTACAAACGGTTTCTCTTTGCCTTCTCTCTACCGGCGTCGGGGAATCTAAACGCCGATTGATTCGCTTCTCTCTCTACAAGCGCCCTCTCCCATGTCGCTGCCCCACCCGAATTTGCAACCTCAATCGCCTCTCCTCTGAATTGCAACCTGAAGGATTTTTTCTTCGTGAATTTCTCTCTCTAGCTTGGATGGTCCGATTCTCCACCTCCCTCTGAATTGCAAAGAAGGATTCGTTCTTCGTGAATGATCGCACAGCTGAACAGCGCTCAGATTTGACGTTGCAGTGACCCCGCAACAGCTTTGGTTCCACCAAATCTGTTTTCTTTTTTCTTTTTTTTCTGAGTTTGATTTATGTTATGAAGTTGTGGTTATGGTGGTTACTGGTGGTTGATGGTTTTTTTGTGATTTTTGTGGAGGTCTGTGGTGAGGCAGTGCTTGCTGGTGTTTGTAGTTTGTGGTGGTGTGTAGTGGTTGACTGACGACGGTGTGGTGGTAGAGTTCAGATGACGGTATGGTAGTAATGTGAGGTGCAGTGCTTGGTGGTGGTAGAGTTCAGATGACAGTACAGTGGTAATGTAAGGTGTAGTGCTTGGTGGTGGTAGAGTTCAGTGGTTGTGGTGGTGGTGGTGGGGTTGGGTGCCACGACGACAGTGGTAGTGGTGGGTTGTGTGTTGGGGCAGCGGTAGTGGACCTGTGGCGATTTTTGTGTGTTGGTGGTGGTGCCTTTTTTTACAGTGGCTCTAGCGGTGGATAGTGTTTGACAATGAGGTGCGATGATGGATCTGATAGTGAGGGGTAGGTCTGGGGGTTTTGGTGGTTCGATGGTGATGTTTGTTAATGGTTGTGGTGGTGTGGTGTGGTGTGGTGTGGTGTAGGCGACAGTTGTGGGGCGATGATTTGTGACCAAGTATTGGTCGTGGAATGGGATCGAGATCGAGCTGTGACCATAAAATTCAATAAATTGTGATTAAAAAATTAATCTGTGACCTATTAAATTTCGATTTGTGACATCGAAAACAAATTGTGACCTATTAAAATTCAAATTTGTGACCTCGAAATTAATTTTGTGACCTAAAATATTTTTGATTTGTGATTTCGAAATAATTGTGACAAATTAATTTGATATTATGTGACCAATAAATAAATTTGTGATCAAATTGTATAAATCTGTGACTTTTATATATTCAGTTAATTAATTAATTAATTAATTAACTAACTAAATAATAAATAAATTTTAATAAAAACCTGATTTTGAAATCTCAAACTTATTCTTTTAGTATTGAAATCGACCATATTTAAAACCTTAATTATGAATTGTTACCATTTAACAATCTTCATCTTACTGGGCTTTTTTTGAAAGCATTTAGTGGTTCTAGAACAATTTTACTTATTTCATTTGCTCTTACCAAACCTGTAAAAATAAAAAATACTGGAGTTAGTTCAGAAAAAAAATTTTAAACAAATTTTAAAAAATTGATATTCTAAATATACTACCTTTCAAGTGATATTTAGAATAGGTAATTAACACCAAACGTCATTATCTTTCAATATTATTGTGCAAAACATTCACACATTAAAAAAAAAAAATTTGGACGTTTTCACCTTTATTTTCACATTTCATTGCGAAAATTATCATTTTCATCCAATTTCTCAATAAAAAAAAATGTGAAATGACAAATATACATTCCTATTTAAATGAAACAAAAGAAAAGAAATTTTTAAAAATAAACTGCAATCACACTTCCAAACTATTAAAAAAACTAGAAATGAGTCCAAATAAATTATTGAAAGCGTAATTTGCACAAATATCCCTACCTTTCAGTATTATTGTAAAAACATCCATACCTTTTATTTTTTGACATTTTCATTCTTATTTTCACATTTCATTGCAAAAATCATCATTTTCATCAATTTTCTCTACTAAAAACTGTAATATGACGAATATACTTTCCTCTTTAAATAAAATAAAAAGAAAGAAAAGAAAATTAAAGAACAAATTGAAATTATACTCTCAGAATTTAAAAAAATGTAGAAATAAATTACAAATAAATAATTAAAAAAGAAAGAAAGTGTTTTTTTATTTTTAAATTTTTATTTTTTTGATTATTTGTTTGAAATTAATTTGTATTTTTTAAATTTTTTTGAGAGTATTATTGCAATTTGTTCTTTATTTTTGTTTTACTTAAAGAGGAAAGTATATTTGATTTTCATCTATAAATTGATAAATTGAATGAAAATGATGATTTCTTGCAATAAAATGTGAAAATAAGAGTGAAAACGTCAAAAAATGAAATGTATGGAAGTTTTGCACAACAATATTGAAATGTGTGGTCGTTTTGTGATAATTTTCATTTTAATCATTTATTTGGATTCATTTATACTTTTTTTTTTTTTTTTTTTTTAAATTTGGTAGTGTGATTGCAATTTGCTTTTAAAGTTTTCTCTCTATTTTTTGCTTTATTTAAGTATGATGGTATATTTGTCATTTTACAAATTTTCATTGAAAAATTGGATGAAAATGATGATTTCCACAATGAGATGTGAAAATAAGGGTGAAAATATCAAAAAATGAAATGTATGGATATTTTGCAGAAGGGTAATTAGCACAAAATGTCTATACATTTAAATGTTATTGTGCAAAACATCTCTACCTTTCATTTTTTTTGACATTTTCACTTCCATTTTCACCTTTCATTTCGAAAAAAGTCATTTTCTCAATAAATTAAAAAAATGTAAAATGACAAATATACCCCCCTGTTTATATAAAACAAAAAGAAAAGACAAGAAATTTAAAGAATAAATTGTAATTATATTTTCAAACTTTTAAAAAAACTGCAAATGAATCCAAATAAATTATTAAAAGAGTAATTACCACAAAATGACCCTACCTTTTAATATTATTATGCAAAATGTCCAAATTATGCAAAATTTAAAGTAAGAAATAGCAGTATTGTGATTTCTGCCTAACATGCAATTCACACACACTACATGCAAATTATACAATTCAAGTTTAAAGAAAACAGAATTATATAACACCAAATTAAGATGATCAATATAATCAATTTACCAAAAACTATCAATTTGATAGGTTGAAGGAGTGGAGACCCCTTAATCCACTGCTCCCTCAGATTCTTAGATCCTCTTAAGAGATTTTGCACAAAGGTAAATCGTGGTAGATCCTTTACCTTAATAAATAAATCAAACTTGAACAGTATATAGAGCTTAAAATGACAGAAATGTAATAGAGGTAAGAAGAACTATACCAGAGTATGAAATTTAAAATTTTAGAGTGAAGGGAATAACCAAGTATTACTAGAATCGAACCAAAAGTTCAAAATTGTGCAAAAGAACATAGCGAGTCAACGTGACTCAATAGAACTTAAGGATGAGTCAAGAAAATCAGTAAGAATCGAAATGAGTCAACTCAACTCACCAGCAACTAGAAGAGTTGTAAGAAACCATCACAACTTAGTAGTGAGTTAACAACAGAATCGCCAAAACTCAGTAAAAACACAAAAATTTCTAGATAAAAATCGAGTTAAAAGATTTTTCAGAGAGGATATCAAGAAACCCTCAAGAATATTAATAGATCATACACGATCTTCCATATCTAACCCAGAAAGATATAGAATCACAAAGGAATACAATCAAAGGTAGATCAACATATTTACTTTTAGAAAACACAATTTGTTTTCCAAGATAAATTAAAGGATTTACAGGAATCGCAACCTTTGAAATTAGGATTTCAAATAAACAAACCCTAACCCCTCTTTTGAGAAAAAAATCACTCTGATACCAATTGTTGGTCCCAATCAAGTTTGTCAAAACATCCAAAAATTCAAAAGCGTTTGTAGAAAGTAAATTGCAGAAATCAAAAGATTGATACACAAGATTTTTCACCCACAAAGGATTTGGATGTTCAAGTACTTTGAATACTACTCACGTGTTGAACATCCACAAGTAGATACCACTCTAAATCCGTTAAGATCACCTAAGAAGAGTACAGTTTTCGTAGTTTTCCATCTTCGCCTCACACAAATTCACCGCAATACACTTCACTCAATCTCTCAAAATATATACAGTATAACACTGAAATCTACTCAAGATTACAGAGATTGAACCAAACAAAGAGAGAACAATGAACACGAAAAGAACGTCGATGAGGATATTTAGCCCTCGTTTGACCCATTAAAATTATGATTCAATTTCCACTCTTTAAATAATGGAAGCGAAACGGGGGCTTATATGGTCCAACAATTTTATAAATCGACACCCACAATTGCACCAGGTGTAAGCCCAGAATTTATCAACCTCCACAAAGTTAAAAGCATGTTTTTGATAGTGCGAGTTTACAAGTAAATAGCTAACCTGGATTGTCCTTCATTTTGGGCTCAATTTCAATTGCCCAATGATAGAAAAAGTGAGGCAGCCCAAGAATTTAACAGGTTAATTAGTAATTAGTCTCTAATGAAGAACGATTAAAATCAGCCGATGAACTTTTCTACTAACTAATTCAAACTAGGCCCAGCTGTCTTAATCTTATATTGGTCAAATCTAAAGTTAAATTGCAAAGTTAACTTTATGTTCTGGTAAATGTATCAAAGTGGTAAAAGTTGATCACTTTTATACCGATAAAGTTTATGTGAATTGAATCATACTATAGGTACATAAAATACATATGGAATTGGTACAAGAATTCAAACTGAATTGACGAGCAGAGATTTTATACAAATGGACAAGATGCTCTCAATTTGAATTTCTATATAAAATCTGTATGTATTTTCTGTACTTAGGAAATAATTCATGTGAATTAATCATTGGGCAATCCACTTGTAAAAATAACTTTCTCTGTTCGAGTTGTTATTCACGTGATTAATAGTTTTCTTAAATGCAGTACAACAAATTATTTTCATCACTTGTTGATTTGTTGTGTAAGCCTTTCATTAATAATTAATTATATTAAAAGCGAGAAAATATTGAAATCGTGCTTTTTTTTTTTTTTTTTTTTTCCTTTTAGACCTCATAAAATTAATTAATGTTGTCGAATTTGTCTAGTGATTGATAAATATAAAATCATAATTATATTCCAATCAAACCATTGCCGAAGATTCAACTATGGCATGTGGGTCAAATTTTGACTACCCCGCATGACGAGTACAAACAAACAAGTGATGTATAATCCAAAAATTATGATCCGTGAAGTAAGAGATCAAGAGTTGACATATTTGACAACAGTGTACCAAAGTTGAGTTTTGAGGGAGCAAAAGCCAAATTGGAATCTCCATAGAAAATAATAAAATAAGGACCATTTGTGCCCCAAAAAAATAGGATTTTTTTTTTTTTGTATGCCGTAGTCCCTATTTGTTTGCCACTTGCTGCGGCTTGAGGACCTATTATACAATTTATGGCAGTGATATCCCTATTTTAACCTTTCATGAAAGGTTAAAATAGGGATGCCACTGTCAATAAAGATTGGTATATTTGTTTTTTACACCGGCTGGTTGTTTAATAGGAATGGCAATGGGTTGCTGCTTCACCAATATTTTCAAGAGGTGATGGGGCGGAAGAAAAGAGGGTGGGGATTTAAATATTCGCATTAATCGTCGTTTAATTTTAATATTTAATTTTTAAATACGATACAAATAAAAAAAAATATAGAAACAAAATGAAATAAAAATAAAATCAAATTGAGGGAACGTATCATGTTCCATATCCCCACCCCGTTCACCATTTGAAGAGACATTGCTAGGTGGATTGGTGCAGGCAATTTTGTTAAATATAGAAATATAATATGGAGTATTTTTCATTATAATATTTCTTTTTAGTGTAGAATTATTTTCTTTAATAATTGATTGTGTAATATTTTCATTTTACAGTTATTTGTAACCCTATAAATAAGGTTTTTTACATTGTAATATTTACAAGACCATAATAATATAATTTATATTTCTTCACATGGTATCAGAGCAGGTTTAACTTGATCTTGGGTTAAACTTGCAACAAAAAAAAAATAAATAAATAAAAATAGCACAATGACAATAAATTGAAAGAGATGTCTCAAAGGTCTTCTACAGCTACTTAAACAATGTCGGGTCGTCACTTTGCAACTCATTCTTGAAGTTCTCGGCAAAGAAGCTCTCAAATAATGAGTCATGTTTCCTAACTTTTCAATATTTCTATCATTTTTTTAGAAACATGAATTACCAATTTTTTTTTTTTTTCCTTTTTTTGGGAATTTAATTCTATTTTATGTGGAGAGTCGGAACTTTGAACTTTACCGGCACTCCCTCTATCTCTTAAACAAATTAGAGGTTTTTTATGTTAAAAAAAAAAAAATTTAGAGGGTCAGTACCTTGAACTTTACCGGCACTCCCCTTGCCTTTTAAATAAATTAGAAGTTTTTTTATGTCAAAAAAAAATTTTGAAGGATCGGTACCTTGAATTTTATCGGTACTTCCTCTGCCTTTTAAACAAACTAGATATTTTTTTATGCAAAAAAAAAAAAAAAAAAAACTTTGAAGAGTCGGTACCTTGAACTTTATCGGCCCTTCCCTTGCCTCTTGAAAAATTCAGGATTTTCTTATGTTAAAAAAAATGTCCAAATATTTTTTTCCAACAAACAAGAAGTCACTTATCCCCATCAACAATGACAAAGATCCAAGTGCTCGGAGTTCTTCAATTTGGAAGATTTGATTGGATCGATTTCTTCAAACTCAATATCCTACCCCATATTTTGTTTGAGGGGAGGGTGTTAAATATAAAAATATAATATGGAGTATTTTTCATTATAATATTTCCTTTTAGTGTATGATTACTTTCCTTAGTAGTTGATTGTGTAATATATCCTTTTATTTTTATTTCCTTTTACAGTTATTTGTAATTCTATAAATAGGGTCTTCTACATTGTAGTATTTACAAGATCGTAATAATACAATTTATATTTCTTTACAAATTTTGTCGTTTCTATTTCACACACACAAATGCGACCACTCCCCGAGTACCCATCAAGGGGTGCTTTGTTTCTTTTATGATGAAATAAATTACACTTTCTATATGGGGTGTAATTAGATTGTGTTTTTAAAATTTATATTTTTCATCCTACTTTTATTAATAAATAACTTTTTATTGAAAATTTGAATATTTTATAAATAGCTAAATAGACTAAAATGTTTATAATTGGAAATGGCAAACCACACCGACACAACCTCTGTATTATGAAACGCTATATATGTAGTATGGAATGGACCATTCTTTTCTCCCAATATTTATATTCATTTTCTTTTATAGAAAGCTTCCTCCCATAGAAGTAAAAGACCATCCACGCCCCTCATGAGATGACTTAGTTGATGGAGTGGGTGAGTATAGAGACATTTGATCACGAGTTCAATTTCTCCTATCAACACTTTATCGGTCGAGTTTTTCGCACTGGACTTGCCTAATGTGGTTAACCTGACTAGTGTGGTTTGCAGGTTATTGTGTCAACCCAAGAATTTATTCAATGCGCACCTGAATGATAGCGACTGCAGGTTGTCCCGTAAAATAAAAATAAAAAAAGACCATCCATAACTAAAACCAATTAAATAATGTACACATTCTTGAATTTTTTAAAATTGAAAAATAATATAAAATTAAAAATTCCAACTTTTAGGATGCAATTATAAATTAATTTTAGAATTTGAATTAATAAACATTAATTCATCGCCATTAAATAATAAATACACACGTCACATAAAACATTGTTTTTCTTTCAATAAACAAGTGGAGGACAAGTCGCTAACCTTATAATTCAAATAGGACCCACATTAGGAGGGATCGGGTCGGTTGAACGGACCCAAAATTTGTCTTATTTCATTCGCTTCACCTTCATCTGTCTCAATTTGTGAGGTCTGCCAATCTTCTTGCAGTTAAGTTTATGTTTTAAGGAATGTACAAATATGCTGCAATAAAACTAAATATTAGTCACAAGAATTACTGATTCTCAGCATTACATTTTGTATTAAAGTAAGCTTTTTCAATATAATCCAATGATAAGACAAGTTCATGGGCGTGCTCTACGTTTAGAAGATTTACGAATTCTCCCCTACTTATATTAAAACATTACAAATATTTAGCTATATGTTCTCAGTTTCGATAATAAAGGTCTGATAATGACAATTATTTATTTGTAAAATTAGCGTTCTTAAAGTCGAACATACATAGTTTATTCCATAATTTATTCTTATCATGTTTTTAGAACAAAAATATTAAAGCATATTTGAATTTCAAATATAAATTCCTTGATCACTCATTTATGAGAAGCCCATGCATATAAAAGACATTTAATGAATAAATTTGGCCAACATGTGAAAATTATTTAAATGAAAATAACATATGAAAATTAATTAATTAATTAATGTGAATTCACGTAGCAATAGTAGCTACGAAACACACAAGAGATTGAATCGAACCCAAAAAAGTTATGAAATCAATGTTTGGAGTTTGACCAAAATAATATTGAACTAAAGAACCAACACAATCGTCGATAATATGTTGACCCCGTGATTACAAAATTCAAAAATATCACTCAGATGGTTTGAACGCCACAAGAATTAACTATTGATAAATTCGCAAAATTAAATCAATGAAGAACAATGAATTGAAATAAAAAATTGCTCATAAAATGATCTCTCAATTGATGAATAAATAAAAGTTTTTTTCAATGAAATAATGAGTTACATTTATAAGGAACCCATAAAACCCTAATTGAAACGAAATTAAAGTTTAAAAGATTACAAAGTTATCAAAAATTAGAGTTTTAACTAAAATAAAAGATTTCGTTGAAAATTTATAAATTGCGCCACAGTTTTACTCTATGCAGTCGCATAGAGCACCTTCAACTCCCCATCGATTTTTCTGCATAGGTGCATGCGATCGCATGCTTTGGTAAGCATAGCTTATTTGTTCAATCATTTCGTCCATTATTTGTATTAAGTTAATCCACTTTGTGTCTTTCTCCGAACCCAACATTAAACTTGTTCATTTCCTTTCGCAATCAAAGTTTCGTCCACCGTGGCTTGAGCAAGTAACCTCATTGCTTCTTTAACCATTTTTCGCTCACGACTTGGTTATAGAACTTGCTTAACGATCAACGGATCCTTGCCCAAACTTATCTATGTTATATTCATTCCATGGATTACATCATTAATATTGTAATTTTTAGACAACGTGATTTTATTGAAAATTAAGAGTCCTAATACTAATTAAGACTAAACTAATTATAAATTAAAATACAATACATTGATCAAATGGTCTAAATCAAATTAAAATCTTCCTTATTCAATCTTCATTAGAAAATAAGATAAAAAAAAATGGAAAAAAAAATATAATATATGAAAAAGGTATTACATAAGAGATGACACAAAATGAAAAACATATGCTAAGATGAAAGGTTTTTAAATTTTTTGAAAAGAGGAGTGTATTACTATCCATCTTATTTTAGAGTTGTGCCATTTGTACAACAAAATATATATTACTTTTGACATCATTCAAATTGACATGATTTGATTGGTAAAAAAATTGTTTATTTTTTAAAATTATTCAATAACGTGTTGTCATGTGACACAATGTAAAAAGTGATGTATATGTACCATAAAACCCTACTTATACATTCCATGGCAATAGACAGAAGGCAGTTCTGTCGTCGTTCTTAACCCCAGGCCCATTTTTCGTTCCCAATAATCTTCATGAAAAGACTACCATGATTTTTGAACATTACTATCAATATCAACAAGGGATTTGAGTAATTTGACTTTCCCTAGCGATAGAACACATCTTTGTTGGTTAGTAAGAGGGTTACGGGAGGGTATTTCTGGGATTTCAGACTCGTGCAATAAAAAAAGAAAAAAAAAGGGGAAAGGGGCCAAGATTAAAGGAATCGGAACGGAATCTTACTGGGTCGCCAAATAGTCTTACTGTGTCTTCTTAAGCCGAAAGAAAGACGAGCAAGAATCTCATTTTTTGGTAGTATGAATGGGGAGCAGAATCGTATATGTTGAAGAGTGAGATAGCCGTGTCAGTTTTGAATGTTTACCGAAGGGCTAGGCTAAAGGAAGGATTCCTCATTATCAGGCTTATCGAGTGGGAATAGCAGTCAATCTGAGATTGCTTAAATCTCATCTCATAAATAAGATAACCTCCTCAGGGCTTCCCCATTTCTAAATCCTCCAACCCGCCATTGCGATAATAGCCACCATCCTTTTCGTTAGTCTACTTCTTTCCGATTGAAAGCTGCAACTATGGGGGGGACCGACATAAACAAGAGCTGGTGGATCACGGCTACTAGCTATTGTTTGTTTTAATGGACCTGCTATTAAAATAGAGGAAATTACAGTTAGGGAGGTATTTGAAGATCCAATTTCAAAAATAGGATAAAATGTTTAGTTATACAAAAATCAGGATTTTAATTTAAATATATTTTAAATTATTTTAATATTAAATAATAATATTATAAAATTTATATACATACATACCATATGTAATTTTTTTAAAACCCTAATGAAGTTTCTTTCTCTCTCTATCTCGTGCTCTCTCTCTAACCCATCGCTCTCTCGCCGCCACTGCTCTCTCTCTCGCTCTACCCATCGTTGTCTCGCCACACCACACTCCGACGACGTCATTATCGGCAGTCGCGGCAGGCAGCGGTGGAGATTTGCAATAGAGATGGAGATTTGCGATGTGTGGAAGTTTGAGATGGAGTTTTGCGATGGTTGTTTGACGAGGTGTGAATGTAGTGATTTGCGAAGAGTGGTGACGGTGATTCGAAGACATTCGGGGGAATTTCTGCAATTTTCCTTCTCCAGATCTTCTCCGATGAACCATCGTCTTCTCCTATTTCGTGCCACTGGCGACGCCCCTGCAACTCTGCTGTAGAAGCTAGACACGGGATGAGAGGGAGATGGTGCGTGGGTTGGCTGTGGTGATACATGTGTCGCGTGGTGGTGGGACGACATTTTTTTGGTGGGGATGCATTTTCGGTATGGGCTGTGGTGATGGCGTGGTGGTGGTGGTGGCGGTGATTGTTACTGTGCGTGTGAATGGCGACGGTCGTTTTGGGGCAGTGGTGGTTCTGTGATTTCTGCGGTGTGAGGGCTGTTTTGGTGTTGAGGTGGTGAGCGGATCATAAAATAATTGTGCGGTGATGATATTTGCTAGGTGGTGGTGATTGTGCGTGCGAATGGCTGTGGTGGTTTTGGGGTGGTGGGACTGGGCGTTGACTGTGGGTTAAGTTTTGAGGTGTTGATGTTGCTCGAAATTTGACAGCGACGGTGATATGGTGACCGCTGGTGGAGGCAGCGGCGAAATCGTGGTCACATATGATTTGGTGGTGGTCACAATAGTATGACTATAAATAAATGTTAGGGAATTGTGACCTTATTGTTAAACTATTGGGTGGCGTGACTCGTGGTGGTGCCGTTAGTGGAGGCAGGGGCGAAGTGGTTGTCACTTATTGAAATTTGGTGTGCGGTCAAAATAGTGTGACTCATATTTTCGTGAATCGTGATCGAAGGAAAAAATCTGTGACCTATTAAAATTTTTGATTTGTGACCTCGGAAATAATCTGTGACTTTTAAAATTTTTGATTTGTGACCTCGGAAATAAATTGTGACCTATTAAAATTTGAATCCGTGACTTCGAAAATAATTTGTGACCAATAAATTTTCTGATTTGTAACCTCATAATAATTTGCAATTAATTAATTTGATAATATGTGATCTAAATAAATATGAATTTGTGACCAAATTGTACAAATTTGTGATTTTTTATATATTTTAATTAATATAATTTAATTAATTAAATCATAAATAAAATTTAATAGAAACCTGATTTTTGAATATTGAAACATTTTACCTTATTATTGAATTCACCATACTAAAAACCTTATTTATGTATTGTTCCCATTAAAATACCACATATTACATTCCCTCTCCTTTGTCAACAAATAGCTTCAAACATTGGACCAGGTCCATATTGCTTGAAATGGTTGGGCCTCACATCTATGTAAGCGTGAGGTAACTATGACGTACAAACTGTATTTTTTTGTATGCATTAACTTTATACGTATTTTGTTAAACCTAAAATAATTACGTATCTTGATAATTACCTACTTAACTTTAAGAAAGTTTTACTGTCAAACCTAAGTTATTTATTATTTTCTTCTAACTAATGGATTGACTCGAATGCCTTGCGTTAAGAATATTATAATAAATACAATAAATATACATATAGTCCATGTTGGATGAGAATTAAAATCATATTTTTAGTAAATTTGATGAAGGTGATGAAACATGTTATTGAAAAATTATAAATTTCATAAAATACGTGGTTAAAATTAATTATTATTTTCGATTTATGTTAAAATTTAGATTTTAGTTCAATCAAATATGGGCATAGTCAACTTTACAGAATAATAAAAATAATATATTATTAAAATTTGTAAGTTTCTTGATATGCTAATTATAAATTCATAGTTTTTGCAATCCATTACGATAGTAAATTTGAATAAAATAAAAATATAAATTTTAAAGAGTCAACGATTCCAAATTAGAATTCAAAACTCTATATTTGAATCAATTTATATTGTCCTTGTTGTTTAAAGATTGTTGTTTCCACAACTAAGTTCAAGTTGGACAAAATAACACGTGGGTTGACATTCACAAGACAATTCATGTAGCAATAATGCTAAGTATACATTCTTTGATATACACTTTTGTTGACATCGCCCATGTTTCAAAATTGTGGGTGGAAAATATTTTCTTCTTCTTTAAACTATACAATGGAGTGCTGTCACGTGATACAATGTAAATAATATTGTAAAAAATGATATAAAAATATCATGATTGTTCATGTAAACAACAAAGTTGACTACTAGGAAATTTTTTAAGAGAAATGCTCATTGTACAAGAGCATTTGCACAGGAGGCGCACAAGTCTCCTCACTGTAGAGGGGGGCCCACATGTTTAAAAAATATTTGGCCCTCCTCTACAGTGAGGGGCCTGTGCGTCCCTTGTACAAAATGATGTTGTACGAATAGCATATATCATTTTTCAACTTTACGAATTTCATAGTCAACTATTTGATAGTCATGTTTCTAAATATACAGAATCCCTTCGCTCAGCCCTAAATGTAAAGTAAGGTTCATGGATTGACACCTCCCTCCTAAAAAAAAGTTTCTCTATTCGTGTACTCACTTTTAATTTGATGAGTGACAGGAGGGTGTGGGTGATGCCCCCTTTGAGTGGCACGGCGATTAGATAAATCAAGTTGTGTACCCTCTTTGTGGCACGGCGATTAGATAAATCAAGTTGTGTACCCTCTTAGGCCATCATGATGCCAACTAGTGAAATATTGACCGAAAAGTACCTTTTTGAAAGATCAATCAATCTATTTTCCTTTTTAAAAGAGAACCATTATCAATTTAATTTTAATTGAACATTCTGAGCCGAAAATTTCGAAATGAACGATGATAAACATATCCTTTAATCCCGGAATACAAGACAAGTCAAATTTGGATTTTCACTAAAATTCAGCTATAGTTAAAAATCTTTCATGTCTTAGTAACTCTCGTGAAATCGAATGTCAAATAGAGAATTTGTCTGTAGTTAGAAAACTTTTTGGACTCCAATGGTTATTATAACTTGGGATTATAAAATGATTTGAAATTGTTATCTCCTTTTTACTTTTCAAATCATTTCAAAATTCAAAAGAGAAGCGTGGGATCTGAATTTGAAATAGAAATATTCATAATTAACTATGAATCAAGAATATGAAAAAGATTCTTACCTTTTCGAAAAAGAAAATGATACTGCCGTAAAGATTGATTACTTTTTATCTTTTGTCCCCTTCGCTTGCAGATCTTTCTACTTATTTTACCATTTTCTTAGTAGAATTTTTTGTCACTTCCAATAGATAAAGGGGATTGTTAATGATATATAAAGCAGAAGAAAGAAAGCACTTGGAAATTAAGTCAGTATTTTTTGAAGAATATGTAGTTAAAAAATATTAACAAAAGTTTTAGGATTATGTAAAAAATATTTTATTATAAGAATATATGGTTGAAAATGAGTTTTAGAAAAAAAAGAGTTTTTGGAGAATGACAAACATAAGCTAAATGAATGGTTGATACATCCACCACTTGATGTATTCAATTTTTTGAGCATACGTTTGTATTCAACTTGATTGATGAGTCTCATCTACACTCAAGGGCGGAGGTAGAGGGACTTGCTGGGCTGTAGTCCCCCCTCCAAGGTCCAAATTTTTTTTA
Source organism: Osmanthus fragrans (assembly GCA_019395295.1). Taxonomy (NCBI): domain Eukaryota; kingdom Viridiplantae; phylum Streptophyta; class Magnoliopsida; order Lamiales; family Oleaceae; genus Osmanthus; species Osmanthus fragrans. The sequence goes on along the minus strand of CM033352.1, from coordinate 7,935,104 downwards.
GGTAGTTTTTTTTTTCTTTTTTATTTATTTATTTGTTTTGTAAAAACTGTTTTTTTATATGTAATTTTTTTTTCACGTATTAGTCAAACTTGAAATTTTGCAACCCAGTATTGGATCCAATCCTGACTCCGTCTCTGTCTACACTAACAATTGCTAAGTCGTGTGGCTAATTATATCCTTTATGATCCTTCACTAAAGTAGCTACTCTTAGTTAGAGTAGGCTCATATCCATCGATTGTTATAACAATACAGTCAAACTTGTGCAGTATTTGTAACTGGGGCTATCACCTATTCAAGGTCCACTAATCTTTCCTTATCGAAAAAGGTAGCTATATGCACACTACATTTTAATTATATTCAAAGTCATTAACCTTTATTCATTATCATATTTATGTCCTTAGATTTTTCGTCCAATAAAATTTGAGATATAAATGTGATAATGTGTAAAACTTTCATGCAATTAAAAAATAATTTAGTTATTAAAAATTGTGATGTAAATATATTTAATCTAAGAAAAATCATATTATAAACATTTCAATTGTATAATATCGTTTCATTCTATCAAAACAAACTAAAAAGTGGTATAAGAATCCTAATATTCGCATAGGATGGATAATTGACAAATCTAGAAGAGGCACTGCTCCGAATCCACATCAATCAATTTGATGCCAAACATAGAAGAAAAACGTCTCTTAAGTCTTAATTATTTTTTTCAACTAATCCATTTTTTTTTTCCTTCCATCGATTGAACTTTCTCTTTCTTAATTCAATAGGGCCTTCTTACGTAGATCTGTGGATCAATTTTAATTCGATAACTCAATCGCTTCTTTCTTTCCTGGAATTGCCATCTTTGCCGCTCTCGATTTTTGAATTAGTATAATTTATTCTATAACTTCAAAATACTTGATATTACAAGAAGTATTTTTGAAAATCAGGAACTTAAGTTTAAGAGGGTGTTTGGTGAAAATTAAAATTAAAATTTTTAATATATTGTGATAGAAATTTTTGAAATATGTGGTTGAAAAGTTGTGAGACCCATGAAATAAGTGGTTAATATTGATTGTTTGACTTTAACTTAAATTAAAATCAAATTTTAATCCGAATCAGCCAGACTCTAAATACAATCAAACATACTCTTAGGAAGACTCATGGCCAACCCTTCCTCTCTTTGAAACAAGGTAACTTCCAATTTTATCTTCTCCATTTTACTTATCCCCAAGACAATGTGGAAGTAATAGTAATTAATTTTGAAATGTGACAAATATATTTGACTTTTTAAGTTTTAAACACAAAAATGCTCAATATCAAAAGGGTACGATAAATAATTGGTAATTAACTTCCCCAAATGTTGTTAAGAAGATTATTATAATCGCTAAACCAACATATTTCCCTCGAGCAAGTACCTATATGAGTACAAATTCCTCATACACCATGCCCTGGTTATGTTCTGTAATTCCAGACTAAAAACCTGACTTCTCTTTATATAAATGAGCCATGCTACAGGAACCGCATGGTTGACCGAAGGAATGACGACATATTCACATGTAGGAAAATATTATTTTATTCACATGGGGATCACACAATCACATGTGATTATCCATGCGGGTTAAGTAGCATTTTTCTTATATAAATAGGAAAAAGGAACCAATAAGGGAGTTTAATTGTACTGCACGGAATCTCAAAGCTACCGGCAGCCACATCGTTGGACATTTTTGTCGATCATACTTATTCCTAATTGATGTATTTTAGGTACAAAGATAGACAAGAACAAGTTGAGGAATAGAAAGTACGAGGAAAAGTAATACCTCACAAAGACTGATGGGTTTTTTCATTCTCTCTGTTTATTCACATTCCAATCAAAGTTTTGTCAAATCGCAATGTGAAAACAAACAGAAAAATGCACAGTATTAACCAAAAGCAGAACAGTATTTTTAAAGTAAACAGTATTAATCATCTGTAGCTTACCTGTATGATATGATCACGGTGAGGCTTCTGTGTATGTATATATGAAATGAATGGAACCAAAAGGCAGACTATTATTTACACATAATTTAAGTAGTGTACAGTGATAATTTAACTTTGAAAAAGCAATGGTTAAGATCTTAAAGATCACACTAATTAAACTCTTTCAATGGTTTAATCATAACTCTCATCACTACTCCAGCATACTTTCTATAGTACAATCATGTCTAGTCTGAAGAACAAATCCATGATTCCACCAGACCTTTACCTCTTGGTGCAACATTATCCTACCCCTTCTCGCCGTGAAAATTTGATGATGAAGAAGCAGAATATATAATCTTTCCACTCGTAGCATTCCGTGATAAACTGTAGTTACCATTAACAGACGTCATCTGAGGTAGATCACCGTTGTTTGAAGGATTCTTGTTCCAGTTTGTTGCATTGTTATCATCCCTCAATGCCATTTGATCCGGAGAAATGAGATTTGGAAGCCCAGAAATGGTCGTGTTAACATGGCCGTGACCTGAACTGAATTCACTCAAGTCCCCAATTTTAATATGTGAGTGGTCATCTGATGGAATTTCCAATGAAACTCGAGGTTTTGATGAGCCTAGCATGGCTGAATTGGAAAGTTGGAAAATGTTGGAATGATTTGAACTTTCAGTAGCCAATTGGTAGTTAATGGACGGAGTTAAAGTACCAGCACTGGTAGATGAAGAACGAGAAGTGATAATATTATTGTTAGAACTAGAACTAAACAAGGAAGAAGAAGATGCAGAAGAAAGAAATGGAGTCGGTGACTGAACTTTTTGTGCAAAAGGTCGCAGCAGATAGGGTGGTTGCATAGTGTCCAACGGGCTAGATCTCATGCTAGATGGTGTACCAAAAAGATCAAGCCGGCTTCTTGGAAAAGGCGAAGATGTGAATGGTGGCGCTGGGATACCTGTAAATTCCTGCACCATGGCTCTGAAATTGTTGGTGTCTGTGGTTAGCACAGTAGTCGGTGCACGCCTGGACGCTCTTGATCTTTTCTTCGGGTTACGCTCCGCCGTTTGATTCTGGCTCTGAATCTGATTTCGATTATCAGATATTGTGTTATCGGTACCAACGAGCGGTTCACCACTTGTAGGGTTGTCTACACCGCTAGAGAATGGAACTGTAGGGAAGTGATTGGTGAAAGAGGCCATAAAATCAGGTGAAGCAAGTATATCAGTGGAATTAGGCTCAGATCCCAGGGTAGTACTTTTGGGCCACGCCATGTGTGGATTGAGAAGGGAGCTCGGGTTCTGAAATCGTAGATAGTATGAAAGTGGGTCAAACACCGGTGGATTTGTTGGGTGTGGTTGTGACAGAGCCTGAAGTGGCGGTGGTTGGGGTTGTAGTGGGTTAGAAATGGGGCCAACGTGAGTAGTTGGATGATTCATCAAAGCTGAAATCGAATCGGCGCGTGATTCGTACTCTTCATCCCCACCACTTGACGACTGCAAACTCTCCCACTGTTGCCAGAATCCATTTATTCTCTCTCTCTCTCTTCTTTTACACCAAGAAAGCAAATTCTACAGAGAGAACACCAATAAGAAGAAGGAATAATCCAAGAGGGAGACAGATAGATTTTGCGCTACTGCAGTGAGATTTTCTTTGCTTATTGGTACAGAACCATTGAATAGAAGCTACTACAAAAGGCTGCAAGAGAGAGAGAGAGAGAGAGATCTAGAGAGAGATTTTCCAGAAAGTAGCCATGATTTAAAGCACTGATCTGCAAAGAACACAATTCTTTCTGGGCATCTTTTTTCCTCCTCTTTGATCAAATGGGTTTTCTATAAAAAAAAAAAACAAATCCAAAATATCTAATGGAATTGATGGTGGCTGAACTGGGATCTTTCTGTTTTTGTAGGAAAACTTGTTTTTGCCTTATATTGGTTGTAGTTGAATTAGGGTTTTGATCAAGATTCAAGAAAGATAAAAAGAAAAGGAGAGGTTTCTCTTTAGCCATTCAACTCTTAAGAGAGAAAAACATAGGCGCCTTCATCTCAAGTTTAACAATAAAAAGATCAGAGTGGGGTCTCCATGAGAGAGAGGAGAGAAAAAAAAAAAAAGACTGTTAAAGAGAGAATGAAAGAGAAAGGAGGATATTGATGCATTTTTATTTTTATTTTTCCTGGTTAGATTTGTATAGAGAGTGTGAAAGGTTTGAAAAAAAACCATGTAGAGGAATAAGAAAATAAGAAAATCTTTAAATAAATAGCAGCGTACACTACAAATTACTTTTTTCAAGAGGATAAAGAGGTGGACTACAAGAAGCCAAATTAGAGGAGATGGTTGGTTGTTGAATTCTATACTTAATTATATAAATATTAATTAAATTAAGAAACAGAGAGGCAGCCACCAGTATTACTAGCTAACATCACCTTTCAACACCAATCCAATTTTCAATTATGTATGAAATTACTAAAAATTTAAGAATAAATCCAAAATTAAATATCAATGGATTAGTAACTTAGAATAATATGGATTACAACATTATTATATGGACATTGTTACATGCATATCAAATCTTACATAATAAATTACATAATGTTATATATCACTCTATATTTGTTAGTTTAAAATACATTAATTTTTTCATCAAATCTTTTTCCTTCACACCATTTTATTTAATCCCTTATATACCATTTTTATGTAATATTATATTTATTTTCTATATATGTTGTTGTCTTCTTTATTATATACAAATTAAGCCCTTGTTTGAGCCCTATTTTTGTCATAAAAATATTTTTTTTGAATAATGTATTGATGAAAAATGTGTGGTTAAAAAATAAGATTTTTTTTTTGAATTTGAGTGTTATATTATTTTATTAAAGAATGTGCGATTGAAATGATATTAAAATACTCTTTAAGAGTGCATATTTCCAAAAAAAAAAAGACTCAAACAACGGCTAAAATTGGCAGTGTCATTTTCTTCCCTACCTTGTTTATGTTGCAGCAGGTACTTGGAATATTATTTCTCAATGGACCTGGATTTATTTTCTGAAAAATAAAAAGAAAAATATATTTTTATCACACCTTTGACCAAGTCAATAAACCTGAAAACTTCAGGTATAAGAATATTGGGTTGCTATGAACACCTTCAAAGAATCTTCTACAGACCTTTGCACTGAATTTTAGGAAGAAAATCATTACATTATCTCCTGTACAATTTTTTTGTCCACATATTTTGTCTTCATTTTTCCCTGATTTCTTTTCTTCTATTTATTTATTTATTCTTAATTTATCCCCACATTTTCTCTTAATTTTCAAATTAATGAAGAAAAGGATAAAGAGATTTAACAAGCTTTGCTATGATAGATGGATCAGTTGAACAACACACTAAAGTTTGCTCTAACCATAAAAACTAATAGAGGTCACTTTTTCTAATACAATTTTTGCGTTCTAATGCAAACCATTTTACATTCATCTTTTATTACAAATTGCATGGACTTTTTTCTTGCTTACATCGAACTATTATATAAATTTTCTTTATTAGAAGTTGAATAAGACAAATACATGTATTCGTATAAATGTCTATATACTGTATACAATATATATATACGTCTACAAGTTCACATACTAACTAGACAGCACCAAAAAAATCCTAAAATTACGGTCCTAATTATTCTCAGGTCTACCAAGTCTACATGTAATGTTAGCAAGTGGCTTAAGTTTTTTTTTTTTTTTTTTATCTCAACTCTACCATATAATATACATACACATATAGATTATAACGTGTATCTAATAAGGACACGTTGCATTAAAAGCAGCGGGAAAAGTTTACCTAAAGATGGCTTAGCATATATATGTTGCTTGCTCCTTTTGAACTACTCCAAAGATGCAAGTATATGTGGGCATCATCTCAGCCAACATGGAAGAGAGATATGCATCCATGTGGAACTTTGTACTACAATCTTGATTGATTGGACTTCCATCATTTTCATTAATGCTGTAATTCACTCAAAGAAGCAATATACATAAACATCATGATCATGGCCATTGGATCAAATGATTGGATTCTCTCTCGATGAGCTTATGAAGTGATAATTTTTATCAAAAAAATTGTGACTGTTTTATCAATCTAAATTTTTAAATCTCTAATTTTTTTTATTGGTTGTGCGTACAAGTTCCTTCAATTATTTTGTTAAAGTTTTTTGACTTTCAAATTTGGCAAAAATTCGGAGTTAACTTGATAACGTATGTGACATGCACACTTGGAAGTGCGTTACATGTATCATTACTCCAAAGATGAGTGTCCGGCTATTATATTCTATTCAAAGCTCAACTCAGATAATTGAACAATAATTTGGTTAAGGGACAAACACGAAAAAAAGATAATATAGGAGTCGAATTTTAAATTTGAGAGTTAAACGATCAAATCTCAATTACTTTCAAAAGACACAAAGTTCAAGTATTTGCAGGCAAAAGAAATGCAATAGAGCCTTTTGAATGCTTGACACAAGACTTCACCACAAAAGTTCATATGTCAAGCTCAATAGTATCACATTTTAGTCATCATATGTATTTCATATTGCACACCTTGTCCTAGGCGAATCTCAGTGGTTTGACTACAAGCCGCCTTTGTTGAGATATCATGTCAATCATATAGCAACTTACTCAATATGTTAGATTGTGACTTGATCAAGGCATCAAGCATATGACCACAATTGCTTAGGATTCAAGAACCTCACTTGGTGTGGTGATAAGTGTGCGTTTACACACTTGTTAGGCACTTATTGGTTTATAATTATTAATGAAATTGAGCATATTCTATGCATAATTGTGTATTATTTGATTTTATAGGCAAAAACCCCGATCAGACGAAGAAACGAGCTAAAGAGGAGAAAAATGACTAAAAGTGTGCAATTTTATGAAGTTGAGGACTGAAATGCACTTGACCAAAAGATGGAGGATTGACCGCAATTTAGTAAGGGCCTAAATGTAATGAAGTTCAAAATCTGAGGACTGAATTGTACGAATCCAAAGATGAGGGATCAGATTGCACATTGGTCAGCATGTCTAAGGACCTGAGCAGCAAATATGGGATGAACTAAGTGACCGCTTGAACTTGAACTAAGCGGTCGCTAAGTGGCCACCAGGAATTTCAGACCGCATTTTGGTTTGTCCAAGCGGTCGCCCAGGTTTTGCCTAAGCGGTCGCTTAGAAGAAATTTGGAATAGCGGTTTAAAACATTTTTCTCGAACTTTGGCCAAACATTTTGATTACTTTTGATTTGTTTAATACTTAACACTTATCTTCTACCTATTATACTATATTTTATCTATTAAAAACTAGTATTATATTAGGAAAACTTAGTGGAAAAGAAAGGATAGGGGATAAGAAGAGGAATTGATTCATTTTTTGGTCATTATCTTCATATCTTCATCCTTTCTCTTGCTCTTTCTCTCTCTCTCTCTCTCTCTCTTCCAAACTCTTTGGTTTTCTTCCTTTGCTTTAGTTTTTGTTTTGTTTTTGTAGGTTAAATTAAGGGTTGAAGGTGGTGTATCAAAGGAGATAGCAACAAGGGAACTTGGAGAACAAATGGAAGAGTTCAAAGTTGTTTTACAAGGGTTTTATCTATCCTTTTGAATTTCTTCCTTTAGTTTCCATGTTTGTATTGTAATGGAACAAAAATCTCTTTGTTACACTACTTTTATAATGAGCTAAATAGTTTTATGTTGGAATTTATGTATTAACTTAACCAAAAGTTTCATTAGTATGTTGTTTTGTATGGCAAGATGCATGTGTTTCCAAGTTTTAGATGTTTTAATTATTGTGTTTTATTGACTATCATGTACTTGATCAATATATGATATGGTTAAATGGTTGGTGCATTATTGAGAAATTGTTGTACTAGATAGATCAAAATAATTAAAACCCTAGATTTGTATAGTTTCGACTATACTCGTTTAGGTGTTATAGGGATATACATCTACCCTAAGTGACCATTGGAGTATTCTCACAACAATTTAATGCGATTGGTTAAGTTGTATCCACATAGAGATATAGTGGATAGGTTAATCAATTAGGGTTAGTTAACTAAAATGGGAGAATCGGGTCTAATCTGATACTTTGGTAACACTAGCATCTTTATTTCATCAATTTTAATACTAATGAAACAATGGTTAAGTGAAAGCATAAATTCCAACATTTTTCAAGTCAAAAACCCTTTTCGTAATTTACTTTATCTTTTTTAAAATTAAATCAAGTCTTTTGTTTTATTTTCTCGTTTTTAAAATCAATTTTTAAATGTGTGTGTCCATCGTTAATTTGAAACACTTTAACTTGTAATTGGATAAACACTTCTCGTGGGATCGACTCGGACTTTAAAAGGTCCATTATACTACTTGATATGTATGCTTGCGGCATTCGTATTCGGCCCGATTATGTGGCCAAAGGTTGGGTCCCTTCCGATTGCCTTAGAGTGGCGAAGTGTTAAATTTACAACGATCTGCATCATCTCGAATTAAAGCATGATGAGGCCTTGGAATATGTTCATAATGCCTCAAAAATAAAGAGCTAATGAAACGATATAGTATGGCCTTAACGTCTTGATGAAGAAGCTAGAGGAGGAGACGAACTCAAATATATTGTCCCCTGAGGAGAAAGTGCTTGCGTGGCATTTTGCTTAGATGGAAGCCATATGGCTTTCTACATAAACAAATGTGTAACTTTAATCACCCAAGTCCAAGCTTTTCATTATTCATATGAGATATTACATTTTGATTGTATGTATGCATTGTCTTCTTGTAGATGAGGAAGAGAAAGTCTTTGAAAAGTGAATTAATGCATGCGAATAGGCTTCTATTAATTGTAGACATGAGGTGATTGAAATTGAGGTGATACAATACTCCCTCAATTCCAAGCACAAATATTTATGCAAGGTATTGAACTTTTATTCATAAGTGAAGTAGCTAAGGAAAAGTTCCATTATCAAGGTGAAGTAGGTGATGCAACACAAGACATGAGTGAAGGGACGCACGCCAATCATCAAGACATTACGTGTTCCCAAGATAGATTGACGATTGTAGGTCAATTCTATGAATAGACGCTTGAGTGGACATGGAGGTGACACATCTCCATGTGCGTGTGTGAGGTACAATACTATTTTCATGTTTAATTGCTGAGATTGCTCAAGACCTTAACGGCCAAGATCAAATTGCCTTTGTTTTGACGATCAAGGTTAGAATCTCCTTGCGTATATGTAAGTTATGGTTTCATTTGAAACCTTGTTACATTTCCCTTGCATTTTCTCTACTTTTCCAAGAACTCAGGCAAAGAAGAAAATCACCGAAGAAAATTCCATTCAATCTCCAAGAAGCAAACTAAGATCTTTTTAAAAATTAGAAGTCAAATGAGTGAAATATAGTTAAAAGTATTTTCACAAATTCATTTTCAGTAGCACAAGTTATGCCCCAAAATTTCAACATCAAATTGAGACTCATTTTTTTGCATAGTAAACGTTTGAATTAGAAAAATGATATTATATGAATTATATCTGTTGACCACCGAAGTCCGAGGTCAAATATTATGCTCTTAGTATTAATCTCTTCCAGGTGGCAGTTTGGTTATCAACCCCCAACTCGGTTACCTGCTGCAGTCTTGTTAGAATACCGCCGTCATTCCAGGAAGCATAATGATTACACGTCTTCCACAACTTGTCCAATCAAATCAGGTACACTTGGGGGAAGGGAGGCAGCACCGCCCTCCTCGACCAATCAACTACTTTTGTTGCTAACTTCCATACAAAGGTAATGATTGCCTGGTAAAACAGAATTATGTGGATTTGATGGGAACCGACCTCATTAGCCAATCACCACCAAGGATGGCGACACACAATTCTGAGCTCGGCATGATGTATGAAGTGATTGATTTGACGCCTGCCTTACCATTTGCATCAAAATCTATTTATAAAAGGATGGATCCTTTTTACTTGAAGGGAACATGAGCTCAACGCCATAAATATCACTTTACCTTCAAACTTGTAGGGAAGAAAACAAGAGATCTTGACCCTTTTTTTTAAAGTTGTCTCAAAACAAGTGTTTACATTTTTTGACATCAACAGTTTGGCGCTAGAAGAAGGGCCGACTTGTGAAAATAGTCTCTTTCCTACAAAAAATAGAAAACATATACAAATGAGTCACGATCCCACCTCGGAGAGTGAATCCCACACTCACCCCAACGAAACAACTACTCACACTTTCCAAAGAAGGCAGGACCAATCTGACATGGAAAGCCCTCAAATAGTTGCTATGAGGGAAGCTATCCAAAGGCTAACCAACACAGTCAGCAGGCTGGAAAGAAATCAAGCTCCCTTCTCCCCACCACGTACGGAGGTGGGATCCCCGTCGAGAAGAAAAATAGGAAGACCTCCCACCAGAAGGTCCCTTCATTTTTCCAAAGGGGAGTCTTCCAGAAGTCACACCGACGAAGTATGAAGTCTGCCACCAAGAAAAGAAGCCACCACCAAAAGAACTGGTAGTGTGTTTAGTAGATTGGGTTCCCAACAGTCACTAACACCTCGGATGAAACGTACCAGTCCGACCTAAAGTGTCCGTTGGAACAAGAAGAACATGAAATAAGTGCTTTAAAAAAACGTATTGTCGACCTGGAAGCAAAAGGCAAGGGGGTGTCCGAGGATTATATCACCAAACGCCACTCCCTCTTTTCGAAGGACATCTTCGCTGAACTTTTGCCTGAAGAGCTCAAAATGCCATAGCTAATAGGGTATGAAGGGGAAGGAGATCCCCTTAACTACCTGGACAAGTATACCTCATGGATGGAGCTGCAAGGCGTCGGTGATGCCATCATGTGCTGAGCTTTCCCACTAACTTTGGGAGATAAGACCCCTAGATGGTTCAGACTGCTGCATCAAAGATCCATAAAAAGCTGGAGCGACCTGGCCACAGCTTTCCTTGCTCAATTCATGGGCTCCAAAGCTAAAATAACGCCTAAGGAAAGATTGGCCAGCATCAAGCAAGGAAAAAATGAGTCACTAAAAAGTTACCTCGGGAGATTCAACAAGCAATCAATGGAGGTTGAGAAAATCTTTGATGATGCCGCTCTCATGGCAGTCCTTTCCAGGTTGAGACCAATAACACGATTCTGGTGGTCTGTATATAAAGACGGACCTAACACATATCATGAGTTTCTGACCTGAGCTGAAAAACATATCAACGCGGAGGACGCCACTTCGGACCAGGAGAATGCAGGGGCCAATCCACAACCCAAAGACCATAATAGAGAAAGAAAATCAGACAAGAGAATTCCACATGAACTGAAAAGAGATCGGAGTGCGAATGACCGATCTAAAACTCAGCAGAGCCGATTTCATGACTATTACCCACTAACGACCACCTTGGAGGAAGTCTTGATGCAATCTAGAGACAGGGAAGCATTTCGTAAACCGACGTTCCCAAAGAAAGAGCAGTTTGAGAGAGGAAAATACTGTCGGTATCACAGGTCGGTCGGACACAACACCGACGACTGTTGGGACCTAAAAGAAGAAACTGAGTCTCTAATTCGGCGAGGTCGCCTCAAAGAATTTGTAGCTAAACCTGCGGAGGCAAACCCAACACCTCCTCAACCACCTCAGCCGTAGATACATGGAAACCGAACTCAACATGCAATCCCCGAACGCAATCCTCCTCCTAGGGCAGAGATTAGAATGATGGTTGGTGGAAATCAATATTTGGAAGAATCGAGAAGAGAAAGACATAGGCAAGCTCGAGATGCGCGAATGGGGCCGAACTACGATATCAGAAGTGCAGCAACAAATTCTGAATGGTTCGAATTCTTTGAAGGAGATTCTCAAGGAATCCTACAGGATCAAAGTGATGCTTTGGTCATCACCATGCCCATTGTCGGGGTCCAGGTGCATCGAACTCTGGTGGATAAGGGAGTTCGGTAAATATACTGTATACCCAAACTTTGAGACAGCTTGAAATCTCAGAACGCTACCTCCAGCCGTATCCTAAAAGGCTGCAAGGATTTTCTGGAGACCCCATCGAAGCCAAGGGACATATCGTCCTTATTGTGGAATTAGGCGAGGTTCCCTGCCAAAGGAGGATCCTAGCTGACTTTGTGGTAATTGACTTGCCATCCAACTACAATACCATACCGGGGAGACCCGTATTGCATGAACTCAAGGCCGCCATTTCGATATATCATTATTGCATGAAGTTCTCCAAGTTGGGAGGGTACATGGAAACCAAGCTGAGGCCAGAGCTTGCAACATCGACTTGCCCCAATCCCAGGTCAGCATGATGGGAGAAAAGCAGGGCACTTCAAGAAGAGAATCAAAGCTAAAAAGGCCTATTGTTGCCGACCTATCTGAGATCGGCATCACTGTGAGACACCGCAAACAACCACAGGATGACCTACTATCCTTCAACGACATCGAGGTAGATCCAAATCCATATCATGACATCTTGATAGTCTCCTCACCGGTGGTCGAAATCAATATACCAAAAGTATTGGTTGATACCGGAAGAGCGCTCAATATACTATTCACCAATACTCCAAGGTGGATGGGAATTCTCCTTAATTTTCTTCAACCATATCCCAATATGGTGCAAGGGTTGAGTGGAGAGCTAGTAAAGGAAAGAGGATCAATCAAGCTCTCCGTCAAAGCTAGAGAATCCCCATGGCATTGGAGAACTAACGCTGAGTTCGTGGTCCTCGATTCCATTTCGCCCTACGACGCTGTGATGGGGCAACTTTTGTTGTTCAACCTCTGAGCTGTGGTGTCTTTATTTTATTACTCAATCAAGTTCCCAACACCTCATGGAGTAGGAGAAATCAAAGAAAATAGGGAACTTGCTGAAATGTGTCGAAGGACTGGTCGATCTCAAACAGATCGAAACAATGAACCCCCTCCGACAATATGTATGATGCTCGACCTCGGTCCCTTGGATCCCCGTACAAAGACTAAAGGGGGAGAGCCAGTGGAAGAACTGGAAATAATATCAGTTTGCGAAAATGATCCCACCAAGGAACTCAAGATAGGGAAAGAGTTGCGACCTTCGATACGAGCTCAGATGATGTCCTTCCTTCGGCAGAATCTGGACATTTTCGCATGGAGCCATAAGGATATAGAAGGAATTGATCCAAAAATCGGCTGTCATAAGCTAAATATCGATCCGGGAGCTCGGCCAAAACAACAAAAGCGCCGACCTCTGAACCCAGATAGATATGATGCTTGAAACATAGAAATACGGAAGTTGCTCCGCAACAAGTGTATTCGGGAAGCTCATTATATTGAATGGGTTGCTAACCCCGTTCTTCTGAAGAAAAACAATGGAGATTGGCGAGTGTGCATTGATTTCACCGACCTCAATAAAGCATGTTCAAAAGACAGCTTTCCATTGCCAAGAATATATCAAATGGTGGATGCCATTGCTGGACATGAGTTGCTTAGCTTCATGGATGCGTATTCAGAATACAACCAAATACCCATGCACGAGCCAGACCAAGAACATACTTCTTTCATCACAGACCGAGGTCTATACTGTTATCAAATGATATCCTTCAGTCTCAAAAATGCTGGAGCAACGTATCAATGCTTGGTGAATTCCATGTTTTCCCAACAAATTGGGAAAACTATGGAGGTATACGTTGATGACATGCTTGTGAAAAGCATGAGGATGGAGGACTATAGCAACACCTCACTGAGATGTTTGACACTCTAAGAAAGTACAAGATGAAGTTGAACCCTAAGAAGTGTGCTTTTGGTGTAAGCTCGGGTAAATTCCTGGGTTATATCGTCAATCAACGAGGAATTGAAGCCAACCCCGAAAAAATAAGAGTTATCCTTGACATGAAAGCACCTACGAAACCTAAGGAGGTTCAGAGTCTAACTGGGAGGGTAGCTGCCCTTAGCCGCTTTGTATCAAAGTCAACAGATCGGTGTAAACCATTCTTTGACGTACTATGAGGTGGGAGGAAATTTGACTGGACTCCTGAGTGCCAAAACGCCTTCGACGAGCTAAAAAAGCAGCTGGCCCAGCCACCATTGTTGTCCAAACCTAAAACCAGAAAAACCTTGCAGCTTTACCTCGCAGTATCGGAATATGCCATGAGCTCGGTCCTGGCAACCGAAGAAGATGGAATACAGCATCCGGTCTATTACACTAGTAAGGCCCTTCATGAGGCGGAATTAAGATACTCATCGTTGGAAAAATTGGCATATGCAGTTGTCATAGTTGCCAGAAAATTAAGACCATGCTTCCTGGAGCATACCATCGAAATCATGAACAATTCTCCATTAAGGCAGACCTTGCAGAAACCTGACATTTAAGGACGAATGGTTAAGTGGGCGGTCGAGCTAGAAAATTTGACATCAAGTACAAACTTCGTACATCCATCAAAGGACAGGCACTTGCTGATTTCGTAGCTGAGTTCAGCGTGGAACCAGTGGAAAGAATTGAGTTAGGTCTTCCGTGGGACCTTTACATCGATGGGTTATCTACGGAAACAAGGTCCGGAGCCGGTGTGGTGTTGATCAGTCTGGACCGCCAGTTGTTTTGTGAAGCCTTGTCTTTTGATTTCAACACTTCAAACAACGAGGCTGAATACGAAGCCCTGATAGCCGGAGTGAGAATGACTCAAGAATTGAGGATTAAGAACCTGATGATTTACAGTGATTCACAGCTGGTGGTCAATCAAATCAACGATATCTACTGAGCTAAGGAGGAGAGGATGAACAGTTATCTCAAGGTGGCAAAGAAGGAATTCGAAGGTTTTCGTACCATTCGGATAAATCAAATACCAAGATCTCAGAACGGACATGCAGATGCTCTAGCTCGGTTGGCCACCAGCGAAGGAATCGAGGAATTTGACAGCATCCCTGTTGGAAGAATCTCGCAGCCTGCGATAGAAAAGAAAGAAGTAGAATTCATGATGATATATCTTATGGAGGCAAGGAGGCTGCGAATCAGGTCTGCTAGATACACTCTAGTGAATGACATTCTTTACAAGAGGGGATACTCAACTCCTCTGCTAAGGTGTTTAAACGAAGAGGAGGCTCTTTATGCCCTCCAAGAAATTCATGAAGGGATGTGTGGAAACCATTCCAGTGGGCAATCTTTGGCTCATAAAATCACACGTCAAGGATATTTTTGCCACCACGAGGAAAGACGCCCTCAAATTTGTTAGGAAATGTGACAAATGCCAACGCCTTGCTCCTTTCACAAAAGCTCCTCCACAAAAGCTTAACTTCATAATTGCACCTTGGCCCTTTGCAAAATGGGGGGTCGATCTTATGCTCTTAGTATTAATCTCTTCCAGGTGACAGTTCGGTTATCAACCCTCAGCTCGGTTACCTCCTGCAGTCTTGTCAGAATATCGCCGTCATTCCAGGGAACATAATGATTACATGTCTTTCACAACTACTTTTGTTGCTAACTTCCATGCAAAGGTAATGATTGCCTGGTAAAATAGAATTATGTGGATTTGATGGGAACCGACCTCATTAGCTAATCACCACCAAGGATGGCGACACACAATTATGAGCTCGGCATGATGTATGAAGAGATTGATTAGACGTCTGCCTTACCATTTGCATCAAAATCTATCTATACAAGGACATACCTTTTTTACTTGAAGGGGACATGAGCTCAATGCCATAAATATCACTTTACCTTCAAACTTGTAGGCAAGAAAACAAGAGATCTTGACCCTTTTTCTTAAAGTTGTCTCAAAACAAGTGTTTACATTTTTTTTACGTCAACAATATCCCTTTGAGTTAGCTTTCCAACGTACTTTGAATCACTTTAACCGAATATCGAGAGAGAAAGATATGACAAAAGTACTAATGGCTGTTCAAAGATGAAATTGTGAGTGCGAGGATTTGTATCGTGTGTGCGCAAGCTAGCCAATTCCCAAAGTCGAGGCCAAAATGTCATAACCATACATGGGCATGGTAGTAAATCTGACTAGACAGGGTAACTTTCTTTATTTCATACAAACTGTTTTAGAACCAAAATTGGACGCGTTCCATGACCTAAATTTGACTCGTGCAAATAGAGAACTTGGGTAAAAAATTGGGGGATCTCTCTTACCTCTCAAATTTATTATCAAGAAATGGGAGATCAATTCAATATCCATTGTAGAGGATAACAAATCAAGCATATAAATTGAATCAAGAAATATCAAGAACTTAGAGAGTCAAAAGTTCGAGGCTAAAGATCAAGAACAAGAATTAGACCGTAATATTTTTGTTATATTTATAAATTTTGAGTGATGCTTTTTTATTCTTTTTATTGTTCTATCTTTAAAAACATGTTAAGTTATATTCATTTGTATCGGATGAAAATGAATCATTTATTTATTATTATTTTAAAGACAATTAGTTTAGTAATTCTTGTTTTTCTTGATTAATTACGCATGCTCGTTGCATTGTTTATTTGCTTGACCTCCATTTAGGTAATTAGTTTTTTTTGTTGCAGTGCTAAAAATTTCACAATTAAGTAGAACACTGCATGATTAACACGCAAACAATAGATGTTAGGAATAACATATATCGCATATGCAATATGCGATATAAGTAATTAGTTTTTTTGTTGCAGCGCTAAAAATTTCACAATTAAGTAGAACACTGCATGATTAACATGCAGACAATAGATGTTAAGAATAACGTATATCACACATGCAATTACTTAGATAATCGTGTAATTGAATACATTCTACTCATTTGAGTTTGGACTAGTAATAGGATTGGATCGTGTTTAGAATATAATTAAGTTATCTTGAAAAAGAAAGTTGAATACAATATGATTATTGATTGTAAAAAATGCAAGAATGAAACAAAATTACATACTTGAGAATTAAAAATAGGATAATAATAGGTGGATTCAAATTTCCAGCACCTACATATTATATTTAATTTAAAAGCATCTGGATAACTAGTACAATAATTTAGATGTAAATAAAATAATCTTTTTTGTTATTTATATTCAAATTTGATAATGAATTGATACAATTCTTTAAGATTTATTTCATATGGGACAATAATCTTTTTCATCAAATCTATTACCTGCCAACTACCTCGTACGCTTGCGAGAATTGTCCAAACAACATGAAAACAAAGATGGAAGTGGCCATAGTAAAAGGTGACGAGGCCATTGGATGAGTTTGTAATAGGACACCAAACTTTCATGGTAGCAAAGGTAAGTAGCTCTACATTTATTGACGAAGCCTCTGAAGCCAACATATGGTAAGTTGCTACGGATATGGCCTCTGCCATTAATGAACATAAGTTGCTCAGAGTCTGCCAAATATACAGATTCCTAGGCGACATGGAGTTAATAGTGCTTGCCTGATGAGCATTATAGGGCTTGCTACCACATGGACGAGTGCATCACCAACAACAAAAAGATAATGAAAGGGGATGAAGCTTCCGCTTTACTTTTCTTCAGGCGAGTGTTGAGGACTTACATTTTAGCACATGTTACTCATATGATAATGAGTCACTAGGTCATCAACACAAGCCATGCTCGGAAGCGTCGAAGCGCCTAAGCAATATAACAGCATAAAACGAGGCAAATATCCGAAGTGGATAGCATCAGCATGAACAAAGCCGAGCCGCATAGCCCAGAAGATACACCCGCTGGTTGGAGTCAATGCTTCGACATAAGATGCGAATCTTTTAGGCAAAGATTTGTCCAAAATAAAATGATGGATGTGACATCTCAGCAGCAGACGTTAATGCATCAATTCGAATCCAAAAACATTAAATGCCTGCCAACCTATGAAGTGATAAATAGACGTCTATAAAGAGATACTTCGGACCAACAAATGAAGTCACGTATTGTCCATCCAACGGTTCTTCTTCTATCTTTTTCTCAATAAATACTTGTGCTCCATGCCTTGTTAAAAAAATGTAACTTCTATTTTAGTGACTATTATTAATCCTCCCCCTTGAGATAATATAGAGATTTTGGCAACTCCCGCCATCAGAATTAGTTGTGTGCAATTACAGTCACTTACTTGATCATCGGAGTGTTTGTGGTCGCAACCACCACAACCAGGAATGGCCATGATGACTGATTGTTTCTGCCAAATGTGTAGGGAGGAATATACGTCGAGTCGCTCTTTGTTGCCACATGGAGGTCCATTTTTCAGGGTCAATAGATTGATGTCATATGTGAGAAATGAAGTATTGCACTTTTATTTTGATCACTTAATTGCTGCCAGAAAAGCTATCGAAAGAGCCTTAAAACTTTCCCTTTGAAAGGTTTTGCTCTTGAACAAAGAACAAATGAAAGCTGGGTCAGGATCTAATCATTAATTTGGATGTTGAAGTGAGTCAAAGAGAAAATTCAATGAGTTCTAATAACAAAGATGTTAATCCTAGAAGAGTGAGAGATGTCTCTAAAGAAGAGGTCGTCCGAACCAATATTACTCATCAAAGACCTCACCATCGTCACCTTCGAAATGGAGAAGCTGTTGCACGATTAACTGCTGAAGTGGCCCAAATGACTACTAACATTAGAAATATTGTAGCACAAAACGTTGCTACACACGAGTTCCTCATGCAAGTTCAACGTCAGAGAGGTTTTCAAATGCCCCAGGAGAGGCCCCAAGCAACCTATGGCCAACACTAAGAAGAAGTGCAAAATCAAAGACATTCCAGTCACTAGAGAGAAAACCATGTCGAGAGGGAAGTAGGGGTAGATGTCTCATAATATGCTGCAAGACCCTATGCTAGTGGCCCTAGCTAGGAGAGAACTTCCTCCCATATTATGAACCGCAGAGGTCCATCAGCCTTCTCAACAGGATAGGTCAAAATTTGAGACAATCCATACATTAAATGGGGTCAACGAGAACAAAGACAGAGCTAGAGAACTCAGGCTTTCCCACCTAGAAATAGACGTGAACGGCGAAACCTAATAGATTGGGAAAATTGATGAGGGGGATCCCAACCTCAGCCTCGACACGAAGTGGATGAGAACGACTCTGAAGGGCCATGCCAATCATACGAGTTTGATGATGACGATGACAATTTCTATATTTTCTCGAGAACTTCCCAACTTCCCGATGCCCACAACTTTGTACCACCTAAGATCCCAAAGTATGAAGGAAAAGACATTTTGGAGAAGCATCTCAATAAGTACAAAACATAGATGAGCTTGAGGGGAGTTTCTTTGGCCCTAAAATGCTGAATTTTCCACTTAACCTTAAATGGAGTAGCCAAGGTCTAGTATGGCAAGTTACCACCACTGAGCATTAAGAGCTGACCTGATTTGAAGAAGGATTTTTTGAACCAATATCTGTCCAAGAGGGAAGGAGAGGCCCCATTCAAAGCCTCCAAGACATGAGACAAGCTGCAAGAGAAACACTGAAGAATTACTTGGCCCGATTTTAGCGATGAGATAACCTATTGTGAGCAAGTTATTGATAAAGAGGCCTTTTCAGCCCTGAAAGCAGGCCTCAACATGAATATCCAGTTCATCAATAAAGAAATGATTGGCTACTAGAATAGTGCGACACAGGGACTCTCGCCACCACAGAGGTAAATGGAAAGTGGGCCCACTTTGCATTTGGTTAGCCAACGGTAGATTCAAGCTAGACACATCGTGGCTCTTACTTCGGGACAACCTTTGGTAACGACTACATTAAACGCGGTTCTAACACTTATGAAAATGTAGGGCCCAGTACCAACACCGAAGTAGGAACATAAGAAAAAATCCAACTCCAAGAGTAAAGGAAATGGAAGAGAATCGAGGCATAGGCCTGTGAAAGATGTGCGACCGTATTGTACATTTCACCGATTTTATGACCATGATACAAGTGAATATAGAGATGCTCCTCGATCTGCAGAAATGAGTAATCCTTGTAACATGAGGAAAAGTCGACCTTAAGATAATTCCCAATGAAAAATCTCTCCCAGAAAAGAGGCGAGGTGGCCCACGAAGGAACACTCACCTCAGTGAGGGATAGATGAGGATGAAGAGAGGCACCCCTACCATGGAAAATATGCATATTTGAGAGATTGACACGATTATTGGAGGACCCCATGCAAGAAGTAATTTTTGAAACACGAAAAGAAACTATGCTAGAGAGGCCAATGAGATTTATGATGGCCCGTAATAGGTTGAAACGCATGCTCGTTGACAATGGAAGTTCTGTAAACATACTATTTGGCTTCACTTATGACAAGATGATGGTGGATCACGAGGTCACTCCCATGAATGAGCCTTTATATGGGTTCACTAGTAACAACATCATCACACGATGAAGGATTACTTTGGCTGTTGAAATGGGCACATCCCTATTTATGGCTCACCATTTCATGGAATTTCTAGTAGTTGATCATCGGTCTGCTTACTCCGGAGTGTTGGATAGACATGCCTTAAAGGAATTATGGGTTGTTACCTCGGTTCACCATTTGTGCATGAAGTTTCCTATTGAGTAGGGTATCGTCACGGTCCGAGGTAATCAGATAGAGTCTAAGAAGGGCTATCTCAACTCCTTGAGAAATGCAAAGCCCCAAAGTGTGAATGTGATAATTGCAGATATCGAGATGTTCAACGCATCTAAAGAATGGCCTACTCTTGTACAAGGAAAAATTGTTGAAATGTCAGAGGCCCCTGTAAAAGGGACCCCTTATGACGAATTGGACCTCGCATCATCAGATCCAAGTTACAAATGACTCCAATGGAAGAATTGAAATTTTTTCTAGCAAACCCTCAAGACACTACCCAAGTCCTGTGATTAGGAAGGGATCTGCCCCCACATGGTAAAAAAAGAGCTTAAATTTTTTCTACAAGTGAACCTAAACATCTTCGCATGGAAGCACGAGCACATGGTGGGAATTGACAATGTCATCATTTAAATGTTAATCAAAGACACACACCATATAGGTAGAAGAGACGAGCCATCAACATGGAAAGGTACGAGGCACTTAAGGAGAAAGTCAAAAAATTGACTCGTAATGATTTCATTCAAGATGCAATATATCCGAAGTGGATTTCTAACCCAGTGGTGGTTAAAAAGCCAAATGGCAAGTGGAGGGTATGCATTGATTTTTCTAATTTAAATCGAGCTTGCTCAAAGGATAGTTTTCCACTCCCAAAAATAGACCAATTGGTAGATTCTATGACAGGGCACGAACTACTGAGCTTCATGGATGTCTATTCAGACTACAATCAGATCCCTATGTTCCAGGTAGATAAAGAGGACAACTCATTTATCACATATATGGGCTTATATTGCTAAAAGGTGATGTCCTTTGGATTGAATAATGTTGCGGCTACCTATCAAATGCTGGTAAATATGATGTTCGCTGACCTTATTGGCTAGACCATGGAGGTCTACATAGACGATATGTTGGTAAAAAACCTCCGGGTGATGGATAATGTGAAATACCTAGAGAATACCTTTTCAAAATTTGAGAAAATATAGGATGATGTTAAATCCGTTCAAGTGTGAGTTTGGTACTGCCTCTAGCAAATTCTTGGAGTACATAGTTAATCAAAGGAGAATCGAGGCACATCCCGAAAAGATCAAAGCTTTAATTGAGATGAAATCACTTCAGAAACCTAAAGAAGTCCAGAGCCTCAATGAAAGCATACCTACACTTAATCGTTTCATCTCCAAAACTACAGAAAAATGTCTACCATTCTGTAAGATTCTTAAACGGAGAAAGATGTTTCAGTGGACATCAGAATGCGATGAAGCATTTAAAGCGTTTAACACTGGGGGAAAGCTCTCATTTTATCCAAGCCAAGGCTAGATGAGCCTTTACTACTTTACTTGGTTGTTTCAGACAAGACAGTCAGTTCGATGCTGGTAAGGGAAGAATGTACACACCAGCTACTTGTGTATATTACATTAGCAAAGCCCTTCTACCAGTAGAGGCTCTCTATCTAGATATGGAGAAGCTCGCTCCCTCTCTGATTACAAAATCGAGGAAACTGAGGCCATACTTCCAAGCTCACATTATTCATGTGTTAACAAATTTTCTCCTAAAGCGAGTACTTCAAAAACCAAACGCCTTGTGATGATTATTGAAGTGGGCAGTTGAGCTCAATAGTTCGATTTACTGTACAAATCTCGAAATGCCATCGCAAAATTTGTAGCAAAATTTGCTAGAGCCCCTGAGGTGGAGATTGTTATGGAGCCATCTGAGCCCCCACATGGAATCTTTTTTTGGCGGTTTATCCAGAGAAATTGGTTTTGGGGCAGGGGTCGTCTTGGAGTGTCCGAAAGGAAATAAACTCAATTGTGCTATAATGTTTGGGTTTAAAGCCTCAAATAATGCTGTTGAGTATGAAGGGCTTTTGGCTAGTCAAAAGGTTGCTCGTCAACAGCAACTACCAACTGGTAGTAAGTCAGGTCAATGGTAATTTCACTGCTAAGGATAGCGGCATGGCTGCATACCTAAAGTTGGTTATGGACCTTCTCCCTAACTTCTAGAAGTTCGAATTAGTACAAACATTCAAGCCGATGCTCTATCCAAACTAGCTAGTAGTAAAGATTCCGAACTTCTCAGAGTGATCCATATTGAGCACATTGCTAAACCATCAACTGCGAAGAAGTGATGTAGATTGATGGTCGTCATGGATGCAACCCATCATAGCTTTCCTCAAGGAACAAACCGTGCTAGACAGTAAAATCAAAGCCCAAAATCTTCGAAGAAAAGCTGCTTAAGTTTTGCTATAAGAACATATTTTGTATAAAAGAGGTTTTCCATTCCCACTCTTCCATTATACTGGGTGAGAGGAGGCCAACTACATACCGATGGAGATTCACGAGGGAATATGTGACAACCACTCTGGAGGGTCAATATTAGTACACATGGTACTGAGACTCGAATATTACTAGCCCAACTTGAAAAGGGACGTGCTTTAGTTTGTACAAAAATGTGATAAGTGACAACACTTCTTCAATATACAAAGGCAACCATCCCAAAACCTTACAATGGCATCTAGCACTTGGTCGTTTGTCCAAGTAGGAAGTCAATTTTAAAGGTGCCATACCAAGAAGAAGATGAAGCGCCAGCTTTGCTATTATTGCGATTGACTACTTTACAAAATGGATCGAAGCAAAACCTATGGCTAAAATCACCTAGGCAAATACTACTAAGTTCCCCTAAAAGAACATAATATACCGGTTTGACATTTTCTATTATATTGTGTCCTA
The DNA here is from genome assembly GCA_019395295.1 of Osmanthus fragrans. Classification (NCBI taxonomy): domain Eukaryota; kingdom Viridiplantae; phylum Streptophyta; class Magnoliopsida; order Lamiales; family Oleaceae; genus Osmanthus; species Osmanthus fragrans. The sequence goes on along the minus strand of CM033352.1, from coordinate 7,911,971 downwards.
TAATGGCAAACAATTTGACAATAAGAAAATTCAAGATTTATACGATGAATTGGAGATCAAGAAGCATTTCACAATACATCATCACCCTCGAGCCAATGGTCAGGTCGAAGCTATGAACAAGACCATCAAGTATACCCTAAAAATGAAGCTTAACGCTTCGAAAAGAGCTTGGGTAAACGAGCTTTCCCAGGCTCTTTGGGCTATATGAACTACCAGTCGAACTGCAATGGGAGAAATCCCATTTTCCATGACTTATAGGGTTGAGGCCATAAGTTCTGTAAAGGTATGAGTGACATCACTTTATCACATTCATTTTAACGAAATAACGAACGATGGGAGGTGCGATATCCAATTTTTGGAAGAAATGAGGGACGCTCTCAGGTGAAGCTCACTATGTACCAACAAAAGATGATTTGGTACTACAATGCCAAGGTCAGAAATATAACGTTTCGCTTGGACGAACTAGTGCTTTGAAAGGTCTTTCCATCGTCAAAAGAGCCAAGCACCTGAACAATGTGGTCAAATTTGGAAGGACCGTACCATGTAAAGTAAGAACCACAGCCTGAAACTTTTAAAATTGAGAACATTGAAAAGAAGTTGTTGCCTCATCCATGTAATGTTGAACATTTAAGGAAGTAGTACCAATAGCCTATTGTTATACGTGCGTTTATATAAATACTTTCATGGAATGTTATTACCATTTATGCCTAATTACTTTAAACTTCATAGATGACCTATTCATAATGGGTTAATACGATCGATGGCGATGTATATAGAACCTCCACTTCGATAAGTGAGACGCATGATACCCCCTAGGGGTCGTCTCGATGCACCTTTAGAAGTAGTTCCTCAGAAATGGGCCATCCACTTCAGGAAGAACCCTTTGAAAAATGGTGACAATACTTAGTTAATTATTATACGCCGAAGCATAGACTGAGTTATTAACAAGTCTACCAGGTCAATTCATCATTTGAAGAAACGTCTATACTTGAAAAAATATAAAGCATAAATGTTTGTTGACGTACTTACGTAAAAATGAAAATGATTAAATTTAAAAAAATGTACAAAAGAGGGCTCGAAGCCATTACAGTAAAAAGAGAGCCTATGGATCTATTGGCACAATGACCTCACCCTCAGCAGTAGCCTCGACTTTGGGAGCTTCTTGAACTTAATTAGTAGCATGGATGTTGGGGTGACCCCCAGTAGGTCCCCCAAACTCCTCTTATAAAGTTGATATGTCCAGGGTACCTCATTTTCCTTCTCTTCTTCGACAGGAAGGAGTGTTTGACTGTCGCTCATCAGATCTTAGATCTGCTTCTTATAAGCAGCTGATGAGGTCTTCAACACCCTCGCCTCGGCCATCGGCCGCTGGATGGTAGCAAAATCTAACTTCAAGGGTCCCTTTTTTACAAAGTCATATGCAAAAGGTGCAAGCGTGAGAACTTTACAATTTAACGAGTCCATAGCAACTGAAAAATCGAATTTACCTTGGGAGACCACTAAACTATTGCTAACGAAGTATGTATTCTTTTTTATGAGATTTTCGTACGATCGGATCTTGTGCGAAACTTTATATATGATGCAAATGGTGTCGAAGTCCTCTGTTGACAATAATGCACCTGCACAAATACAATGATTAGATGACGAACAGAATGAATTAATCATAAAACCATTTCCTAGGGTACTCAATAAAAGTTGAGAACTTCATCGAAACCATCAGAGGCGCCAGGAGGTCACCCTCCATTGTGTCCCACCTTTTAGAAGCCCAACACCATGAACTTTTTCAATCCTTAATTGAAGATGGTAGATCGACCACGGATGGATTAGGAGCACCCAATGATGTTAGGAGTACCACCCCTTCCTCCCGCGGTTACTTTAGGGACGTAAAGGGTTTGAAAAACATAAAAGGACATCTCTACCCCGTAAGAGGCTTTTCGCCATAACAACCACGACCCCACCATTTGGCTCCATAAGTTTGGGTTCAGTTGGGTCGGAGCTAGGCCATAGGATCTCAAAATGAAGTGAATGAATGGATGGATAGGAAACCTAAATCCCGCCTTGAAAGATGGCCTCACTTACCATAGTACACCCAAGCCTTGGGTAACAGGCTTGCTCAATAGGGTCCAAAACTATAAAATCTATGTTGTCTGAGATCCTATAATATGCTTGCAAATTCGGCAAATCAACAGTCCTCATTTTTAAATGGTAATCAGAATTCCCCAGGGAACTGAAGTGTCTACGGGGCTATCCAATCTCTTCCAAATGTTTTCCCTCCAACTATGGCCCTATACACCTTGTTTGAACCTAATACCTTGGTTTTACTCAGCGTAGATACTACTAACTCACCTCCTATCACCTCGTTTAGCATCTTAGAAGTCATTTTTCAAGAAAAAGGAAAAAAGTTGTTCCAAATATTTTAACTATGTGACAAACGCTGTTAAGAGATGGTTGCCAAAAAAATCAAAAGCCTTGTCGAAATGCAAGGATTTAGCTAGAATTTGTGTTTACAGAGTAAAATTGCAATTTTTTTGCCAAATGTAAAAAGTTCATATAGTGAGACGAGTTCCTTTTTATAGGTAGCCTCCATCAACCGTCACCATTGGATGATATCTGGTCTCATCTGGGCTATCCATTAATTTATTGATCCAAGCCATTGAGATCAAACGTAAAAAACACTCAATGTCTGTGATATAGTAGTGCAACACATGGTTTCGCGTGACATGTCTCCTCGAGCCTCAATGGCCACTTGCCATGATTAGCAGTGGCAGGTTTTTCTTGGGAGCAAACGAGGATTCAACTCTTTTTCTTGGAAACATGCAAAAACCTTCAAATCATTTGCACGAATTCTAATGCAAAGCCTCGTCCTATAACTAGGACACCGCCTCTGCTAATCCATCTTTTCTCATAGCTGCTAGTCTTCAGAGCCTCGTCCTACAGCTATCACATCGCCTTTGCTAATCTTTTTTTTTTTTCTCAAAGTTGCTACCTTTTAGAGCCTCATCCTAAAGCTAGGACACTGTCTCTGCCAATCCAGTTTTTTCTCAAAGTTGCTACCCTTCAGAGCCTCGTCCTATAGCTAGGACAACACCTCTGCCAATCTAACTTTTCTCAAAGCTGCTAGTCTTTGAAGCCTCGTCTTACAGCTAGGACACTACCCTGCCAATCCAGCTTTTCTCAAAGCTGCTAGTCTTCAGAGCTTCGTTCTACAACTAAGACACCACATCTATCAATCCAGCTTTTATCCAAGATGCTAGTCTTCAGAGCCTCGTCCTACAGCTAGGACATCGCCTCTGCCAAACCAGCTTTTCTCAAAGTCGCTAGCCTTTAGTGTCTCGTCCTATAGCCTAGACTTGGGAAAGTGATGGGCATCTAAAATTTAATTTAATTCGTTCAGCGCAAAGTTCACACATTATATAAATATCCGTACATGGACTTGGGGGACTATTATTACGCATTTGATAATGTGTAACACAGACCACATTCCAAAGTGCCTATGCAATATAGCAGCACAAAACAAGGTTACCGACACAGGTCATACGCCGAAGAGCCTATGCTAGCAGCATATAACGAGGCAAAGATCCGAAACGGATAGCATTGGCATAAACAAAGTTGAGTTGCATCGCCCAAAAAATACGCTCACTGGTTGAAGTCCATGCTTTGGCATAAGATACAGATCTTTTAGGCAAAGATCTGTACAAAATAAATTGATGGATATGACATATCTGCAGCAGACGTCAATGTGTCAATTCGAATCCAGAAACATTAAATGTATGCCCAACTATGGAGTGATAGATGGATGTCTATAAAGAAACACTTCGGACTAGCAGATGAAGCCATGTGTTCTCCATCCAGCGGTTCTTCTTCCACATTTTTCTCTATAAATACTTGTGCACCATGCCTTGGTAAAAAATGTAAATTCTATTTCAGTGACTACTATTTATCCTCCTCCTTGAGATAATATAGAGCTTCCATTGGTTCCCGCTACCAGAATTAGTTGTGTGCAATTGCGGTCACTTACTTGATCGTCAGAGTGTTCATGGCTGCAACCACCACCGCTAGGAATGGCCATGAGCGATTGAATGTTTGTGTCAAGTGTGCAGGGATGAATATACGTGGAGTCGCTCTTTGTTGGCCACGTTGATGTCTATTTTCCAGGGCTAACAGCACCTACTTGGATTGTTTCCAATGGTTGGAGCCAGGTGTTTTAGGCGTTTAGATTGTGGCATCGCTTCATCCTCGACAACTTGATGTCCCTTCACGTGTTTCAAAGAAAATTTGTCCTTTCTGATCATGCTTTATCTTAATTGTTATTTGAGCAAGTAAAAGTTCTGTTTTGATCCAAAGGGGCCCTATATACAAAATTCGGAGTCGTGCTCTTACTTATCGGGCTACTCGCTTCTATAAAGGTTGGAAAGAAAGCTGATTCTGGGAGAATGATAATTTACCATAGGTCCTCAAGGACAATGTGGTAGCTTTGACCATGCCAAGCACTTATGGGAATGCGAGTGAATTCTGATGCCGAAGCATTGGGGATATGTGAATATTTGGTTGACTAAATTGCCTCTTGGAAGAGAAGATACACACACTATAGGTTACATTTACTCCGTTTAAGCTTTTTATAAAATTAATTATTACGTTAATGGTTTAAGGGTCCCTTAATTTTAATTCAGTAAATTAATTGACAGCATTTTTAGATTATAAAATTACATTTAAATACAAATGAAATAGTTAATGTTTTTAAGATAAAATGAATGTTAATTAAATAGGTGGACTAAGGGCATGATGGACAAAAGAAAATAAATATGAGGACAAAATGAAATGTTAATTATAATGAATGTTTCCCATCAATCCACAATTATAGATTATTTCCAACTTGATCCTTCTTAAATGAATTGCATGTCCTCAATTTACTTATTTTCCTTGAGAGATTTGATGGGCACAATTCGAAATTCTTCTATTTCGGTAGGAATTAAAATCTAGATTTTAATTTAAAATCAAAATTAATTATTAATTTTAATCATATAATTTATGGAATCCACAACTTTTCAACCATATATTTCACCAACTTTTATCAAACTTTAATAAAAATCTAATTTTAATCATCACCAAACAGGGGCTTATTTTCCTATTTTATCATATTAGACAAGCACAACCTGGAATTTCAAGTTAGATGTAAAAAATTAAAAACCTAAAAGCCGTTAAAAGAATATTGGAAATTGGAATGAGCCGAATTTACTGGTTTCATTTTTATAAATGTAGAAAAAATGATTTGATTTACCCTTTTTCATGTCAATGACCGAGCTTATTATTAAATCACTGCTCTATCGAGTGTCAAATGTAAAGTGTGAAAATTTTGTACATGTTTGACAAAGTTTATAAGTTTTTATAAGTTGATCAACTTTTTATCGACTCACTTCGTAAAATATACTTTATCTACATGTTCCGTAAAATTCAAAGCTTATTTAAATCTAAAATAAAAATATTGTCTCTTCACCATATAATTTGCAGATAAACTCTTTAAAAAAATTGGTCGAAAACCAATTTATTATATGTCGTACGCATACACTTGTTCAAATATAAAATGATCATGGTAAAAATTTTCGATGCTTCCCAAGTGGAGGAGATTTATAAGGCGGGCAACCTGCCAGACAGTAATCTTTAGTTGAAAAGCATTGATTAAAATTAGGGCCAGATCCAAGACAACACCAGCATGTTGCAATTTCTGTACACTTATCCTTCTTGCAGAAATCAAGAAAAAGTTTTTCCTCCTTTAACTCACTTTGACTCGCATTCGAAGGTGTTATCATCTCCGTGTCTCCCTGCTCAATTGCGTTCTTGTTTACGTGACCTATTTAAATCAAAATTAAGAAATTAAAACAAAATATACAGACAAGAAATTAATAATGAACATTTGAACCATTATATTTGATAGGTCAAACTCGATAGCAATAAACAAAATTTTAAGCAGAAAAGATATTAAAATCTTACTCATTATTAAGATTTAGAGAATTATAAGTATGTAACCTCCCAGTGTCAAGTGAGTATTTTATAAATACATTAAAAAAATTTCAATCTTCATGCTACCATGTTCTTGTTACCTATTTAAATTATAAGTTATTACAATAAACGGAAATGTGAGTAAAAATAAATAAAATCCTGTTTTTTATATTTTTATAGTGACGTATAGCACTGTCGACTGAACAAATGCTTAATGCTTTGCTCTTCTTTTCAATATTACAACTCGTGCACAGAGAGAGAGAGAGAGAGAGAGAGAGAGAAAGAGAGAGAGAGAGGACATTTTGATCGATTATTTATTTGTAATCGCCAATATCAAGTGAAAATTATATGATTTGATCAATATATTGATTTGATTCTCAAGGCTTTGGCTAAAAGGGAATGCAAAAAAGTCAAGTTGGAAGGCAAAAAACTCGTTTCCATGAGTAAAAAAAAATCGAGTAACCAGAATCAGCTTTCTAAAAAGTTCATCTATGTTTTATTTAGGTTTCACCTAAATTTGATTTTGCCGCCTTATCACACTTTATGTCTTTTATAATACTGATTAGATTAGGAAAAAAAAGGTTCGAGAATGAACTTACATTGATGAGGCGTGAAGAGGACAAAAAGGATCGTAGAGAGGAGAATTATATGAGCAAAGTTATACGAAGCCATGGATTTATTGGAGATGAAACTGAAATGTATTTCAAGCAAATGGGTTTCTTGAATTTATATATCCAATAGGTTGGCTATCCAATGCAGCCCTTCAATATATGCAGCTGATAATCTCATTCAGACAGCATAAAATTTATACCTTCGTTTTGCAAAATCACCTACGCCAACTTTGTTTCCAAAATTATTTATGACTTGAGAATAAGAGAATTATACCTTCGTAGGGTATGGCGTGTCATCCATTAAGATTTCATAAAAATTCTAATAAATGTCATAAATTTGAATAATTTTCTCAAAATTCGTAATAATCTAATTAAGAGGGTATCCTCATTTAGGATTTTTCCCGATTTTAAAAGATTATAAATTTTAATGAATTTCGTTAATTTGAATAGATTTCAAAAAAGTTTGTTCTATATATTTTTAACCTTGAAATCTATCCAAACCTCTTTAAAATCATTTATTAAAGAAATTCTTATAAATCTACGAGTCATTGAGTACACTTAGAATTTTATAGTGGATTTTAATAGAATCCGTTAAAATCTCTATGGGAGATATTGGAATTTATAAAGACTTTTAAAATTCATTAAATTTTCAATTGAGAACACCTTGTAAATTATTAGAATCATAAAACAGTCAAACACCATCATAAGTCTGTAAAATCGTGATTCGTGAGTGGATTACGTAATTCTTTCACAATACTTTTGTGATTGTCTGAAATTATTTCAATAATAGTTTTGATTATGTAATTCCACCTACCTTTGTTCAATGCTATGCAGTATATATGCAGTCTATTCCAATTAATATAATTAATACCCAGTTTCAATATCTCCTTTCACCAAGTTTTTGTTTAACAAATTATTAATGACTTGAGCCGTCTAGTTTAAGTATTTTTAATTTTACAATTTCGTGAAAATTTTCGGAGCTATAAAAAATGGAAACACATTGAAAATTCGGAATTTTTTAAAATAGTTCTTTGAAAATTGATGATAAGAAAATTTTGGGCTTCGAATAAAATTATTACAAGAAGCAAACACTATAAGGGTAAGGAATCATTTAAATTGGCGTTTTTGTAAAAACTAGTAGGTGAATGTGCGTTGCACGTTAATTGGTTAATAATGTTAAAAATAAGTAAATGCAAATTTTAGAGAAATTCATTTCTAAACATAGAACATATTCAAAAGTTGGTTAAAATCGATATTTTTTTTTCATATATTTGTATATTTTATAAATCGATAAGAAAATTTGGTATTCATTGTATTTAAATTCTCTTTGCAACTGTATTCTATATTCTTCATAGCATCGTAATTAGATACTAAACAAAATGGTTCTATTTGACAAGGGTAAAAACATGAGCAACTGAATGTCACTTGAATAAAAATGAAAAAATAACAGAGCAAATTATAAGAAAGAACAATAATTAGCTAAAAATTACAGTCATAGTGATTTTAGTTCTCAAATGTTCATATGTTGAAAAGGAAAACAAGGCTGTGTCTGGTGGTGATTTTTCTACCCCAAGAAATAGCTTTTTCTGACCGTTGCTCCACTGTAGCAGCCGCAACTCTTGAATCTTTGTGTCACAGGCGGGTCCCACTTTTAACTGCAACGTTCCATTTCTTACTGCAGCAACGGTCTGAATTCTACTACCTTACCCCCCAGACACAATCCAAGATTTTCAATATTAAGTACACATGAAATGTATAACTATAACGATACACTTCATGTAGGAATGAAAATTCCATCTATACGACATACTTCATGCAACATGAACATTGGATTCTTAGTGGAAAAATCTTTGTGAACATATATATAGTGTAGTACCTTTTTTTTCGATAAAGTAGCTCATATGCCTCAACTATACTTATGAATGATAGAATTTTTAATTTTTTTTTTAAAATTACAGACGATAAAGAGAGCAAAGTAAGAACAAGTTACGAACATTTTGCTTTTGTTCTTCCATCCGCATTCATAATGCATTGATTGAGAATAAGTTCATCTATGTAAATTCAATTCTTGGAATTTGTTTTCACCTTGTCTGTGTCAACCTCTTGGAATATGTCCTTTGCTCCGTCCTCCATTAACGAATCTTGAAGCTCATCGGGATCAATATAGCCATTGCCATCTTTGTCCAAATAGGAAAAACCTTGTGAAGATGCTCATCATTAGCCATCCTTCGTAGATTGAGTGAAATGGCAAGAAGTTCTCCATAGTCCATGGTTCCTTCTCAATTCATGTCTACCTGTAGCGGTATAATTAATTGAGAAAACAGAAGACGTCAAGTAGCTTGTATATAGAAGATTAAGATTACATTTAACCAAATTTCTTTTTCAATAAATTTATAATTTGAGTCCAACTTTTGTTGAAAAATCAATCAGAACCAGGTCTAGGCTTGGATTGTATTTGTTCATAGACACCATCTAACACTCTTTCCAGTTAGAAGTATCTCATCATATTGGGCAATTAGAATGTGATACACTCGGTGTGAAATTGTGTTTGTTGGGGGTAACAGTTTTGGAATATTTCTGTGCAAGTATTTGGGCATGAAGAAGGCACTATATATTTGTATGTCCAAGCAGGCTGTGTACAGATATAGTTTGTAGACGTATAAGATTGTGCAATATCAATTACTTAAGAGGTGATAAATGGATAGGGAGAAAACTGTATGCTAGTATAGTAGAGAAGTATTCATTTTCCATTGGCAAATTCATTATATTTATAAAAGTAGAAATCGTCAGACATTAAAACTTCTTCATCTTTCCCTGGTACAACACTGATCTCTAAAAACTTGAACCAAGAGAATAAGAAGTAAATGAACCTCGTCATAGCTCTAGTCAATAACATTATTATCATAATAATAAAAAAACAAATGTTCCACTTTCAATTCCAACCAACACTAAAATGAATACCTTCAAAAAAATGGAAATTATGGATTACATAAGTCAAAACCCTACCTTGAGACTTAAACTAACAAATAAAAATCATCCCAGGATTACCAAAAAAAAACATATAACAAGCAAAATCAGATACATACTCATATAAACATTCACCAGATATCACCAAAAGCCTAGGAGAATTGACAAATAAATGCAAATATATGCATAAAAAGTGCATATGTTAAAATTAAACCTCAAATCAAGATTTTTGTCCAAACATAAATGAAACTTAAATCTATCACAACATTAATAAAGGGGGATTCTATTGGAAAAGGTAGACAGGAACTTGTGCTGCCAGTCTCCTGGCTCTGTTGAATGTTTGAGGTTCCATGTTGGTGAATAACGGATGATGGTGAAGCTAGATTGGACTCTGCTTTTTATGGATGTAAATTTGATAGGGCAGGCGTCGGTCGAGGATGTTGCACTCTCTTGGACAAAAGAAGAAAACAAATTTCAGGATATAGTGAAGTCGAAACCTTCCTGTGTATATCTGGGATGAACTTTTCAATGTTCTTCCTTGCAAGGGTAGGGAATAATTGGTGAGTCACTACTACAAGCAAGTTTCATCCTTTACTGAACTACTTAACTGAACCTTGCAGCTAACTTCTTTACCAGCTGAAATTTGGTTGAACATTCAGGAACCACATGCCTTTTCCATCGTCAATGGTATTCTCTTGATGTCTTTGATGTTGATGGTTGGCCATATGAGGTATTTCCATTCTTAATTTTTATTAAAGTTATGGCTAGAGTGATTTGTTTCTTTACAAACTACAACATTCTTCTGTTGTGATGAAACATGTTTGAAAGTGCTAAGTATATTCATATGCTTGTAAAATAAATATATATTCTCTTATGAAACTTTGTGCCTCTGTCTTTCCATATCTTCAGACACAGTAAACATAGGACTTCTTCTCTATCTTTTGTAAAATCAAATCATGAGAAGAAATTATCAATAATGAACTTATTTTTTAAGAATCTAACAAATTATAGGAAGACAAGAACAAGAACCTAGGCATCAAGAAATCCCAGTTTAATGAAAGTAATAACCTAGCCTCTCCAATACCCTCATAAGTGGGTTTATGTCCGAAATTTTCTTGCCGTGAATTAGGATGAAAGGATTTTTCAGCTCGTGTCTATAAAATAAAAAGAATCATATGAAAGATCCTAAATGAACAGAGTTATTAATTGAGATGAGCTTAATATCAATAGGAATTACATACTGCAGTGAAGGTAAGATTTTCTAAAGCAAGTGATATTAGAAAGTTAACAAATTAAATAGTGCACCCGTAAAGCCCAAAAAATTCTTGCAGATATGGAAACAAATGGTAAAAAAAAAGGTAAACCCATCTACCCCACCCACAATTCATAGCAAAAAAAATCAATATTTACTCAGGACAGTACCTTGTTTCCATAGCAATTTCTTCATCAATCACGAAAAACTTCAAACGCTGTGAAAAAAAGGTCAAAACCTTGGCAACAGAAATTTTCTAGCGAAATTAGAGTAGAGAGAATAGCGAGAAAAAGATATACAAAAAGAGAGAAGAAGAAGAAAAGAGAAGTCTGCAGAAGACGGGGGTTGTGTAGAAAAATGGAGGAATAGTGAGTGGTTGCGTGACAGAATGGAGAAGGAGAAGAAATGAGTAAAGAGAATGGGCTCAACTCGTTTTGACATATTGAAAGGGGAATAATTAAAATGAGTACATAACAATACGACAAAACTCATCTTCAACATATTGGTGACCTCCGCATGGTGCGGAGCTGCTCCCTCTTCTTCTTTTCCCTTTTCCACAATATTTTCAAACGCAACTAAACTATCCCGACTCTGTACTGTGTGGAGCTTTCGTGAAAATTGCTTTGGCGGACAATTTTTGGCACGAATTTCAATGGTTGATAGCGTGAGAATATGGAGAAAAATAGATAAAAGAAATGGTGCGTTGCCAACAAGACGCCTTTTTTTTTTTTTTTTTGCAAAACGACACCGTTTATGTTTGCGCTATAAATTGTCGACACGTGGCTCGCCTCTTTTATATTGTAGTGAAGTGATGATTCCTATAGTCTGTTCTTATTGCAGGTTGAGGACCTACCCTTTCATTTTTGGCAGTGTCTTCCGTATTTCAATCTTTCATGGCACAAATGATCCTTCCATCCAAGTTCGTCCCATTTTGCCTTAAGTGGGTCGCATGCAATTCATGTCCTTTTTTCATAAGAAAATATTTTGTTCCCCTCACTGTACTGGGTCCTATAACTTTAAATAAATAAATAAATAAGTAATAATGGGAAAACCAAAATAAAAGGAAAAAAAATCTAAACATTTCATATTGTCCAACTTGCTGCATGGCCGAGAAATTTGAGGCGACAGGCAACTAATTTATTTTGCACCAAGTTAAGAAATTTGGAACTAAAACAATTAATTTATTTAGTTCTTCCTCTCGAACTAATTTATTTTGCATTTTCCTTGTCATCCCAAGTTAAATTTCAATCATTAACAAAATACATATGCAAGCAAAACTACTGAAAACCATTAACTTAATTTTAACAGTGAGAAGGGTTTACAAAATTCACTGTAAAATTCAGTATCCCAACATTATGCATCAGATCTATTATAGAATTCAAGGGATTGATAAACCTATAAAAACGAATTTCGTTACTTCTCAAATTAGAGAAATCCACAAATTTTTGCACATTAGAGTCATGAGCTAATTGATTTAATGGTCACTGAACTTATATTTATGTCTTCACTTACTCATTGAAGTTTAAAATATCGAGTTTTGACTACTGAACTTTAGAAAACATTGTACGCTACTCATTGACATAACTTCTGCCTTAAACCTATAACGGAATTGGTGGCGTGGCTGACAGAATATATATGTGACACCCCGTCAAACAGTTAAACTTTGAGATAGTCGAATTTTTATTACTAAATGTCTTATATTGCTCATTAAACTTTGAGGTGACCAAATTTTGGTCACTGAACTTTGATATAGTCAAACTTTGACCACTAAACTTTGAAAAAGTCATCGATTACTCGCAATAAATTTGGATTTAATTAAGCATCTGTTTATCTCCCTTTAAATAAATTTTTTTTTAAATTTGCATACTCATTTATACAACAAATTTTTTTACACGTAAACTCAAATTTTTTTTTTTTTAAACTTTATAGATGTGTGGTTAAAATGAGTATAAATGTGATAAAAAAAATGATTATAAAAAATACACAGTTTTTTTTTAAAAAAAGTGAGATAAAAAGAGGCTTAATTAAATCCAAATTGTTAGCGAGCAATAGAAAACGTTTTTCAAACTTTAGTAGTCAAAGTTTGACTATATCAAAGTTCAGTGGCCAAAATTTGATCACCTCAAAGTTTAGTGAGTAATAGAAGACATTTTTTCAAAGTTTAGTGGCCAAAATTCAACTATCTCAAAGTTTAACGGTGTAACGGGGCGCAATATGTGCATTCCGTCAGCCACGTCATCGATTCAGTTAGAGGTTTGAGACGGAAGTTATGCCAGTGAATAACGTACAACATTTTCCAAAGTTCAGTGGCCAAAACACAACATTTTAAATTTCAGCGAGCAATCGAAAACATAAATATAAGTTCAGTGACCACTAGAAAAATTAACTCTTAAATTCATTCTCTACAGATTGTTTGAGCCCCATTTTGGTAATAAAAATACATTTTTGAATAGTGTATTGATCGAAAGTGCGTGGTTAAAAAATAAAGGAAAATTTTGAATTTGCGTAAAATATTATTTTATTGAAAAATGTGCGGATGAAGTGGAGTCAAATTACTGTTGAAAAATGTATTTTGATGGAAAAATGCAGGTCAAACAAAGGTTAGAAAACAATACATGAGATGAGAGAGAAAGTAAGGGACACGAACTGATTACTTCTAATTTCTTCTGCAAATCTGCTTCTTTTATGAATTCTACGATCTTGAAATTTTTATGTCATTTCATAAATCTTCTTACTGTCTCTCTTCTAACCTAGATAAAAAAAGGGATTTTTTTTTTTTGAGTAAGTGGTTGGGTTTGGGCTACCTAGTTTGCTTTGGGCCAAAACCGGCCTGGCTGCACCATAACTCTACGTCTCCATCCCACCGCCCGCTTGTAGTAGTCCCAACAAACTGCCCCATATTTTCTTCATCCCCTCATTCTCCTCTCTAACTTTGCCTTCTTCCTCAAGACCTCCACCATATCTCAATCTTCATGCCCAAAATGAAAAGTTGGAACTTGAAAGGCCAAAGATTTTTACCCTAAACTACATCATCTTTACCCACAACTCTAATTGTTGAGTTTTAGGAGTTGTCTTTCATTATTATTATTATTATTATTATTATTATTATTATTATTATTATTATTATTATTATTATTATTATTATTATTTATTCATTTATTTAAGTAGTTAGACTTGGACACTGTAGCATTTTTTTGAAGTTACAGGACTCGATGATATTCACACTAAATTCTTATTTGTTACACCACATTATAATCTTATTTCGGGCCCTCAATATTTGCTTACTGTAATCTTTATATCCTTGGCTTTCTTTTTACTCATTCTTATTTTTAATATTTTGTTAATTAGCATAATGGTTTCTTTCAAACACGTAAAATAACTTATTTTTCAATCATATTTTAAAAAAAAATTATACATGCAAAAAGTTTGACAAAATATTTTTTTCCCTCATTTTAATGCACAAACACAATGTATATGAAAATTCGATGAAAATGTAGTACAGACAAAAGTTTTACCACGAGCAAAGATTGACAATCTTAAGTGATTAAATGTGGTGCCACTAATAAAATTTGTGGCATGAATATAATTACCCTTTGTGAATTGGAATATCATATATATATGCTTGAACATTTCTTGATCGAGGTCTTTGGTTCAATAATTTTAGTGTAACCTCATCGCCATCAACCATCTCCTACAAGTTGTGACCTTATGTATGATTCGTAAATTTACTACGTGTTACAGTTCTAAGGGTAAATTGATAGAACAAAACATTCCTTTCATGTCATTGGCAAATTCATCCCTAACATTTTGTGTAATGATATTTAGTATCAATGTTGTTTAAACATCCTTTTAAGTGGTATTAATATGACATTAAATGAGAGATAAAATTAAATGAATAACTTAATTCTACTTTTCATTGACTCTATCATTTAACGTCACATAGACTGATGTTCTAGTATCAATGATGGTAGATGATATTATTCTAACATTTTTTTGATAATTGTGTTTCCAATCTTTGAGAAATTGTTCTCATCCATCCAAATACATAATTCTCATCTATTTCTCCATTAGTCGACCCATTTGACCAGAATATTTAAAAATTAAAAATGAAAGAATTGTCAATTACTATTCTTAGTTGAAATATTATATATATATATATATATATATATATGAATATAAGATGAAAAAATAATATTAAAATGAAACAAAAAGAAAAAGAAAAATGTAAAAAACGTCATCTTTCAAACGAAGAAAATTTTATGAATTGTGCTACATGTACAACCGGATTGTACAAGTAGAATAATTGAAATTTTATTTGTTTTACATTTTTCGTGTCAATGCTCTAACAGATTTTTCAATCATTACTCTATTGATATTTTAAACCATCGCATAAATATTGTCTCTCGGACATTTATCCCTATATGAGTTTCATTACTTAAAAATTCATTTTCAATTACACGTTCTGTCAATAAAATAAATTTGTACATAAAACTAAAAAATTTCCTACATTTAACTACACATTTAAAAAAAAAAAAAATCACAATTGCATAATCTATTTCCATGAAAATGAAGTTCAAATAGAGCCATAATTTGTTGGTAAACTCTTTAGATACTTTGTTGAAAACCAAATTATTTAGTGCATGTAAATTACACATATTCTTGTTCAAAAATAAATGACCATGGTTAAATTTAACAATGTTTTGTCGTAGAAGGAGGGTAAGGTGGGCAATCTTCGGCACACAAACCTTTAGTATAATAGTACTTCAACAAATTAGGGCCAAATCTATGACAGCACCACCAGCATCTTATTCCACCGTGACAATTTTCCTTCACGCAAAAATCAAGATATATTTTTTATTCCTCTAACTCGCTTTCTCTTGCATTCTAAGGTGTTATCATCTCTGCGTCTCCCTGCTTAATTGCGTTCTTGTTTTTGTGACCCATTTAAATAAAAATTAATAAGTAAAAAAAAAAAAATAAAGACAATAATTAATAACAAACATTTGAACCGTTATCACTAAATGTTTAATAGGTCAAACTCCATGCAAATTGTTGGGTTTGTGACCCAAATTCGGTTTAGGGCTGCACATTTTTGAGTATTGAGTTTGAAGATGTCAAAATAGGGTCCAAGAAGGAAAAGTCGGATTTATGGAAAATGGTTTTGATGGGCATTTTAGCATTTTAGCATTTTTTTTTTTTGTGTCACTATCCCACATTGGAAGTATTTAAAATCATTGGAGAGAAGTGCATCTATAAAAGGAGTATGACATCCAATATTTCTCTATGCGCCTTTGAATTGTAGTTTATGAGGCTCATTCATGAAGTCAGAAAATTTTAAACTAAAAAATCATAAAAATTGGAAAACCACAAAACTATGACTGGTTCACCGATTTACGGTTATACTGGCCGGTTCAGTGGGTTTTAAGTGGTTATGTCATAAACAGTTAACCAGACATGATTGACCCGATTTTGGGTGGGTTGGGCCAGTTTTGACAACGTTGATTTTCAGCAATTTGCCCAATAGCTAGGAGGTTTTGTGATGTTTAGCCACATCTTAATTAAGTAAACTTCAATTTAGTTTAAGCTTTAAAAATCTAGAACTCATTAACAGAGTCTCTGAACCAATCAAACAGATTCGTTTTACTAGTTTAAAGAAGAAAAAAGGATTTATTTAACCATCTTAAGTCAATATTCAAGTTGATTTTAAAAACATTGCTCTACTGATATTTTAAGCGGGTGCCATGCACGTTAAATCGAGGGTTCAAATTGTTCAATTTTTAACATGTGAGAAAGAAAATACATAATGTCTTCATCATTCACTAAATCATTTCTTACTTAAACTTAAAACAAGAATATTGTCTTTTTGACATATCAACTCATTAGAAACTTTGGTTGAAAACCGAATTATTAATGCACATATATGCATACACTATTTGAAAAACAAAAAAGGGTCATGGTAAAATTTTACGATGTCCTCCAGGGGAGGATGATAACTCGGGCGTGCAATCTTGCTCACACAACAATTGAGTATCATAGCAAGCGTTAATACCAGCTTTTGTACAACACCAGCATACTATTGCCCCACGGAGACACCTACACTTCTTGCAATGTCTTCCTTCCACACACTTGCATATGGAGTTGCTTTAATTTTTGCATTTAAATGAAAATTAAGAAATGAAAAAAAAAAAAAAAAATCGGGAAGAAAATTAATAACGAACATCTGAACCATTATTAGTATATGTTAGATAGGTCGAACTTGATAGTGGTAATATCTTATGAATCATGCTATAGGTACAGAAAATATATACAGAGTTGATACAGTAATTCAAATTGGATGGATAGAATTAAAACACAGATGGACAGAGATTTTATACAGTTCACTACTAAAAAATAGCTTTTCACCTACGGAAAATTATCCGTTGGTACAATAATTCACTTTCAACTACGATAATTGGCAACGAATTTTTCGTTGGTAATGACAATATTTCTTTACCAACGGATATTCTGTGCCTCATGTAAACGTTTAACATTTGGATCTTTCACCTACGGATATTTCGTAGGTGACGTACCAAATATTACCAACGGATGCAATCCGTTGGTAATTAGAAACCGATTATCCGTTGGTAAAAGTAATTCATTTCAACTACGATAATTAGCAACGAAACGTTCGTTTGTAACGATGATATCTTTTTACCAACGGAATATCCGTAGGTGACGTACCGAAAATTACCAACGAATGCAATTCCGTTGGTAAAAGTGGAAGCTCTTCTCTAACGGATATTTCGTGCCTAATGTTATTGTTTAATTATTTCATATTACCTACGGAATTTCCGTTGCTAATATTAATCAATTTCAAAAGAATTCTTATCCCACATCGAAAGTTCACAATAAAGTGTGAAATCGTCAATTAATATTTCAATTCACAGAAATATACTCTTTCACTTATCAAGTGATGCTACAGTGAAATTTTTCTTCATCCTAATTACTTAAAAAAGAAGCTTCCATTTTCAATCTCATTGCATGTAATTTAGTAGAAAGTCTCTCTCTCAATTCGTAGAAGATGAGAGTTGAAGAGAATTTCTAGGTTTTCCTAAGTGAACCTTAATAGAAGTGTGTATTACAACCTTTCCTTGTTTTCATTAGATGTAAAATGGAAGAAAGAGGAAAAAGACGCCTCTGATGCGGAAAAAGTTTGTGAGAGATATTGTGTTAAGAATTAAAGAACAAATATGTAATAATACTTCATAAAACAAAGGAAGAAAAAGGTACATTGTAAGAGAACATACGAAACTGACAATAAGAAAAAGGTCACACTTGTAGATGAACACAAAAATAACTGTTGCCCCAAAAATAGTAAAAACGAAAAGGAAATTATTGATATATAATATAAGCTACATGAATATCACCATTGAGTTCCATACTTTGCGAGGAGATAAAAAAACATTGTGATTTGCAAAGTCTTCAAACTATATACCAGAACAAAAACTCGTTGAGAATTAGAATTACAGAATGCATGAGTAACACAAATCAATATTACAGGAAGTTGGCTGACCTGAATAAGGACTTTCTCCCGATAATTCTGATTGACTGCAGACGTGAATTGGTCAAAAAGTAACACACACACATAAAAATAAATAAATATCAAATCCCAAAAATCATCAAAACTGAAATACAAAAACAAAAAAATATTAACATTTCTCGACTACAAAGCTAAAAAGAACTTAAAGCACCGAAAATAGATTTCACTAGCAGCGAAAAAAAATTCAAAAAGTTATAAAAAGAAAAAATTACACAAAAAAATTGAAAAAAAGTACCTCTCTTCTTCGGTAGGAAGATGTTTCATGACATCAGTTTTAAACATTTTTCTTACTGCAATTTGGAGAGGAAAATTTAGAGCTTTTTTTTTTCCACAGAGAGAGAAATGAGGGAAGAGTGAAAAGTCAAGACAAAAGAAGGAAAATTCACGGCAAAAGAGTATGTGGAAGATATTTCACCCATTTAATTTAATTACTTTTTTTATTTTACTCAGGTATGGATTAAAAAAGGAGGCATAGTCCTAGATTAAAGGCATGATATATGCATAGATTAAAAAAAGAGGCATAGTACTGGATTAAAAAAAAATGCTACTTTTTTTTTTTTTTTACCCTAATGTTACATTGAGTATCACTAAAAAGAAAAAAAAATCTCATGGCACGGAATCCAATGAACAGTGCCAAAACCAACCCATTTATTTTATTTTATAGTGATTAGCTAAAGTTTTCAAATTATAAATCATTTTTTTTCAAAGAAAAAAAGAAAAGAAAAGAAAAGGTCCAATGGCAATTTTGGTATTCAAACTTTGGAGTACAATCCCGCCGGGTGTGTACAAACCCTAAGACACCGTATCGGGAGCTATGAACTTGGAATGCACTCTTGGGAGAAAAGAAATTGACACTGGGCCTTTTCAATTAGTTACTAGAAAATACAATATTATTTTTTCTAAATAATTTCTGTTCACGTTTTGCAGAGACGGCAATCACCAATTTATGCCCAATTTTTCATATATTTGATATTTCATTGGAGATGACATGTATCGAAAGTGTATTTCTAACCCAGTAATGGTTAAAAAGCCAAATAGCAAGTGGAATGCATCGATTTCTCTAATTTAAACCGAGCTTTCTCAAATGATAGATTTCCACTCCCAAGAATAGACCAGTTGGTAGATTCTACAACAGGACACGAACTGCTGAGCTTCATGGATCCCTATTCAGGCTACAATCAGATCCCTATGTTCCAAGTAGACAAAGAGGACACCTCATTTATTACATATATGGGCTTATATTGCTACAAGGTGATGTCATTTGGATTGAAAAATGTTGGGGGCTACCTATCAAAGGTTGGTAAATATGATGTTCGCCAACCTTATTGGCTAGACCATGGAGGTCTACGTAGACAATATGTTGGTAAAAATCCTCTGAGTGATACATCATGTGAAACACCTGGAGAACACCTTTCAAATTTTGAGAAAATATAGGATGATGTTAAATCCGTTCAAGTGTGAGTTTGGTGTAGCCTCTAGCAAATTCCTATGGTGCATAGTTAATCAAAGGAGAATCGAGGCGAATCCCGAAAAGATCAAGGCGTTAATTAGAGATAAAATCACCTCAAAAATCTAAAGAAGTCCAAAGCCTCAAAGGTAGAATAGCCGCACTCAATCGTTTCATCTCCAAAACTAAGGACAAATGTCTATCATTCTTTAAGATTCTTAAATAGGGAAAGATGTTTCAGTGGACATAAAAATGCGATGAAGCATTTCAAGCGTTAAAGAAACACTTGGGGAAAGCTCTCATTTTATCCAAGCCAACTCTAGACAAGCCTTTACTATTTTACTTGATTGTTTCGAACAATACAGTCAGTTCAATGCTTGTAAGGGAAGAAGATGCGCACCAGCTACCTATGTATTACATTATCAAAGCCCTTCTACCCGCAGAGGCTTGCTATCCAGATATGGAAAAGTTTGCTCTTTCTCTCTGATCACAGCATCGAGGAAACTAAGGTCATACTTCCAGGCTCACACTATTCATGTGTTGACAATATTTCTCCTAAAATGAGTATTTCAAAAACTAGACGCATCGTGGTGATTATTGAAGTGGGCAGTTGAGCTCAATTGTTCGATTTACTATACAAATCTCAGAATGCCATCGCAAACTTTGTAGCAGAATTTGCTAGAGCCCCTAAGGTAGAGATAGTTATGGAGCCATCTAAGCCCCCTACATGGAATCTTATGTTGACGGTTCATTCGGTGAAACTGGTTTTGGGGCAGGGGTCGTCTTGAAGAGTTCGAAAGCAAATAGGCTCAACTATACTGTAAGGTTAGGGTTTAAAGCCTCAAATAATGTCGTTGAATATGAAGGGCATTTGGCTGGCCTGCGGATGGCTCGGGAAATGCAGTCAAAAAGTTGCTCGTCAACAGTAATACCAGTTGGTAGTAAGTCAGGTCAATGGAAATTTCACTACTAAAGATAGCGTCATGACTGCATACCTAAAGTTGGTTATGGACCTTCTCCCTAACCTCAAGAAGTTCGAATTGGTGCAAATTTCACACTTGGAAAACATTCACGCCGATGCTCTATCCAAACTAGCTAGCAGTAAAGATTTCGAACTTCTCAAAGTGATCCTTATTGAGCACATTGCTAAACCATCAATTATGAAGAAGTGATGTGGATCGATGGTACCCTATCATGGATGCAACCCATCATAGCCTTCCTCAAGTAACAAACTGTGCTAGATAGTAAAATCAAAGCCTAAAAGCTTCGGAGAAGAGCTGCTAATTTTCTGCTAGAAGAACATATTTTGTATAAAAGAGGTTTTTCGTTACCATTCCTTTGTTATACTGGGGGAGAGGAGACCAACCACATACTGAGGGAGATTCACGAGGGAATATGTGACAACCACTCTGAAGGGCCGATATTAGCACACAAAGTACTGAGACATGGATATGACTAGCCAATCTTGAAAATGGACGTGCTCTAATTTGTACGAAAATGTGATAAGTGACAACACTTCTTCAATGTACATAGGAAACTATCCCAAAACCTCACAGTGGTATCTAGCACTTGGTCGTTTGCCAAGTGGGAAGTCAATTTTATAAGCCCTCTACCAAGAGGAAGAGGAAGCACCGACTTTGCTATTATTGCGATTGACTACTTTACAAAATGGGTCAAAGCGGAACCTACTGCTAAAATCACCGACGAACTGCGGAGGTGCGAGCTTTAATTTTTGGAAGAAATGAGGGATGCCTCTTAGGCAAAGCTCACTATGTACCAACGAAAGATGATTTGGTACTATAATGCCAAGGTAAAAAATAGAACTTTTCGCTTGGATGACCTAGTGCTTTGAAGGGTCTTTCCATCGTCAAAAGAGCCAGGCACCTTCATGATGGGACCAAATTGGGAAGGACCGTACCATGTAAAGTAAGAATCATGGCCTGGAACTTTTAAAATTGAGAACATGGAAGGGAAGTTGTTGCCTCATCCATGGAATGTTGAACATTTATAGAAGTACTACCAACAGGCTGTTGTTATACGTGTGTTTATATAAATACTTTCATGGAATGTTATTACCATTTATTCCTAATTACTTTAAACTTCATAGACGACCTATTCATAATGGGTCAATACGGTCAATGGCGACGTATATTAAATCTCCACTTTGAAAAGTGAGACGCATGATACCCCCCATAGGTAGTCTCGATGCACCTTCGGAAGTAGTGGTCATCCACTTTGGGAAGAACCCTTTGAAAAATGATGACAATACTTCGTTAATTATTATGTGCCAAAGCATAGACTGAGTTATTAACAAGTCAACCAGGTCAATTCATCATTTGAAGAAGCATCTATACTTGAAAAAATATAAAGCATAAATGTTTGTTGACGTACTTACGTAAAAATGAAATTGATTACATTGATAAAAAAAATATGTACAAAAGGGGGCCGAAGCCATTACAACAAAAAGAGAGTCTATGGATTTACTGGCAGAATGGCCCCACCCTCAGTAGTACCTCGACTTTTAGATCCTCTTAAGCTTCATTAGCAGCATGGATGTTGGGGTGACCCCCAACTCCTCTTCTAAAGTTGATATGTTCAGGGTACCTCATTTTCCTTCTATTCTTCGGCAAGATGGAGCGTTTTATTGTCCCTTACTAGATCTTAGATCTGCTTCTTATAAGCAGCCGATGAGGTCTTCAGTGCTATCGCCTTGGCCATCGGCCCCTGGATGGTGGCGAAATCCGACTTCAAGGGTCACTTCTTTACAAAGTCGTTTTCAAAAAGAACAAGCGTGAGAACTCTACAATTTAACGATAGCAACTAACAGTTCAAATTTAACGTGGGAGACCGTTAAACCATTGCCGACGAAGTGTATATTCTTTTTTATGAGTTTGTCGTATGATCGGCTCTTGTGCAAAAGCTGATATATGATGCAAATGGTGTCGAAGTCCTTCGTTGACAATAATGCACCGGTACAAATACAATGATTAGATGACGAACATAATGAATTAAACATAAAATTAGTTCTTAGTGATATGATCTAGGATGCATGACAATTTAGCAAGAACCTGAATCTTGTTGGAAAGAGACTAGAGCCTAGTGCGAGACTTCAAGGAGCTAATAAAGTCGGTCATTTACATGTTCAAGCATCGGATCCACAATGTTGAAGACAACAAGCCAAAAAACAAGTTTCATGTTTGAGTTGAGGTCTGGAAACCAATTGGATCAATGTGTTACAAGAAGTAAAGGAAGAAGCCCAGCTGGACAAACAAGTGACCGCTTAGTTGTCCAAACCAAGCAATCGCCTAGGCATTTACCGAGACTTGATGGAGGCAAATTGGACTTTCAAGCAACCGCTTGGTACAAAACTGGAGCTGGATTTTCCTAATTTTGGCGAAATTGGTTATTTTGACTATAATTATTATTTTTGATAATTTCTATGTTTTAGGTCTCTTAAATTCCATTTTTAATTATTTTCCTAGGGTTAGTATAAATAGGATTT
The DNA here is from genome assembly GCA_019395295.1 of Osmanthus fragrans. Classification (NCBI taxonomy): domain Eukaryota; kingdom Viridiplantae; phylum Streptophyta; class Magnoliopsida; order Lamiales; family Oleaceae; genus Osmanthus; species Osmanthus fragrans. Next base: position 7,888,616 of record CM033352.1, on the reverse strand, counting down.
TATATTCCATTGTAACAACAAGATTTTTATTATGATGAATTGAGATTTTCTCTCTGTTGGTTCTTAAATGAACATTTATCGAACTTATCAAATATTTTATATATTTGTGGCGTTAAACCCTTAGAACTTATCAAAATATTAGACACCATTTGTGGCATTCACAAATCGAGGTTCGTTGGTTTTATAATCAAGAGGTTTTTCAAACTTCGTTCTTGTTTGGTTGCTTGGTTCAATAATTTGCGGGTCGAGATCCTATCGTCTACAACCTGAATTTGGGATTTCCCGACATTTTCAATCAATTTCGCGAGTTCCATGAGATTTCCCTACTTGGGATCTCATCACCTAGGGTATTTAATAAAAGTTGAGAACTTCGTCAGAACAGTCAGAGGAGCCAGGGGGTCACCTCTCATTGTATCCCACCTTCCAAAAGCCCAACACCATGAACTTTTTCAATCCTTAATTTAAGTTGACAGATCGACCACAAATGGGGTATGAGTACCCAATGACATCAGGTAGTACCACCCCTTCGTCTTATTGAAAAGGGTTTGAAAAACATAAAAGGACATCTCCACCCCATAAGAGGCTTCTCGCCATAACATCCACGACCCCACCATTTGGCTCCATAAGTTTGGGTTCAGTTGGGTCGGAGCTAGGTCATAGGATCTCAAGATGAAGCGAATAAATGGATGGATAGGCAACCTAAATCCCGCCTTGAAAGATGGCCTCACTCACCACCACACACCCAAGCCTTAGGTAACAGGCTTGCTCAATTGGGTCCAAAACTATAAGATCTATGTTGTCTGAGATCCTATAATCTGCCAGAAAATTATCCAAATCAATAGTCCTTATCTTTGAATGGTAATCAAAATCCCCCTAGTGAACTGAAGTGTCTATCAAGCTATCCGACCTCTTCCAAATGTTTTCCCTCTAACTATAGCCCTGTATACCTTGGCTAAACCCAATACCTCGGTTTCACTCAGCCTACATACTACTAACCCACATCCTATCACCTCGTCTGGCATCTCAAAAGTCATTTTTCAAGAAAAAGGAAAAAAAAAAGTTGTTCCAAATGTTTTAACTATGTGACAAACGATGTTATGAGATGGTTGCCAGAAAACTTCAAAATGAGCATTGGAATGCAAAGATTTCGCGAGAATTTCTGTTTACAAAGTAAAATTGCAATTTCGTTTTTTGCCAAATGTAAAAAGTTTGTACATTGAGACAATTTCCTTTTATAGGCAGCCTCCATCAAACATCACCATTGGATGATATCTGGTCTCATCTGGGCCGTCCATTAAGTTATTGATCTAAGTCGTTGAGATCAAACGATAAAAACACTCAATGGCTGTGATACGACAGTGCAACACATGCATTCGCATAACGTGTCTCCTCGAGCCTCAACGGCAGCTTGCCATGATTAGCAGTAGCAGGTTTTTCTTAGGAGAAAACTACGATTTGGTTGTTTTTCTTGGAAACATGCAACAACCTTCAAATCATTGGTGTGAATTCCAATGCAAAGCCTCGTCTTATAGCTAGGACACCGCCTCTACCAATCCAGCTTTTTTCAAAGTTGCTATCCATCATAGTCTCGTCCTACAGCTTGGACACTGCCTCTGTCAATCTATATTTTCTCAAAGCTGCTAGTCTTTAGAGTCTCATCCTACAGCTATTACATCACCTCTGCCAATCCATATTTTCTCAAAGTTGCTACCTTTCAAAGCCTCGTCCTAAAGCTAGGATGCCGTCTCTGCCAAACCAGCTTTTCTCAAAGTTTCTACCCTTCAGAGCCTTGTCTTACAGCTAGGACAACACCTCTACCAATCTAACTTTTCTCAAAGATGCTAGCCTTTGGATCCTCATCCTACAGCTAGGACATTGTCTCTGCCAATCCGGCTTTTCTCAAAGCTGCTAGTCTTCAGAGCTTCGTTCTACAGCTAGGACACTGCATCTGTCAATCCAGCTTTTCTCCAAGATGCTAGTCCTTAGAGCCTCGTCCTATAGCTAGGACATCACCTATGCCAAACCAGCATTTCTCAAAGTTGCTAGCTTTCAGTGTCTTGTCCTATAGTTACGACGTCACACTTGTCAAACTAGCTATACAAAGCTGCAACTCTCTAGAACATTGTCCTCCAGCGAGGATCGTCTGCTACATCTGTACGTAATTCCACGCATTAAATTAATATTTGTGCCTAGACTTGGGGAGTGACGAGCACCTAAAATTTAATTTAATTCATTCTACGCAAAGTTCACGCATTAAATAAATATCCATACATGGATTTGGAGGACTATTGTTACATTTGATAACGTGTCACTAGGTCATCAACATGGGCCACTCTACGAAGCACCTAAGCTATATAGCAGCATAAAATGAGGTTACCTTCATAGGCCACACGTTGAAGAGTCTAAGCAGTGTGATAGCATAAAACGAGGCAAAGATCTGAAACGGATATCATCGGTATGAACAAAGCCGAGCCGCATCGCTCAAAAGATACTCACTGGCTGGAGTCCTTTAAGCTTTTTTATAAAATTAATTATTACGTTAATGGTTTAAGGGTCCCTTAATTTTAGCTCAGTACATTAATTGATAGCATTTATTTTAGATTATAAAATTAGATTTAAATACAAATGAAATAGTTAATGTTTTTAAAATAATATGAATGTTCATTAAATAGGTGGACTAAGGGCATGTTGGACAAAAGAAAAATAAATATGAGGACAAAATGAAAATAAAATGAAAGGTTAATTATAATGAATGTTTCCCATCAATCCACAATTCTAGATTATTTCCAACTTGATCCTTTTTAAATGAATTGCATGTCCTCAATTTACTAATTTTCCTTGTGAGATTTGACGGGCACAATTCGAAATTCTTCCATTTCAGTAGAAATTAAAATCTAGATTTTAATTTAAGTCAAAATTAATGTTTAATTTTAATCATACAATTTATGGAATCCACAACTTTTCAATCATATATTTCACCAACTTTTATCAAAATTTATTAAAAATCTAATTTTAATCACCGCTAAACTGGGGCTTATTTTTCCTATTTTATCAGATTAGACAAGCACGACCTAGAATTTAGTCAAGTTAGATGTAACCTAAAACCCTTTAAAAGAATATTGGAAATTGGAATGAACCGATTTTACTGGTTTCATTTTTATAAATGTAGAAAAAATGATTTGTACCCTTTTTCATGTCAATGATCGAGCTTATTATTAAATCACTGCTCTATCGAGTGTCAAATGTAAAGTGTGAATTTTGTACATGTTTGACAAAGTTTATAAGTGTTTTAAATAAATCAACTTTTTATCCACTCATTCCGTAAAATATATTTTATCTACACATATTTAGTAAAATTCAAAGCTTATTTAAATCTAAAATAAAAATACTGTCTCTTCACCATATAATTTGCAGATAAACTCTTTAAAAAATTTGGTCGAAGACCAAATTATTTAGTGTATATATGTGTTACACATACACTTGTTCAAATATAAAATGATCATGGTAAATTTTTTCGATGTTTCCCATGGGGAGGAGATTTATAAGGCGGGCAACCTGCCAGACAGAAATCTTTAGTTAAAAAGCATTCATTAAAATAAGGGCCAATTCTAAGACAACACCAGCATGTTCCAATTTCTTTACACTTATCCTTCCTGCAGAAATCAAGATATATTTTTTCCTCCTTTAACTCACTTTGACTTGCATTCGAAGGTTTTGTCATCTCCGTGTCTCCCTGCTCAATTGCATTCTTGTTTATGTGACCTATTTAAATCAAAATTAAGAAATTAAAACAAAATATACAGACAAGAAATTAATAATGAACATTTGAACCATTATATTTGATAGGTCAAACTCGATAGCAATAAACAAAATTTTAAGCAGGAAAGATATTAAAATCTTACTCATTATTAAGATTTAGAGAATTATAAGTAGGTAACCTCCCAGTGTCAAGTGAGCATTTTATAAATACATTAAAAAAATTTCAATCTTCATGCTACCATGTTCTTGTTACCTATTTAAATTATAAGTTATTACAATAGACGGAAATGTGAGTAAAAATAAATAAAATCCTGTTTTTTATATTTTTATAGTGACGTATAGCACTGTCGACTGAACAAATGCTTAATGCTTTGCTCTTCTTTTCAATATTACAACTCGTGCAGAGAGAGAGAGAGAGAGAGAGAGAGAGAGGACATTTTGATCGGTTATTTATTTGTAATCGCCAATATCAAGTGAAAATTATATGATTTGATCAATATATCGATTTGATTCTCAAGGCTTTGGCTAAAAGGGAATGCAAAAAAGTCAAGTTGGAAGGCAAAAAACTCGTTTCCATGAGTAAAAAAAAATCGAGTAACCAGAATCAGCTTTCTAAAAAGTTCATCTATGTTTTATGTAGGTTTCACCTAAATTTGATCTTGCCGCCTTATCACACTTTACGTCTTTTATAATACTGATTAGAATAGGAAAAAAAAAAAGGTTACAGAATGAACTTACATTGATGAGGCGTGAAGAGGACAAAAAGGATCGTAGAGAGGAGAATTATATGAGTAAAGTTATACGAAGCCATGGATTTATTGGAGATGAAACTGAAATGTATTTCAAGAAAATGGGTTTCTTGAATTTATATATTCAATAAGTTGCAAAATCACCTACGCCAACTTTGTTTCCAAAATTATTAATGACTTGAGAATAAGAGAATTATACTTTCGTAGGGTATGGCGTCATGGCGTGTAATCCATTAAGATTTCATAAAAATTCTAATAAATGTCATAAATTTGAATAGATTTTCTCAAAATTCGTAATAATCTAAGTAAAAGGGTATCCTCATTTAGGATATTTTCCCGATTTTGAAAGATTATAAATTTTAATGAATTTCGTGAATTTGAATAGATTTCAAAATAGTTTGTTCTATATATTTTTAACTAGGTCCGAACCGAACCGAAAATTTTTGGGTAGTGAGTAAATGGAATCGTCGGGTCCAAATATAATTTTGGAACCGTTCGAGTTCCGTTCCATTCGGTTCAGTTCAGTTCGGTTCCGTTCGGGTCTGTTCGGTTCCATACTATAATTAATTTTTTTAACATTTATAACAACACTACAGTATGACATGTTTAATCTTAGCTTTTACAAATTAACGTATTCCAATTTAATAACATATAAATAATAAGTTGTCCAATAAAATTAATTTACCAATGTATACAAATAACAAAAAGTAAATAGTAAATTAGTAATACTAAAATATCAATGATCCATATAAATTAGAAGTCATAAACTTGTAGAGATAAAATATTTTAAAATATTATTAATACAGTAGTACTTACCAACTATTTTATTTAACCATCAATTGTTTGACTTGTCATACTAGATACTAAGAAACTCTAAAAGAAAAATTGAAAAATCGCAATTAACTAATATAAATAAACTAAAAATTGTTCAACTAATAAGATTTAATAAGAAAAAATATAATATATATTTTATTAGCTGTCTCAATGCCCTCATAGAACTCAGTGTCCTCAATGCAAACTCTATCTTTGCTAATTTATTTTTAAAAAGTTAAAATAATTTAATCTTTCTCATATATAAAAATTTAAAAAATTTAAAAAAATTCGGTTCTTATTCGGTTGTTCGGTTCTAGGTCTAGAACCGAGAACCGAACCGAACCCGTCGGTTCTCGATTTAAATACTCGTTCGGGTATTTCAATTACGAAGAACCACTCGATTCGGTTCGGTTCGGTTCGGTTCGGGTCCAATTCGGTTCAATTCGATTCGGGAGATATGCACAACCCTATTTTTAACCTTGAAATCTATCCAAACATCTTTAAAATCATTTATTAAAGAAATTCTTATAAATCTACGAGTTATTTGAGTACACTTAGAATTTTATAGTGGATTTTAATAGAATCCGTTAAAATCTCTATGGGAGATATTGGAATTTATAAAGACTTTTAAAATTCATTAAATTTTCAATTGAGAACACCTTGTAAATTATTAGAATCATAAAACAGTCAAACACCATCATAAGTCTGTAAAATCGTGATTCGTGAGTGGATTACGTAATTCTTTCACAATACTTTTATGATTGTCTGAAATTATTTCAATAATAGTTTTGATTATGTTATTCCACCTACCTTTGTTCAATGCTATGCAGTACATATGCAGTCTATTCCAATTAATGTAATTAATACCCAGTTTCAATATCTCCTTTCACCAAGTTTTGTTTAACAAATTATTAATGAGTTGAGCCGTCTAGTTTAATTATTTTTAATTTTACAATTTCGTGAAAATTTTCGGAGCTATAAAAAATGGAAACACATTGAAAATTCGGAATTTTTTAAAATAGTTCTTTGAAAATTGATGATAAGAAAATTTTGGGCTTCGAATAAAATTATTACAAGAAGCAAACACTATGAGTGTAAGGAATCATTTAAATTGGCGTTTTTGCAAAAACTAGTAGTCGAATGTGCGTTGCACGTTAATTGGTTAATAATGTTAAAAATAAGTAAATGCAAATTTTAGAGAAATTCATTTCTAAACATAGAACATATTCATAAGTTGGTTAAAATCGACTTTTTTTTTTTCATATATTTGTATATTTTATAAATCGATATGAAAAATTTGGTATTCATTGTATTTAAATTCTCTTTGCAACTGTATTCTATATTCTTCATAGCATCATAATTAGATACTAAACAAAATGGTTCTATTTGACAAGGGTAAAAACATGAGCAACTGAATGTCAGTTGAATAAAAATGAAAAAATAACAGAGCAAATTATAAGAAAGAACAATAATTAGCTAAAAATTATAGTCATAGTGATTTTAGTTCTCAAATGTTCATATGTTGAAAAGGAAAACAAGGCTGTGTCTGGTGGTGATTTTTCTACCCCAAGAAAGAGCTTTTTCTGACCGTTGCTCCACTGTAGCAGCCGCAACTCTTGAATCTTTGTGTCACAGGCGGGTCCCACTTTTGACTGCAACGTTCCATTTCTTGCTGCAGCAACGGTTTGAATTCTACTACCTTGCCTCCCAGACACAATCCAAGATTTTCAATATTAAGTACACATGAAAGGTATAACTATAACGATACACTTCATGTAGGAATGAAAATTCCATCTATACGACATACTTCGTGCAACATGAACATTGGATACTTAGTGGAAAAATCTTTGTGAACATATATATAGTGCAGCACTTTTTTTTTTCGATAAAGTAGCTCATATGCCTCAACTATACTTATGAATGATAGAATTTTTAATTTTTTTTAAAACTACAGACGATAAAGAGAGCAAAGTAAGAACAAGTTACGAACATTTTGCTTTTGTTCTTCCATCCGCATTCATAATGCATTGATTGAGAATAAGTTCATCTATGTAAATTCAATTCTTGGAATTTGTTTTCACCATGTCTGTGTCAACCTCTTGGAATATGTCCTTTGCTCCGTCCTCCATTAACGAATCTTGAAGCTCATCGGGATCAATATAGCCATTGCCATCTTTGTCAAAATAGGAAAAACCTTGTGAAGATGCTCATCATTAGCCATCCTTCGTAGATTGAGTGAAATGGCAAGAAGTTCTCCATAGTCCATGGTTCCTTCTCAATTCATGTCTACCTGTAGCGGTATAGTTAATTGAGAAAACAGAAGACATCAAGTAGCTTGTATATAGAAGATTAAGATTACATTTAACCAAATTTCTTTTTCAATAAATTTATAATTTGAGTCCAACTTTTGTTGAAAAATCAATCAGAACCAGGTCCAGGCTTGGATTGTATTTGTTCAGAGACACCATCTAACACTCTTTCCAGTTAGAAGTATCTCATCATATTGGGCAATAAGAATGTGATATACTCGGTGTTTGTTGGGGGTAACAGTTTTGGAATATTTCTGTGCAAGTATTTGGGCATGAAGAAGGCACTATATATTTGTATGTCCAAGCAGACTGTGTACAGATATAGTTTGTAGTGTTTGCATACAGGGTAACTGTTAAACTGTATTGGCCAAAGCATGTGAAGGATTCAATACTGTATATTTTCCTTCTTATTCTCATGTTAATTTGGTAACAAGTGAAGAGATGAAGTCCCCATACAACACTTAAAGCTTACGCAATGAACAATGTTCTTTATCTACCTTTTCTCATCAATTCTCTCTTCATTTCCATCACCCTATATTTTCTTCTAGAAACTTCTTAAAAGTGAAAATGAGGAATGGATCCATTTTCCATACTAATTTTACATCCCCTGAACACTAATAATCTTTTTTTCACTTAAAAAATGTATAATTTAAATTTGTAGCTCATCAAACAACCAGTAACAATTTATGCATTACCTAACATAAGCATAGAGAAACCTCACTACAAATCTCATACAGAAACAAATTTGAGGGATTTGATAAAATTAAAATCTTGAATTTTGATTCAGAAAAAAAAAGATTGTAGAATAGAAGTACCTACAACCCACCAGCGGAAGGGTAGGAAATCTATTTCGAACTTGTGATTTTGTTTCAAAAAATCAATCAAGATAGAGAAGCTGACAAAGGGAAAGTGTTTATACACTGTCACTTGCACTATTTGCTTAAAATACAAGTATCAGGACAATAAGTAAAAGAGTCATGCTACAGTGTCCGCTTGCTTGATCGCTTGGATGACCACACTTACACACATTGAGGGAAAAATATTATTTTATTTTCGCAGGACCCACACATTCATGTGAGGGTGTGGTCATTTAAGGGAGTTGTTTAGCATTTTTCTAAGTAAAATAATGTAGAGTGAACTGGGTATACCCATTTTGCCATCTTCTGCAAATTTCTCAAATTTCGTGCCAGTTTGTTGATGTTAATCGTTAGAAACTCATGGAGTAGATTTAATTGGTCAATACACTAAATTCCCAATGAAAGTCCAGCTTTTCAAACATATGAGGAATACATTCTTCCATGTGTATGCAAATCAAAATCACTTGCCTTGTTCAAGGAGGCAATAAATAATAATAATAATAATCTCCATCATTTAGAAGGATACAAGAAATGCAACTTTTATTCTCTTCACAATTACAATTGAGGAAATTCATCAATGGTTGGCAGCTAAGAAATGTGGATCCTTATTTAAAAAAAAATAAAAAAAACAAGGATAGTAATGCATTTTGCCTCTCATAGTACCAGAAGTGCTATCAAGGAATCCATTTTTGCACAATCTAATTAAGCATAATTGATTGACGTTGAATATAAAAGCGGACTTTGGGAACTCAATGGGAGGCATTAGAAGTAAAAGTTATTGGAGAACAACAAAAATAATTTATGAATGCATTTGGCAGGCAAAGATAATTTAGTCTTGTGGCCATGTTCTAAAGAAAATCAAGCGACAAGATTTATCTTCAACCTATAAAACATAATTATCAAATAGCTCAACATTTTTTTCCTCCCCCAAATATATTTATATGACCCATGCATAAAGAAAATGAAGCCAGTATAAAACTTCATTCGGGTGATTTTTGACATAATGTGGGTGATTCTCATTCAAATATATCAGCCAATGAAAGACATTCAAATATAGATCAGTGCACCCAGGGATTACATTACATCAATCTATTTCATTTTGGTTGAGAATTTCTACACAAATGCAAAAAGCATAATGCCATTTCTTCACGAAGCAGAGAAGATTAAGCAATTGAAAGACCTATAAGATTGTGCAATATCAATTACTTAAGAGGTGATAAATGGATAGGGAGAAAACTGTATGCTAGTATAGTAGAGAAGTATTCATTTTCCATTGGCAAATTCATTATATTTATAAACATAATATTTATAAAAGTAGAAATCGTCAGACATTAAAACTTCTTCATCTTTCCCTGGTACAACACTGATCTCTAAAAACTTGAACCAAGAGAATAAGAAGTAAATGAACCTCGTCATAGCTCTAGTCAATAACATTATTATCATAATAATAAAAAAAACAAATGTTCCACTTTCAATTCCAACCAACACTAAAATGAATACCTTCAAAAAATGGAAATTATGGATTATATAAGTCAAAACCCTACCTTGAGACTTAAACTAACAAATAAAAATCATCACAGGATTACCAAAAAAAACATATAACAAGCAAAATCAGATACATACTTATATACACATTCACCAGATATCACCAAAAGCCTAGGAGAATTGACAAATAAATGCAAATAAATGCATAAAAAGTGCATATGTTAAAATTAAACCTCAAATCAAGATTTTTGTCCAAACATAAATGAAACTTAAATCCATCACAATATTAATAAAGGGGGATTCTATTGGAAAAGGTAGACAGGAATCTTGTGCTGCCAGTCTCCTGGCTCTATTGAATGTTTTAGGTTCCATGTTGGTGAATAATGGATGATGGTGAAGCTAGATTGGACTCTGCTTTTTATGGATGTAAATTTGATAGGGCAGGCGTCGGTCGAAACCTTCCTGTGTATATCTGGGATGAACTTTTCAATGTTCTTCCTTGAAAAGGCAGGGAATAATTGGCGAGTCACTACTACAAGCAAGTTTCATCATTTACTGAACTACTTAACTGAACCTTGCAGCTAACTTCTTTACCAGCTGAAATTTGGTTGAACATTCAGGAAGAACATGTCTTTTCCATCGTCAATGGTATTCTCTTGATGTCTTTGATGTTGATGGTTGGCCATATGAGGTATTTCTATTCTTAATTTTTATTAAAGTTATGGCTAGAGTGATTTGTTTCTTTACAAACTACAACATTCTTCTGTTGTGATTAAACATGTTTGAAAGTGCTAATTATATTTATATGCTTGTAAAGTAAATATATATTCTCTTGTGAAACTTTGTGCCTCTGTCTTTCCATATCTTCAGACACAGTAAACAGAGGACTTCTTCTCTATCTTTTGTAAAATCAAATCATGAGAAGAAATTATCAATAACGAACTTATTTTTTAAGAATCTAACAAATTATAGGAAGACAAGAACAAGAACCTAGGCATCAAGATATCCCAGTTTAATGAAAGTGATAACCTAGCCTCTCCAATACCCTCATAAGTGGGTTTATGTCCGGAATTTTCTTGCCGTGAATTAGGATGAAGGGATTTTTCAGCTCGTGTCTATAAAATAAAAAGAATCATATGAAAGATCCTAAATGAACAGAGTTATTAATTGAGATGAGCTTCATATCAATAGGAATTACATATTGTGGTAAAGGTAAGATTTTCTAAAGCAGGTGATATTAGAAAGTTAATATATTAAATAGTGCACCCGTAAAGCCCAAAAAATTCTTGCAGATATGGAAACAAATGGTAAAATAAAAGGTAAACCCATCTACCCCACCCACAATTCATAGCCAAAAAAAAATCAATATTTACTCAGGACAGTACCTTGTTTCCATAGCAATTTCTTCATCAATCACGAAAAACTTCAAACGCTGTGAAAAAAGGTCAAAACCTTGGCAACAAAAATTTTCTAGCGAAATTAGAGCAGAGAGAATAGCGAGAAAAAGATATACAAAAGGAGATAAGAAGAAGAAAAGAGAAGTCTGCAAAAGACGGGGGTTGTGTAGAAAAATGGAGGAATAGTGAGTGGTTGCGTGACAGAATGGAGAAGGAGAAGAAATGAGTAAAGAGAATGGGCTCAACTCGTTTTGACATATTGAAAGGAGAATAATTAAAATGAGTACATGACAATACGACAGAACTCATCTTCAACATATTGGTGACCTCCGCATGGTGCGGAGCTGCTCCCTCTTTTTCTTTTCTTTTTTCCACAATATTTTCAAATGCAACTAAACTATCCCGACTCCGTACTGTGTGGAGCTTTCGTGAAAATTGCTTTGGCGGACAATTTTCGGCACAAATTTCAATGGTTGATAGCGTGCGAATATGGAGAAAAATAGATAGAAGAAATGGCTGCGTTGCCAACAAGACGTCTTTTTGTTTTTTTTGCAAAACGACACCGTGTATGGACGACAAGGTACAAACAGGAGCAAACGACACCGTTTATGTTTGCGCTATAAATTGTTGACACGTGGCTCGCCTATTTTATATTGTAGTGAAGTGATGATTCCTATAGTCTGTTATTATTGCAGGTTGAGGACCTACCCTTTCATTTTTGGCAGTGTCTTCCGTATTTCAATCTTTCATGGCACAAATGATCCTTGCATCCAAGTCCGTCCCATTTCGCCTTAAGTGGGTCGCATGCAATTCACGTCCTTTTTTCATAAGAAAATATTTTGTTCCCCTCACTGTACTGGGTCCTATAACTTTAAATAAATAAATAAGTAATAATGGGAAAACAAAAATAAAAGGAAAAAAAATCTAAACATTTCATATTCTCCAACTTGCTGCATGGCCGAGAAATTTGAGGCGATAGGCAACTAATTTATTTTGCACCAAGTTAAGAAATTTGGAACTAAAACAATTAATTTATTTAGTTCTTCCTCTCGAACTAATTTATTTTGCATTTTCCTTGTCATCCCAAGTTAAATTTCAATCATTAACAAAATACATATGCAAGCAAAACTACTGAACCATTAACTTAATTTTAACAGTGAGAAGGGATTTACAAAATTCACTGTAAAATTCAGTATCTCAACATTATAGGGGTGGAAACGAGTCGGGCCGAGTTGGGGAAAAAAAGCTCGGGCTCGGGCTCGGGCTTTTCTTGGCTCGAGGGCTTAGCCAGGCCAAAAAAGCATGCTCGATTTTTTTTCCTTGTTTTTTTTTTTTTTTTTGTAAAATATACATTTTTTTTACTACCTACACTAGTCTCAATGAACTCTTGAAAAAAAAAAAAAGCATTCATGTGTTTGTTTGGAAAGATTATTTAAAGTAAAAAAGATTTTTTTTGAAGAATATGTGATTAAAAAGTATGAAAAAAATTATGAATTCACCTACAAAATTATTTTATTAAAAAATATTTGATTACAAATGAGTTTCGAGAATAATAAATTTAAATGAATGTGCAAAATCAACCCGAAGTAATAATTAAATACTAAATAAATTATTTTAATTAAATACTACTTAACGGATTCATATATATAATTACATAATAATTAAACAATTAAATATTACTCAACCAATTACAATAAATAATTAAACACTAAATATACATTTAAATTAAATACTTAACTATAATTATAATTAAATATTACAATAACCAAGCTCGGCTAGATTTTTTTTTTTTTTTTTTTTTTTTTGTAAAATTTACATTTTTTACTTAAAAAATTTATAAATTAAATGAATTATAAAAGTTAAAACCCTCCTCCTTTATCTGGGTTTGGGACCGACTACAATTATGTAGGCGGAGTTAAAATTGTACACGAATAAAATATTACGTGTACAATTTTTCTTGAAAAAAAATTTAAAAATTATGTATTTTTTTGAAACTAATCAATTTAAAAACTTACAATATCTTATGTTTGAATCTGCTGCAACTCTTCGGCCATTATACTGTCAACTTGTTCTTGAAGACGTAATTCCGCACGTTCTCTGTCCTTCAAACATATTAAAACTTCCAATATATCTTCTTTTAGTCTTGATCATTCGTCACATAAAATTCGACCACCTAAACTAAATGCAGTTTCCGATGCTATCGTAGACACCGGAGGTGTTAGTAGATCGCGAGCAATTTTTGATTCAATCGGATATTGCCTTTCGTTAGACCTCCACCATGATAAAAGACTAAATTCATGTAGTTCTTGTGGTTGTAATATACTACGAATGTCCACATGCATTATATCTAGTTAACTCAGATGGAATTTCAAAATTTGTACCACTGACATCTATTGCTCTAGATATTGACGAATTAGAACTAAATGAAAGAACACTAATGTTGGTCTCTAAAAAACTCCATAAACTGTCTGCAGTTGTTGAAGTATTTATTGAAAAAGAACTTTGGGAAGTAGAATTACGTTGACCATCTTTTTCAGCGTAATAGTTATACATTTCACATAACATAGATTCTATAGGCGCATGTGATAATTCTACATTCATGAAATTTGAAATTCTCTTTATAATAGTTTGTGTGCCAGTTAAATTGAGTCGAGGGTCCATCACCGAAGCTAATAAAAATAAAGATGGTAACTCCTCCCAATATTTATGAAATTTTTCCTCCATAGAATAAATTACATAAAAAAAATGGGCAAATTCCTATGTTTTTTAAATGTTTGTAAAATATATAAAAAATGGTATAAAACAAGTGAAGACGTAGGGTAACAAACACCGCTACATTCCTTTGTGGCATCGAAAAAAGGTTTTAAGAATTTTTTTCACGATAAATGCGAGAGACCATTCCCAATCTTCCAAATTATGTTCGGATCCATATGTATGCCTACCATTATAATATATTGAAATAACTTTATCATATTTTTCACACGAGTGTAACATAAGATATGTAGAGTTCCATCTATGTGATACATCAGTGACAAATGATTTCTCTTCTAATCCACATTCTGCACATAAACTGTTAAATGCTTGTTTTCTTGCTGGTGAATTAGAGATAAAATTAATTGTTTGCCTAATTTTATCTAAAGGTGATTTTATATGTGCCAATCCATCTTTTACAATCAAATTGATAATGTGACATACACAACGTTGATAAAAAAATTAAACCTCCAAATATAGGGTTCATATCATCAATAAATTTGTCGACAACAACTTTATTTACACTAGCATTATCAAAAGTAAAACTTTAAACAATTTCTTGCATACCATATTATTGTATAATGTCTTTTAAAATCATGTATATGTTAGTCGCATTATGAGGATAATCTACACATCTGAATGCAATAATCTTTTTATGCATAATCCATTGATGATCAATGTAATGAGCTGTAGCAGCAATATAACCTTTTTTATTAATACCGGTCCATAAATCAGAGGTAAATGATATAACACAATTAAAAGTTTTTAGACTTTCAATAGCAGCTTATTTTCGTTTGTTATATAATTTTACAGCATCCGAACGAAGAGTATTTCTACAATAAGGACGATACCTGGGTTGGAGATAATTCTGCACAAGACGAGTAAAGTGTTCTGACTCGATCATCGTTAGCGACATCTCTGCTGCAGCCACGTATACAGCCATTCCTTCATGAAATATTTCCTGTGAATATACAAAAGTGGAAAGAGTAGAATTGGAATCGGTAAATGTTAGTTCGGTCTATTTCGGGTCAAGATCGGTTGGTTTCGATTTGCAACTTCTTAATATATGTCTATTTAAATGCGATGTGTTCGAACTGGGCTTCCAACTAAGTTCTTTACCACAATAATTGCAACATGTTTTCCAAATATCAACTCCATTTTCAACCCCAACTTTTTTGCGAGTCATATGTTGCCAACATTCCGCAGAATCTTTTTTCGACCTTTTAATCTCGACTACTTCCTCCTCTTCGATATCTTCCAAATTAATTGGAACATTTTGAAATGCATCGTACCCCAATGGAGTGCTCGAATTACCTTTAAACTGATTAATTTCATCGCTAGTAAAATCCATGTATAAATATTATACTTATAGTAAGGAATATTTAATAATAGAATAAAAGAAACTGAATAACACAACCAAATGTTTAAATTGAAAATTAAAGTTAAGAAATTGGAGAGTAGAATACTGAATATTGCGTAGAGAGATTAGAGATAGATTGATATGAAATTGTAAAATTTTCTCGTATTTATAGACGAAAAATATATCCGTTTTAATTTTCAAATTTTCAAATTCAAATTTTTTTAAAAAGCGTGCATGAATACTAATATTGCATGCACATTAGCTCCCTGCCATGTGTAGGTAGCTAAAATAGCTGCCTGCTGTAGTAGGCAGCTAATTTTTAATAATTTTTTTTTTTTAAATTTCACACGGGCAAAAAATGGCCTGTGACACGGGTCGGCCCGAGCCCCAGCCGGGCTCGGCTCGGGCTTTTTCCCAGCCAAGCCCGGGCCGTCCGAGTTTTCGAGCTTTTTTGCCACCCCTACAACATTATGCATCAGATCTATTATAGAATTCAAGGGATTGATAAACCTATAAAAACAAATTTCGTTACTTCTCAAATTAGAGAAATCCACAAATTTTTGTACATTAGATTCATGAGCTAATTGATTTAATGGTCATTGAACTTATATTTATGTCTTCACTTACTCATTGAAGTTTAAAATATCGAGTTTTGACTACTGAACTTTAGAAAGCATTGTACGCTACTCATTGACATAACTTCTGCCTTAAACCTATAATGGAATTGGTGACGTGGCTGACATAATGTATATGTGACACCCCGTCAAACAGTTAAACTTTGAGATAGTCGAATTTTGATTACTAAATGTCTTATATTGCTCATTAAACTTTGAGGTGACCAAATTTTGGTCACTGAACTTTGATATAGTCAAACTTTGACCACTAAACTTTGAAAAATTCATCGATTACTCGCTATAAATTTGGATTTAATTAAGCATCTGTTTATCTCCCTTTAAATAAATTTTTTTAATTTGCATACTCATTGATACACAAATATTTTTACACGTAAACTCAATTTTTTTAAAAAAAAAATTTATAGATGTGTGGTTAAAATGAGTATAAATGTGATTAAAAAAAAATGAGTATAAGAAATAAACAGTTTTTTTTTTTTTTTTTTTTTAAAGTGAGATAAAAAGAGGCTTATTAAATCCAAATTTGAAGCGAGGAATAGAAAACGTTTTTTCAAACTTTAGTAGTCAAAATTTGACTATATCAAAGTTCAGTGGCCAAAATTTGATCACCTCAAAGTTTAGTGAGTAATAGAAGACATTTTTCAAAATTTAGTGGCCAAAATTCAACTATCTCAAAGTTTAACGGTGTAACGGGGCGCAATATGTGCATTTCATCAGCCACGTCATCGATTCAATTAGAGGTTTGAGACGAAAGTTATGCCAGTGAATAACGTACAACATTTTCCAAAGTTTAGTGGCCAAAACACAACATTTTAAATTTCAGCGAGCAATCGAAAACATAAATATAAGTTCAGTGACCACTAGAAGAATTAACTCTTAAATTCATTCTCTACAGATTGTTTGAGCCCCATTTTGGTAATAAAAAAAAAAATACATTTTTGAATAGTGTATTGATCGAAAGTGCGTGGTTAAAAAATAAAGAAAAGTTTTGAATTTACGTATAATATTATTTTATTGAAAAATGTGCGGATGAAGTGGAGTCAAATTACTGTTGAAAAATGTATTTTGATGGAAAAATGCAGCTCAAACAAAGGTAAGAAAACAATACATGAGATGAGAGAGAAAATAAGGGACACGAACTGATTACTTCTAATTTCTTCTGCAAATCTGCTTGTTTTATGAATTCTACGATCTTGAAATTTTTCTGTCATTTCATAAATCTTCTTACTGTCTCTCTTCTAACCTAGATAAAAAAAAAAGGGATTTTTTTTGAGTAAGTGGTTGGGTTTGGGCTACCTAGTTTGCTTTGGGCCAAAACCGGCCTGGCTGCACCATCACTCCACGTCTCCATCCCATCGCCCGCTTGTAGTAGTCCCAACAAACCGCCCCATATTTTCTTCATCCCCTCATTCTCCTCTCTAACTTTGCCTTCTTCCTCAAGACCTCCACCATAGCTCAATCTTCATGCCCAAAATGAAAAGTTGGAACTTGAAAGGCCAAAGATTTTTACCCTAAACTACATCATCTTTACCCATGACTCTAATTGTTGAGTTTTAG
This sequence comes from Osmanthus fragrans, assembly GCA_019395295.1. NCBI lineage: Eukaryota > Viridiplantae > Streptophyta > Magnoliopsida > Lamiales > Oleaceae > Osmanthus > Osmanthus fragrans. The sequence continues at coordinate 7,870,947 of CM033352.1, read as the reverse complement.
GAGTTGTCTTTCATTATTATTATTACTATTACTACTACTACTACTACTACTAATATTATTATTATTATTTATTTATTTATTTAAGTAGTTAGACTTAGACACTGTGGCATCTTTTTGAAGTTACAGGACTCGATGATATTCACACTACATTCTTATTTGTTACACCACATTATAATCTTATTTCAGGTCCTCAATATTTACTTACTGTAATCTTTATATCCTTGGCTTTATTTTTACTTATTCTTATTTTTAATATTTTGTTAATTAGCATAATGGTTTCTTTCAAACACGTAAAATAACTTATTTTTCAATCATATTTTTAAAAAATTATATATGCAAAAAGTTTGACAAAATATTTTTTCCCCTCATTTTAATGCACAAACACAATGTATATGAAAATTCGATGAAAATGTAGTATGGACAAAAGTTTTACCACGAGCAAAGATTGACGATCTTAAGTGATTAAATGTGGTGCCACTAATAAAATTCGTGGTATGAATATAATTACACTTTGTGAATTGGAATATCATATACATATGTTTGAACATTTCTTGATCGATGTCTTTGGTTCAATAATTTTTTATATAACCTCATCGCCATCAACCATCTCCTACAAGTTGTGACCTTATGTATGATTCGTAAATTTACTACGTGTTACAGTTCTAAGGGTAAATTGATAGAACAAAACATTCCTTTCATGTCATTGGCAAAATCATCCCTAACATTTTGTGTAATGATATTTAGTATCACTGTTGTTTAAACATCCTTCTAAGCGGTATTAATATGACATTAAATGAGAGATAAAATTAAATGAATAACTTAATTCTACCTTTTATTGACTCTACCATTTAACGTCATATAGACCGATGTTCTAGTATCAATGGTGGTAGATGACATTATTCTAACATTTTTTTGATAATTGTGTTTCCAATCTTTGATAAATTGTTCTCATCCACCCAAATACATAATTTTCATCTATTTCTCCATTAGTCGAACCATTTGACCAGAATATTTAAAAATTAAAAATGAAAGAATTGTCAATTACTATTCTTAGTTGAAAATGAATATAAGATGAAAAATAATATTAAAATGAAACAAAAAAAAAATGTAAAAAAATGTCATCTTTCAAACGAAGAAAATTTTATGAATTGTGCTACATGTACAACCGAATTGTACAAGTAGAATAATTGAAATTTTATTTGTTTTACATTTTTCGTGACAATGCTCTAACAGATTTTTCAATCATTGCTCTATTGATATTTAAAACCATCGCATAAATATTGTCTCTCAGACATTTATCCCTATATGAGTTTCATTACCTAAAAATTCATTTTCAATTACACATTTTGTCAATAAAATAAATTTGAACATAAAACTAAAAAATTTCCTACATTTTAACTGCACATTTAAAAAAAAAATCACAATTGCATAATCTATTTCCATGAAAATGAAGTTCAAATAGAGCCATAATTTGTTGGTAAACTCTTTAGAAACTTTGTTGAAAACCAAATTATTTAGTGCATATAAATTACCCATACTTTTGTTCAAAAATAAATGACCATGGTTAAATTTAACAATGTTTTGTCGTAGAAGGAGGGTAAGGTGGGCAATCTTCGGCACACAAACTTTTAGTATAATAGCACTTCAACAAATTAGGGCCAAATCTATGACAGCACCACCAGCATCTTATTCCACCGTGACAATTTTCCTTCACGCAAAAATCAAGATATATTTTTTATCCCTCTAACTCGCTTTCTCTTGCATTCTAAGGTGTTATCATCTCTGCGTCCCCCTGCTTAATTGCGTTCTTGTTTTTGTGACCCATTTAAATAAAAATTAATAAGTAAAAACAAAAAATAAAGACAATAATTAATAACAAACATTTGAACCATTATCACTAAATGTTTAATAGGTCAAACTCCATGCAAATTGTTGGATTTGTGACCCAAATTCGGTTTAGAGCTGCACATTTTGGAGTATTGAGTTTGAAAATGTCAAAATAGGGTCCAAAAAGGAAAAGTCAGATTTATGGAAAATGGTTTTGATGGGCATTTTAGCATTTTTTTTTTTTTTTTTTTTTTGTGTCACTATCCCACATTGGAAGTATTTAAAACCATTGGAGAGAAGTGCATCTATAAAAGGAGTATGACATCCAATATTTCTCTATGGGCATTTGAATTGTAGTTTATGAGGCTCATTCATGAAGTTAGAAAATTTTAAACTAAAAAACCATAAAAATTGGAAAACCACAAAACTATGACTGGTTCACCGATTTACGGTTATAACGGCCGGTTCAGTGGGTTTTAAGTAGTTATGTCATAAACAGTTTAACCGGGCATGATTGGCCCGATTTTGGGTGGGTTGGGCCAGTTTTGACAACATTGATTTTCAGCAATTTGCCCAATGGGTAGGAGGTTTTGTGATGTTTAGCCACATCTTAATTAAGTAAACTTCAATTTAGTTTAAGCTTTAAAAATCTAGAACTCATTAACAGAGTCTCTGAACCAATCAAACAGATTCGTTTTACTAGTTTAAAGAAGAAAAAAGGATTTATTTAACCATCTTAAGTCAATATTCAAGTTGATTTTGAAAACATTGCTCTACTGATATTTTAAGCGGGTGCCATGCACGTTAAATCGAGGGTTCAAATTGTTCAATTTTTAACACGTGAGAAAGAAAATACATAATGCCTTCATCATTCACTAAATCATTTCTTACTTAAACTTAAAACAAGAATATTGTCTTTTCGACATATAAACTCATTAGAAACTTTGGTTGAAAACCGAATTATTAATGCACATATATGCATACACTATTTGAAAAACAAAAAAAGGGTCATGGTAAAATTTTACGATGTCCTCCAGGGGAGGATGATAACTCGGGCGTGCGATCTTGCTCACACAACAATTGAGAATCATAGCAAGCGTAAATACCAGCTTTTGTACAACATCAGCATGTTGAGAAATGGTTGTTCAAAACCAACAAAAAGAGTAGGTCGGATTTTGTTCTATGCGGCCGCATAGAACAAATCCTATGCGGCCGTATAGAATTGACAGAAACTTAAATTTCTGTCCGAGTATAACTATGTGACCGCATGGTTTTGTACTATGCGGTCGCATAGTGCATTTGAATGTTATCGTTGGAGACGGTTTCCTACCATTTGACACTTGAATTTGGTGCCCTTTCAACATATTTTTGGCACCAATTCGTGTACAATACTAAGTCTATATATAGAGGAGCCATGTTCTTGGTGAATTCAATTGAAAAACATTGATTTATACTTATATTCTCTACAATCAAGATCAATCTCCATATTTCTACTCACATTCATATTGTTTCTTTTGTGTTCTTGAGTTTTGGGTGGAGTGCTTTGGTATTTTCACAACAAGGTTTGATTAATCCTTCAAACCATTTGTCGAAAAACTTTTTAGCATCTCAATTTACCGGAGAATGGGCAAATATTGTTTGAGGACAACGATTACGTGGTTGAGCCTTTCTTCAAGTTTGTTTTTACAAGATTTGTTGCTGATTCAAAGTTGTTTATCTCCACTTTCGATTGAAGTTTTCCAATAATCTCAAACAATATGAATGTGATGGAGAGTGAAACAACAATGGCTACCATAAAGTTGATGAATCAAGACTTGGTTCGTTTGGATCGCTTTGATGGCACAAACTTCACAAGATGGCAAGATAAGTTGAAATTCCTTCTTATGGCGTTAAAAATTTTCTATGTGCTTGATCCGAACTTGGAAGATCTACCCGAACCATCCGACAAAGACCCCAATGAATCAAGAGTGAATAGAAAGAAGCATGAAGCTGATGAATTGATATGCTGCGGTCATATTCTCAACTCCTTGTCGGATCGATTGTATGATCTATACACCAACACAACGTCGCCAAAAGAAATATGGAATGCATTAGAAAGTAAGTACAAAGCGGAGGAAGAAGGTACCAAGAAATTTTTAATTTCTAAATACTTTGATTTTAAATTTCTTGAAAATATTCCCTTGCTTCCCCAAATTCATGAATTGCAAGTGTTAGTCAACAAATTGAAGGCGGTGAAAATTGAAATCCCGGAGACCTTTCAAGTGGGGGCAATTATTGCAAAACTCCCCGATACTTGGAAAGGATACCGGAAGAAAATCATGCATAGTTCCGAGGACCACTCCTTGGAACAATTGCAAAAATATTTGCGCATTGAAGAAGAGTCAAGAGTGCGTGATAAGAGTGAAAACTCTTATGAAGACACTTCCAAAGCAAATGCAATTGAGAAAACTGAACCGCCAACAAAATCCAACAAAAGAAAGCTTTCAACGAACTTCAACAAGTTCAAGAAGAAGACAAAAGGAGGTTGTTTTGTGTGTGACAAATCTGGTCATTATGCAAAAGATTGTAGACACCGAAAACAAAACAATTTCGAGGGCAAAGTAAACTCCATCAAAGAAGATAGAATTGTGGCCACCATTTGTGAAATCAATGCAATCAAGGAAAAGGTTCCCGGATGGTGGTATGATACTTGTGCTACAATACATGTATCTTATGATAAATCTTCCGTCAAGACATATCATGAAGTTGATGGAGACCAAGAGATTCAAATGGGTAACGAGGTTCGATCTAAAGTGATTGGAAAGGGAAGTGTGGATATCATCTTCACTTCTGGTAAGACCATTACCTTAACCAATGTACTACATGTTCCCGACATGACTAGAAATTTGGTTAGTGAAAATCTCTTAGGAAAATCGGGTATCAAAAGAATGTTTGAATCCGAAAAATTTGTATTATCCCTAAATGGGAAATTTGTTGGAAAAGGCTATTCTAGTGAAGGAATGGTCAAATTATGTACCGTTGACAATTTGAATGAGAATAAAAATAACTTTGCTTATGTTGTTGATTTATTTTCATTATGGCATGCTAGATTAGGACATATTGAAAAAAGTACTATGAAACGTATGATGAAATGTGATTTAATTTTATATGATGAAAATAATGTTTTTAAATGCAAAACTTGTGTAGAAGCAAAAATGATTAAAAAGCCTTATCAAAGTGTAAAAAGAACATTTAGTATCTTAAAGTTATTTCATACGAATATTTGTGAATTAAATGACATGTTAACTAGAGGTGGAAATAGGTATTTTATTACCTTTATTGATGATTGTACTAGATACACTTACGTTTACTTAATGAAACATAAAAGTGAGACTTTTGACATATTTAAAGTATATAAAAATGAGGTTGAAAATCACATAAACAAGAAAATAAAAATTTTAAGAAGTGATAGAGGTGGTGAATACTTCTCTAGTGATTTCAACTTTTTTTGTGAACAACATGGCATAATTCACCAATGTTCGGCACCTAGAACATTGGAACAAAATAGTTTGGCTAAAAGAAAAAATAGAATTTTAGTTGAAATGATAAATGTCATGCTTACCTATGCTAAGTTGTCATTTAATTTGTGGGGTGAGGCCTTGTTAAGTGCATGTAGGATATTAAATAGAATTCTTTCTAAACAAATTAAGGTTTCTCCTTATGAATATTGGAAAGGAAGAAAACCTAACATTGGATACTTCAAAGTGTGGGGATGTCTTGCTTATTGTAAGAACACAAACCCTAATAGGACCAAGTTGGGTCCAAGAGGCATTAAATGTGCATTTGTTGGATATGCTAGCAATAGTAAGTCATACAGATTATTAAACTTGGAGACCAATGTGATTATTGAATCAAGTGATGTAGAGTTCTTTGAGGATTCGCTATCTTCGAATAATGAATTAAGGGAAAATCTTTTAGATATCCCTAGCTCAAGTGGAACACACGATGAAAAATCTTCTAAAGGTGTTGATGAGTCAAGTGAGCCATGAAGAAGTAAAAGAACTCGAATTGAGAAGTCTTTAGGACCGGATGAAATTGATTCTCAACTCATTTCTTTTTACTTAGTAGAAGGAAATGAATTGAATGTAGTAAGAACAATTCCATTTGTTCTACATGTTGAAATCGATCCTAAAACTTATAGAGAAGCTATGACTTCTCGTGATAGCATGTTTTGGAAAGATGCAATCAAAGATGAAATGGATTCAATAATTTCAAATAATACTTGGGAACTTGTCGATTTACCACCCGGATCCAAACCTATTGGATGTAAATGGGTATTCAGGAGAAAATACAACGTTGATAGTTCTCTAAACACCTTTAAAGCTAGATTAGTAGCTAAAGTATATCGACAAAGAGAAGGAATAGATTATTTTGATACATATGCACCGATGGCTAGAATAACATCGATAAGGATATTATTTGCACTAGTTTCGATACATGACTTGCATGTTCACCAAATGGATGTCAAGACGGCATTCTTGAATGGGGATCTCGATGAGGAGGTTTATATGGAGCAACCTGAAGGTTTTGCTCTACCCATAAATGAACATAAAGTGTGCAAGTAAGTAAAATCGTTATACGGTTTAAAACAGGCACCTAAAAAGTGGCATGAGAAATTTTACTTAGCTATAATTTCGTTTGATTTTAAACATAATAGCGTAGATAAATGTCTATATTCAAAAGTATGTGATAATTATGTGATATTTATATGTCTATATGTTGATGACATGTTGATTATGAGTAATCACATGGATGGAATAAAAGAAACAAAGAAGTTTTTATCTTCCACATTTAAGATGAAGGATCTTGGACAAGTGGATACCATTTTGGGTATCAAAGTCACAAAGACTAGTGGAGGTTACCATCTAAGTTAATCACATTATATTGAGAATGTGATAAACAAGTTCAAACATTTGAACATAAAGGAAGCAAGTACCCCAATTGATCCAAGTTTAAAACTTGTAAAGAATGATGGAAGGACAATTGCTCAATTGGAATACGCAAGTGTTATTGAAAGTCTTATGTATGCAGTTCAATGCATAAGACCAGATGTAGCATTCGCAATTAGTAAACTAAGTAGGTTTACTAGTAATCCAGGCAATGACCATTGGAAGGCCATTGGAAGGGTTCTTGGGTATTTAAAGAAGACCAAGGGCTTAAGCCTACAATATACTAAATTCTCGGCTTTCTTGGAAAGATTTACCGATGCTAGTTGGATATCTAGTACGGGTGAGAATAAATCCACTTCCGGTTGGGTGTTCACTCTTAGAGGAGGAGCTGTCTCTTGAAAATCAAAGAAACAGACATGTATAATGAACTCGACCATGGAATCCGAATTTGTAGCATTATTGGATACCGGGAAAGAAGCTGAGTGGCTTAAGGGTCTTTTTTATGAGATACCTTTGGGACCGAAGAATACATCTTCAATATCTATCATGTGTGATAGTCAAGCCACATTAGCAAAAGCATACAACGAGATATACAACGGAAAGTCTAGACATATGAGTCTTAGACATGACTACATAAGGAAATTAATCAAAGATGAAATAATTTTCCTAAATTATGTTAAGTCTATCGAGAATCTAGCGGATCCTCTAACTAAACCTTTAAATCGAGATTTAGTAACATTTACATCGAGTAGGATGGGGTTGAAACTCCTAAAATAGAAAGATTCACCAATGAAAGCAACCCTACCTGTCATTACTCAAAAGGTAATCCACGGGTTCAAAGGGTAACAACAAGTCATTTGATATGTGGCTAGTTTCAGCATTATTCAAATCCGCAATAACCCTATCCTAGTTAAATAATGCTGGTTGTTATTGAAGTGAGGGTTGATCTTTGAGCTCTTAATGAAGTTCAGTGCTAAGAGCACAAGCATCTCTAAAAGTAACAAAGATGCTGGAAGAATTTCACCTAGACGAACTTCGAGTTGGTGCCGCCTCAATAGAGAGCTAGAGTTACTCTCTTAAAAGTTTGTCGAAAAGGATGAGTGCAAGGCCATAAAAGCGCTAAGGGAGTTTGAGGAACTTGAGGACACGTGGTACTTGTGTGTGTGTTCTTACCGGTTTTGTCACATGGAATAATTGGTTCAAAGCTACACGCTACCTTTGATTCCGACTTTACCTTGTTAGAATTACACTATGGTTAGATTCAAATCGAAAGATATATAATCCTTAGGCATGAGTATCGTTTACGATTGAATGTGAAACTTGTTAATTTTGAACAAGTGGGGGATTGTTGAGAAATGGTTGTTCAAAACCAACAAAAGGAGTAGGTCGAATTTTGTTCTATGCGGCCGCATAGAACAAATCATATGCAGCCGCATAGAATGGACAGAAACTTAAATTTCTGTCCGAGTATAACTATGCGACCACATGGTTTTGTACTATGCGGTCGCATAGTGCATTTGAATGTTACCGTTGGAGACGGTTTCCTACCATTTGACACTTGAATTTGGTGTCCTTTCAACATATTTTTGGCACCAATTCGTGTACAATACTGATGCCTATATATAGAGGAGCCATGTTCTTGGTGAATTCAATTGAAAAACATTGATTTATAATTATATTCTCTACAATCAAGATCAATCTCCATATTTCTACTCACATTCATATTGTTTCTTTTGTGTTTTGAGTTTTGGGTGGAAATACATGTGCTTTGGTATTTTCACAACAAGACTTGATTAATCATTCAAATCATTTGTCGGAAAACCTTTTAGCATCTCAATTTACCAGAGAAGGGGAAAATATTGTTTGAGGACAACGATTACGTGGTTGGGCCTTTCTTCAAGTTTGTTTTTACAAGATTTGTTGCTGATTCAAAGTTGTTTATCTCCTCCTTCGATTGAAATTTTCCAACAATCAGCATATTATTGCTCCACGGAGACACCTACACTTCTTGTAATGTCTTCCTTCGACATACTTTCACTTGCACATGGAGTTGCTTTAATTTTTGCATTTAAATGAAAATTAAGAAATGAAAAAAAAAATCGGGAAGAAAATTAATAACGAACATCTGAACCATTATTAGTATATGTTAGATAGGTCGAACTTGATAGTGGTAATATCTTATGAATCATGCTATAGGTACAGAAAATACATACAGAATTGATATAGGAATTCAAATTGGATGGATAGAATTAAAACACAGATGGATGGAGATTTTATACAATTCACTACTAAAAAATAGCTTTTCACCTACGAAAAATTACCAACGGATTGCATCCGTTGGTAATTAGAAAATGATTATACGTTGGTACAAGTAATTCACTGTTAACTACGATAATTAGTAACGAATTTTCCGTTGGTAATGATAATATTTCTTTACCAATGGATATTCTGTGCCTCATGTAAACGTTTAACATTTGGATCTTTCACCTACAGATATTCCGTAGGTGACGTACCAAATATTACCAACGGATGCAATCCGTTGGTAATTAGAAACCGATTATCCGTTGGTAAAAGCAATTCATTTCAACTACGATAATTAGCAACGAAATGTTCGTTTATAACGATGATATCTCTTTACCAACGGAATATCTGTAGGTGACGTACCGAAAATTACCAACGAATGCAATTCCATTGGTAAAAGTGATAGCTCTTCTCCAACGGATATTCCGTGCCTAATATTATTGTTTAATTATTTCATATTACCAACGGAATTTCCATTGCTAATATTAATCAATTTCAAAAGAATTCTTATCCTGCATCGAAAGTTCACAATAAAGTGTGAAATCGTCAATTAATATTTCAATTCACAGAAATATACTCTTTCACTTATCAAGTGATGCTACAATGAAATTTTTCTCCATCCTAATTACTTAAAAAAGAAGCTTCCATTTTCAATCTCATTGCATGCAATTTAGTAGAAAGTCTTTCTCTCAATTCGTAGAAGATGAGAGTTGAAGAGAATTTCTAGGTTTTCCTAAGTGAACCTTAATAGAAGTGTGTATTACAACCTTTCCTTGTCTTCATTAGATGTAAAATGGAAGAAAGAGGAAAAATACGCCTCTGATGTGGAAAAAGTTTGTGAGAGATATTGTGTTAAGAATTAAAGAACAAATATGTAATAATACTTCATAAAACAAAGAAAGAAAAAGGTACATTGTGAGAGAACATACGAAACTGACAATAAGAAAAAGGTCACACTGCAGATGAACACAAAAATAACTATTTCCCCAAAAATAGTAAAAACGAAAAGGAAAGTATTGATATATAATATAAGCTACCTGAATATCACCATTGAGTTCCATACTTTGCAAGGAGATAAAAAAACATTGTGATTTGCAAAGTCTTCAAACTATATACCAGAACAAAAACTCGTAGAGAATTAGAATTACAAAATGCATGAGTAACACAAATCAATATTACAGGAAGTTGGCTGACCTGAATAAGGATAACACAAATCAATATTACAGGAAGTTGGCTGACCTGAATAAGGACTTTCTCCCGATAATTCTGCTTGACTGCAGACGTGAATTCGTCAAAAAGTAACACACACGCATAAAAATAAATAAATATCAAATTCCAAAAATCATCAAAACTAAAATACAAAAACAAAAAAATATTAACATTTCTCAACTACAAAGCTAAAAGGAACATAAAGCACCGAAAATAGATTTCACTGGCAACGAAAAAATATTCAAAAAGTTATAAAAAGAAAAAATAACCCAAAAAAATTGAAAAAAAGTACCTCTCTTCTTCGGTGGAAAGATGTTTCATGACATCATTTTAAACATTTTTCTTACTGCAATTTGGAGAAGAAAATTTAAGACTTTTTTTTCCCCCGCAGAGAGAAACGAGGGAAGAGTGAAAAGTCAAGGCAAAGGAAGGAAAATTCACGGTAGAAGAGTATGTGGAAGATATTTCACCCATTTAATTTAATTACTTTTTTTATTTTACTCAAGTATGGATTAAAAAAAGGAGGCATAGTCCTAGATTAAAGGCATGATACAAGCATAGATTAAAAAAAGAGGCATAGTACTGGATTAAAAAAAATGCTACTTTTTTTTTTAGGCCCTAATGTTACGTTGAGTATCACTATAAAAAAAAAAGAATAAAATCTCATGGCACGGAATCCAATGAACAGTGTCAAAATCAACCGCCCCCGTTTGAGCCCCTATCATATAATATCATATCCTTTTTTTTTCTCTCTCCTACTTTCAACCACACAATATTCTATAAAATAATACTATACATATACCGAAAATTTTATCTTCTTTTTCAATCACACATTCTCCAAAAAATACTATTCCAAAAACTCTTTTTTAGAAAAAAGAGGGGCTCAAACAAGGGCTTATTTTATTTTATAGTGATTAGCTAAAGTTTTCAAATTATAAATCATTTTTTTTCAAAGAAAAAAAGAAAAGAAAAGAAAAGGTCCAATGGCAATTTTGGTATTCAAACTTTGGAGTACAATCCCGCCGGGTATGTACAAACCCTAAGACACCGTATCGGGAGCTATGAACTTGGAATGCACTCTTGGGAGAAAAGAAATTGACACTGGGCCTTTTCATAGTTACTAGAAAATACAATATTATTTTTTCTAAATAATTTCTGTTCACGTTTCGCAGAGACGGCAATCACCAGTTTATGCCCAATTTTTCATATATTTGATATTTCATAGAAAAGCGAAAGGAAAAAGAAAAAGGGAACTGAAATGCCCCTGGCAAGATTACTCTTATCCTCTTTCAAAAATGGGTCTGAAGAGTCTCTGCATATTTTTAAACGGTATTTTTTTTCATTCTTTTACTATTTTATTTACTTAGATGGAACTTTTTTTAAGTTTTTATTTTTTCGCATTCAATGGTGATATACGCACAATAATTAGTTCGGCAGGATTTAATCCTCGTGGCTCCTAGTAGTTAAATTCAGAATTCACGTTATATTCGAAATGTTATTTGTATAGGGTAGTGCTGAAGTCGCTTTGCAGTGTAGAAGTGATAGATAATTCCTATTGGAGCTGTGCATTGATGAGGGTTGACTGTAAATTATTCGATTGAGATTAAACTTAGGAATTGCGTTTACCTTGTTAATGGAATCGCATAGAGTTGGAAAACAAGAAAAAGTTCAATATTTTTTTTCAGATAACGTGCTATAATTGAATTTTGGTTGGAGTCAAGGATGGGGGTGTGGTGGGTTTCTTCCTAAAGCAGAAGCTCCTTGTGGCTTCAGGAAGTGTATGCTTATTGTTGATTTGCTTTCAAGGACCTATCCATCGTGATTTCAAGCTAGACTGTTGTATGCTCGGAAAGAAGAGAGCTCTATTCTACTAGCCATGTTTGAAGTGCTTGGAGATTAAATTTTTGTTGGACTTAAATGACACGTGGGGCAGATTCTGTTTCTGACATTTGAAAGAAGAAGAGAGAAAACAAAGATAGTTTTTTACTTGAATATCTTTATAGCTTAACCTGGACAATTAAAGAGGCTTTGTTTTCTATTTGAGACCAGAGCTGGAGTTTTTGTGCGGCATTTGCAATAACAAATACTAGACTCTTCAGCAGGGATCCAGAGATTCCGGATTTTGGCTAAACAATGTGTTTCAGTAATTTTTCGTGAATGACTTGTTTCAAAAAAATCTCTTTGAATGGTGATATGTTGTAAAACTACTTGTGTCATAGAGATGGACAGCAGTGGAACAAATTGGTTTTTAAGCCAGGGTAATTGTTGGTGGTATAGGAGAAAAGTTAAATATAAATTATGCTGGTCTATTAGATATTATTTTGGTTCGGACTGCTTCACATAGCTGGTAAACATCTTTATTTGGTTTGCAAATTAGAAGTGCATAGGGAATTTCTATTCAGTCTGTTCTCTGTAATAGTGATGGGACATTTGACAAACCAGTGTTTCTTTGATATGGAATTGAATTTAGAATGTCATATAAGAAAAGTCAGTTTGCCAAGGAAAAATGAAAATGAATTCACTCTGAGCGAAGTTACATAATTGACTTAAATCATTTTGAATTCTATAAAAACTGTTGATGGTGATGTAATTGCTGATCATATGATAAGTCCCATTGTAAGTGGCTGGAGAAGTTCTTGGTATTGCTAATCTCTCTCCTTCTTCCAAACCCAAATCCTTATTATTTTTCTTACGATTAAAGTCCAGATGAATTCTTTACTATGTTTCTCATGTAGGTTTGGTGCATCTAGGAGATATATGCATGCTACACTAGGTCAGTGCAGAGCAGTAAACCTCTGCCTTCATTCCCTGAAATTAATTTGACTAATCATTTTAAGTGTAGGTGAAGACTCTGATGAACTGAAAACATATTTGGTTCATATCCAATACATGGTTATGAATACATTCCTAGTGAATTTTGTACTGTTTCGCATCCCTTACGTTAGCAATGAGATATATGACAAACCAGTTTTTCTATAAATTCAAATTCAATTTGACACGTCACATAAAATAAGTATGCAAGGAAAATGCAAACAAATTCATTCTAAGTGAACTTACACATTGAATTGTTTTGAGTAGCGTATAAGCAATGTTGTAATTGCTATCATTTGGTAATGAGTTATTCTTTTAACAAATGAGTATTTATTATTATTTTTTTAAAGAATCTGTGTTCTTTCTGAATTTTTTTTCTCCCCTGACCTAATTATATCTTGAATAAACATTTCTATTGTTTCGTGTTTGTAGATTTGGTGCATCTAAGAGATTTTACTCTTCCAGTGCAAGGTCAACGAGAAGCATTACTCCCCCTCCATTACCTGAAAAGTCTACATACCCCAGCCGTTGGAAATATTTTATAATTGTATGATACCATAACTCCATCTTCCCTGGAGATGCTCCAATATTTCTGTTCTTTTTCTATATAATTTATGTTTGTCCTTTATACTTTCATCTTACCTTTTAAAACTCTACATATCAGTTTTATTCATGCAGCCTGGTTCCATCATAGCTGGAATTAGTGGTTTGGCTTTTTTCATGCACTATAATGATGAAAAGAGAGCAATTCCAAAAGGTGATTTTGACATTTATAGTTACTGATTTTGATTGATTTGGCTCTGACGAAAAAAGGTTTTTTAAGTGCCATCTACTGGATGACAAAAAGTTCATGGTTGAACACAAGCACATAGTAGTAATCAATATACTACATGTCTATTTGGGAAGGAACAAGTAGTTGATAGTTCACTCGAAGTAACTTGTAAGATAGGGATGCTCTTCTGTAATGGCTTGTGACCCTAGTCCGAGTTTACTGAATGATGGAGCATTGAAGAAAAGGGTGAAATCATTTTTACCAGACTTTGGCTACAATCGTATTCAGCTTCAATGGGATTTTAATTGGTTGTTGATGTATCAGTTGATGATTGGCTTCAGAGCCTGGGTTATCTATTGTTTTAAGTCTACTTTTGGTGGAACATATACACTGACGAGTGACTTTTGAGATAGGGGCTTTGACATGATGTTGTTTCTCAATTTACAGACTATAATAGCATGCTTGATGGGGGGACTGGATTAAACTTAAGTACTGAAAAAGAAAGAGAAGCGAAAAACTTGTTTATTATACTCTTTCCGTTCTTTCTAATACTGCACATGAAACAAGCTCAGACTGTTTGTAATTGGAGCATTGTTATTTCATGTTAAACAATCCATCTTCTTTGTTCTTTCTCTTTCTTCTGACTAGTTGGCATTAGCTTTAGTATCATTTCAAGCATTTTTTCTTATTTACTGTTGGATTCTGTTAAATATGTAGTAGTTTGCCATAATAAATTTACCTTCTATGTTGCGTTCTCACTGGAAAAATTCTCGCCTGTTGCAATTTCAAATCTTTTCTTCGAAATTGGATTGGGAATGGGGATTTCTAATATGTGCTTCAGGCTGAAGATGACCAAAACATTGTGAAATTATACTACAACAATTGTTCTCTCGGCTTATTTCAATGTGTTGCTGTAGGTCTCTGGCAGAATTCATTTCCTATTTCTGTTTTGAAGAGGATTTCATTGCTCATTCAATTATGAGAGCTAGCAGGTTATTGAAATTGTAGGTCCCTTTCTATGGGGGATTCATACTGTACTATGTCGGTTGCATCTGCCATATTTTTAGTTGTAATTCTTAGAAGTTACCCATTTTCTACTTCAAGTGCTATTACATGGAATATTACAATTCTGCTTCTCCCATTTCATTTTCATGAGAAAGAAGATTAAACTAAGGGATATATGTTGGTTAATAAAATGAATTTTACATTTTTTATTTACTAATTATCTTCTTCTTTTTTTTTTTTTTTTTCCAACTTGGATTAGGCCAGGGTGTAAAGTTTGAAAGAAGTGCCATTCAAGGGCCGATAATTGGTGGCCCTTTCAGCCTAATTAATACAGAAGGCCGGTTAGTCACTGAGCACAACCTTCTGGGGAACTGGGTTCTACTCTACTTTGGTTATACTTCATCTCCGGATGTTGGGCCAGCAGAGGTTCAAAAGATGGTCAAGTCTGTTGATATATTAGGTTTTTACTCGTCGATTTTTCTCTAAAATTAAATTGAACTGTTTTTGAGTTTTATGATTGATTTTTGTTTTTCTATTTTGATTTGAACAAGAGTCAAAACAGAATCTCAAGATTTTGCCCATATTTGTCACAATTGATCCTCAGAGAGATACACCTGCACAGCTTCGTGCTTACCTCAGAGGTGAGTTCGTTATTCGCACGATTTTCTTATACCCTCCCATAAGACTGAATTGAGTATTTCACATGAAAGCCAGACTCCCCATATTTGTAGAAAAATGGTAGCATATATAACTTGACTTTGATTGTTTCTTATGTACGCTTTTACTAATAAATGGATAATTGTTATCGAAACACATAATGACATAATTTTGTAAAATCTCCTTTGCTATTGAGTTCTAAGAAAGATGACCATATAGTCGTCGTTTTACAGCACGACATGATTTCATCAATTATTCTGACCTCTTAAATATGATTAAATTTTCTGGTGAGGAGTCAGTTGTGTGTTTCCTTAAGAAGGCAAGATATATTAATGTTCAATTATAAATATTTCTAAGACTTAAATGAAAAAAGATCTAAAGACTTTCATTACCGCTGGCATTTGTGTATGATACTAATCAAATGGTTTTTTTTTTTTTTCCCTTCTAATGCACTAAACTTCAAATCTTGCAAATTTTATAATTCATACTTGATAATACATGCTTCTAGGAGAAATTATTTTCCAACACCAAGGTTTAGAAAAGGAGTTAAGAGAAATCTATCGTTTTCTTTTTCTTAAAAAAATGACTGGAAGGCAGCTTTTTCTTTAGTTTAACTGTAATTTAATACACACCCATAATCGGAGTATGGTCGCAGGTGCACTGACTCAAGCTATTTATTTCCATATTCTTCTGTCTTATCTCCAGATGCTTTTTCTTCTGATTCATTCTGATGGTTTTTCACAATGTCTATTCAAATGCATGGCTAGAGCATCTTTTCCCAAATACGCATATGGGTTGCACCATTTGGTGTTTTTTTATTCTGCTGTAGTACTCACGAAGTTGTATTTTTGTTGTCTATAATTAACATTTTCTGCTCCACTTTTTTTTTTTTATATTTGTAACGAGTGTAGAGTTCGACTCAAGGATAGAGGGATTAACCGGACCAGATGCTGCTATTAGACAGATGGCACAAGAGTACCGAGTATTCTTTAAAAGGGTTGACGGAGAAGGAGATGATTATCTTGTTGAGTCTTCACAAAACATGTACAGTACAAGCCTTTTATGTCACTATCCTCCCAGCTTTCTCATCCTAACTCTTTCCTTTATTTTCTTTCACCAAGACATCTTTGCTGTTTTGAAAAAAATATTGTAACATCATTATGAACAGGTACTTGATGAACCCGAACATGGAAGTAGTGAGGTGCTTTGGAGTTGAATACAGCGCGGAAGAACTGACGGAAGAAATTCTCAAAGAGATGAAGAAAACTGGAACTTGATCATTCGACAGAATGTGGCCTAAAACTCAGCAGGGTAGGTTTATCTTTTTCAAATGTCAATCTAACGATTTTTTCCCTTCAAACTGTCAAAATGCTAATTAGTGTTGAGTTTGATCCAATTTTAATCCGTCACACATTTTGTTATTTTTGTATTGCCCGTTTTCATTATTTGATACTGTACGTTTTGGTGACTAATTACAAAGTGAGACTTGGTACCTGCAGCAGCTAAAGGCTCCCCATGTTCACTGTTGAATTATTTTTCTTCGAGTTTCCCATTCATATTTATTAAATAAATTAATAAACTACGCAAGAAGTCAAGTATAAACATTTACTTTCTATAATTCAAGTAAAATTTAGCTAAAATTAGTATACTTTAATAGAACATTATTCACTCAAAATTTATCATTTAATAAATGATAAACATGTTTTATAATAGAATGCCCTCAAGGGGATTTTAGTGATAGGTTCTATATGAATTGGACAAACTTATTTGGTCAAATATGTAGCAACAAACTTCTATTTTTTTCTTAGGGGTACTTTTAAGTTTGACCCAGTCAAACCATTCAAATTCCACTTTGACTTAAAAAACATGAAATTTTCCACAATGACCTCCAAATCGTAAAAAGACAAAAAGGACCTTAAGTATATAAAACAATTACTAAATATTGATTTGTTTAAAGACAATAATACCCTTTATTTCACAAATAAAAATCAATCACTACGTAAATTTTCAAACTTGTTCTTTTTGCTTATCTGTCTATTCCAACACAGATAAAAAATTCTCTCAACTTTCATCAGCCTCAATAATAAAATCTGGGAAATCGATGAATGCTGAAGGCCGAAATTTTTTTATATCAATCACTATAATTTCAGTAAGTACATTTTACGCATATTTAATTTCGTTTTCATCAAATCAGTATACGTTTTTATCGATAAAATTTATTATGATGTATAATGTGTTTGTAGATTAAATTGTTAATAGATCTATAAATTTTTTAAGCATGAAAAAGAAAAAAATTCATCTGTATCTTTCAGAAATTAGTATACGTTTCTAAAAAAAATCATCTGAGGAAATGGATCTGATAGAAATTGGGATAGACGAGATAGAAAGCCGGCTGTCCAAGCTGGCTGTCCAAGCCAGCTGTTTTCACAGCCAGCTGGCTTGGACAGCCGGCTGTATTGTGAACGGCTGTTCAAGCCGGCTGTTTAAACAGCCGGCTTGAACAGCCGACTGTTCACAATTTTTTTTTTTTTTATAATTCCATTTTTTTCCCCCTATGACTAAATGTAAATTCTATTTCGTCATACAGATATGAATGTAGTCCCGGTCTGTTACTTTGGTGATTTCGAACGAGATGAAAGAAATCGATGGATATGAAAATATACGAGCGAAATACGTACTATCGCGATTGCCTTATCGTCAAGTACATCATATGAAGAATTGTATAGTGATTTACAGAACAAACTGAATGTTGATACCTCTCAGTACGATATGGAATTGAAATTTATATTCATCCAGCACGAAGCAATTGTCATGGCACCTATAAGGATTTATTTATTCTGATGCTGAAGTAAATTATTTATTCCTTCTGAACCAAAAGGAGACGACTCCGCTTTGCGTGACTTTAGTGATGAAGGATGTCGTCGAAGGTAATTTGAATGGAGGGGATCACAATGGTAATGATTTTTGGGTTACTGTGGAGATAGCTCGTGATGATAATGTGGTTATTCCAGAGACAGATGCTCCTCAACGTGATATCGTTGTTATGCACAGAATTCCATCTGTAGTTGAGGACAACGAAAATCAAAATGAATTTACAAATGAGGATTTATTTACTTCTCGTCAGAGACATGAGCAGGGTGGGACTTCATCGGTTGGAATGAGTGGACCGTCCTCTAACTCTTCGCGCGTGGTACCCGATGAAGATGATTTGGCTGTCGGACAACTGTTTCAAACAAAGAAAGATTTGCAGGAATCTCTACACCTACTTGCAATAAAATACAATTTTGAGTTCAAAGTGAAAAAATCATCGCAGTCGTTGTTGTCGATCGCATGCGTCGACGACAATTGCAATTGGCGTTTGCGAGCGGCGAAGATGGACACGAACGCGTGCTTTGTAGTTCGCAAGTATACACGGGAACATACTTGTGAAGTGGGAATTGGTCGAAGTGATCACAGACAAGCCCGTGCTTGGTTGATTGGTCGACAGATAATGCACAAGTATGAGGACCCACGGACAATCTACAGGCCTTCGGACATCATTAACGACTACCGTCGAGATCATGGAGTGATCTTGAGCTACCAGAAGGCCTGGAAGACCAAAGAATGCGCATTTCAGGATTTAATGGGATCAGCGGAGGAGAGCTATGCTAAATTGGGCAGGTACTGCCACAACATGGAGAAAACTAATCCTGGATTGGCATATTCTATCGAGACGGAGGGCAATAATTCCTTCAAATTTTTCTTCATGGCTCTTGGACAGTCTATTCGGGGATTTCGAAATGCCATGCGACCCATAATTCTAGTCGATGGTACAACTCTGAAATCTAAATACGAAGGCAAGTTGATTATTGCTACATGCCAGGATGCCAATATCCAAATTTACCCTCTTGCATTCGGCATAGTCGATAGTGAGAATGATCAGTCTATGCGTTGGTTCTTCACAAAGCTGAGGGAAGTAATCGGGGAAGTCGAGGACCTTGCATTTGTAACTGATCGGGGACAGTCTTTGATAAATTGTATCGCTGAAGTTTTTCCCGAGGCACATCATGGTTATTGCATGTACCATATACAAGGCAACCTGAAGACTAAGTTTCGGGGCAAAGGCATCGGGAAATTATTTAGAGGAGCGGCCGAAGCATACAGTGTTGAAGAGTGTAACAGGTTCATGGAAGAAATAGGAAGCAAATCATTCCCGGCTTGGGAGTATCTGACAAAAATGGGGATCGAACATTGGGCTCGCTCATACTTTCCAGGCCGTCGGTACAACATGATGACGTCGAACAATGCGGAGTCTCTAAATTCGTTATTCAAGAAGGATCGAGAGTTACCCATCCTCGCAATGATTGAGAACATTCGTAACAAGCTGCAGCAGTGGTTTCACGATCGGCGTGCGGAATCACGTAATTGTTCGACCATGCTAGCGCCAGCTCAAGAGGAGAAACTCTGTAAAGCTGCAGCTGTTGCGAGAAAATTTAATGTGGAACCACTAGATGAGTCACGGTTCTTTGTTAAATGTACACGTACTACAGCATACATGGTTGACTTGAGAGTGATAACACATGCACTTGTAATCTATTTCAGTTGGAGAGTTTTTCATGTCAGCACGCAGTCGCGGTGGCTATATATCGAGGCTTTGCAGCGAGAACATTATGCTCTCGTTATTACACCGCTGATTCTTGGAGAGCAGCGTATGCAAATACTATATTTCCTCTACCTAATGAAGCTGAGTGGGAAGTTTCCGACAACATTAGCCACCTTAATACTGTTTCACCACCAGAAGTTCAACCGCGCGGTCCAGGACGTCCACGTACGTCTAGAATACCATCTACCGGAGAGTTTCATCAACCGCGTAGGTGTGGCAGGTGCAGAGCCGTAGGCCATACTCGTCAAAATTGTAACAGTCATGTTCCCCTAAGTGACATGTAAGCTGATGTACGAAATGAATAATATTTTTTTTCATTTATGTTATTAAAAATCCAGTATTTAATTTTAGTTTAATTTATATTTAATTATTTATAAGGTGTAATTGTTAATATATTTATATAACTAAATAAATTTTTATTTATAAGGTGTAATTGTCAATTTTTTTATACCAAGTTAAAATTTAAATTACAATAGAAAACAAATTTAATTATTTAAAGAATTTCAAATTACATTAGTAACATAAATCTGTTTAAAAATTACACATGATTACAATGTACATAACTAACAAAATTTTTAATTAAACAATATCTACAAAATTATAAAGAATTAAAAAATAAACAAATTTACGGGTCGCAGTTAAATTCCCATAAATCGGCTGCTAACTTATTGCGCCAGTTTTGAATCCATGACTGGTTGATAGAATCAACCTTTTGAGCTACACTCAAAAACTCTATATATTTTATAACGTATATGCCGCAATCACCGCTGCAGTTAAACAATAACTGGTTAGTAATAATAAATAAACATAAGAAAGTCTAAAATTTTAAAAAAATAACAAATACTTACGATATGGTCTGTCTCGCCGTAGTCGTGTCCCGCACGATGGCTAGTCTGTCCTCCACGCAGATATCCGCTAGTCTAGCCATCCGGGGAACGATCACAGCCACCGGCTCGCAGATCTGCTCGAGCTGCATCTGTGTCAAGCACGAGTGATCGGGGTCATACACATACACCTTCGACTCGGTCAAGACGATCTCCAGTGCAATGTAGTGATGGTTCGCACAGACTGGAATGTACATATGTGTACAACCAGTCCATGGTCTCCCCCCGACCTTCGGTGACAACCCGAAAATCCAATCGGCCAAATAATCCGGCACTACATAGTCGCCACTCTGATGCCTGAACGACTCGTACTCAATGCCTATGGCCTGAAAGAACTCCATATTCATAATGAGTCGGCCTGGGATGCAAAAGGACTTCGGGAGTCTCACAGCTCGGTCACGCAGCAGATCCATAATAATGTCGATGTGCTGCATTCAAATGTACATACATCAGTTCATCAGTTTATCAATTAATTATAAAATTATATACATATAATAAATAAATTCACTTACATCGTCAGCGAGCCAAGTACCAGACTGGGTGACGTCATGGAACCAGCTGTAGACGTTCTGGATCGCCTTTCCCGCAATCGTGCGGGGAACCCTGAATGTATACAAAAAAAAAACATAATTAAACAATATGTAACGAGTAATTATTTCGCAATTCACTAACCAATTAAATACAATACTTACCCGGGCCTCCACCGTCTCCACTCCGTCTGGAACGCCTTCCATTTGGTGCTATCCACCTCCCTAAACATGTTCGGGACGCCTCCATCAATAAACGTCCTCCTCTTGGCCTCGACCGTGTAGGGAGAAACAATGTACTGTGACGGCATCCTAGGCCTCTTGCCAACCGCCTGCTCAAGCACGTCAACAGAACGCTTCTTACCCCCAGTCACGGCCGGCGTCCTCTCCCCCCCTCAACTACCTCCTCCGTCCTCCCGGCCTCCCCCGTCGGGGCTGCCTCCTCCTTCCCCCCCTCCTCCACCACCTCCTCCCCCGTCGGGGCTGCCGCCTCCCTCCCCTCTTCCGCCGCCTCTCCAACCCCCTCCTCCGTAAACAACCAATCCGAGAGGTCCACATCTCCCCAGTACTGTGGGTGACCTCCCTCTCCGTCCCCTCCTCCATCCCCCTCTCGGCCAGCCTCCCTGACTCCACCAGATATCACAGCCGACCGAAGCGACGCGACCTCTGCCTAAAGATCTGCAACGTGGCCACGCAGCAGAGTCACATCGTGTGACAGAGAGTCGACTCTGCCTGTCAGATCACGACCATGATCCATCAACTCCCGGCGCAACTCAGCAATCTGTCCAGTCAGATCACGACCCTGATCCATCCAATCTCGGCGCAAATCTGCAATCTGGCCGGTCAACTGTCGTCGTAGCTCACCGACCTCCCCTGTGATAAGTACAGTCAACCGGGCAAATAAATCATCGCTCTGACTCTGACCGAGTGTAGGTGTAGGTGGCGACCATGCTGGAGCCGGAGGGGGAGACCACGCTGGGGCCGGAGGGGGCGACCATGCCATGGGCGCCGGGGACGCCCGCCCCGAAGGTGACACAATGGACGGAGGGGGCGACCTGGGCGCCGGGGACGCCCTCCGCGAAGATGACACCATGGACGGAGGGGGAGCCAAAGGCGGAGGTGATCCTCGATCTACTGGATCGCGCTCCTACAAAAATGTCAACATACACAATTAATAACTTCAATCTTATTGAAATTGTTTGTACATAATTTATCGGTCAAATCACATACCCTATCTCGGTCCAAGACCGGATCGGTCGCCTGGTCGCCTGGACCCTCCTCCATCGACGCCGTCAACTCTGTTATTACTTCCAGCTGACATATTGACGTTTGAATTATTATTAGTTTAAACTGCATCGATATTTTAAATTGCATAAAATCTAAATGAAAAATTTACAATACTCACAGTCGGATCGTCGAGGAGAGTCGATAACTGTCTCCCAGATGAGCAGCCATCCTGTCGGGATGATCGCCACTGATGCATCCGGGGACAACGTGTCTCCAGCCGCTTTGCATAGCGGCTACCCAGCAGGGGGACGGTCTCGTACGCCTAGATTTGCAACATATACAAATATGTTATACACAACAATTTTTTTTTTTTCAAGAACACTTAGAACGTTAAATATGTTCCTGCACTGCTAGGGGCAATCCATAGACATCGTACTTACGCACTGCCCCCTTGGGCTTCGAGTGCGATCGGGTGAAGACGTGGACGGTGTCATCGTAACACCTCCGGCCCCAAGGATAGCTGTTGAAGCCATCCAGGTCATCCACGATCTCTAAGTGGAGGAGATCGATCGCAGTCTTCTTATGGTGACACCGCAGAACGTTCTCCAGAATGTAGACCAACCCTAACTTCAATCGATCTAGCATGTGGTCACATCTCCTGATCGCGTCGATCAACTGCGGCTGAAGCACCGTCCCCTGTCCCGGAAAGTAGGCATCCAGCAACCTGTTGCTTCGTCGAGCAACCTCATCCCCGGTCAGCTGTAGCCCAGTCATAAGTGTAAACTCGGCAGGACCGAAACTGGCGACCTTGCCCCCGAGGTCGAAGTGGAGGGCATCGTCGTCGACAGGACTCAGCAATCGACATAATAATGCATCGATCATCTGGCCCGAAAACTGTATCTCTCGCAACTCACGTAAGGGCCAGATGAAAGACTGTCGCAGCATCTGTATGTGCTGATCATCCAACAACCCCTCCACTATCGAAAATGCGTCAAAGCTACTATTCCAAGTAGCTTTACCCGCCATCTGTCTCAACTCGTCATCCAGATGATATTCCATCCTACAAAAATTCAAGATGAGCAATGTTACAACACTGTACAAGATATAATATAATAACGTATAACAACATCACATTAAACAATCTGAAAAACAACTACTACCAACAAAGACATAGAACATGTTTAATAATTAATTACAATTCTTTGTACTTGCAGATTTTCAATTTCAAAAATACAGTAAATAAAAAAATTACAATTTAAAAAAACAATTTTTATTTAATTACCAAATTAAATTTTTGGGAAAAACTTAATTTAGTATTTATAAATAAATTTAAATGAATACATACATTTTTACATTTAAAAACTTTATTTATATATTTAATTACACATATTATTTAATTTTTTTTTATTTTAAAATATTAACTCATAAGAAAATTACAAACAAATTATAAATAATTACTAATTTATTATTTATTAATTATCATTGAAACTAAAAAATTAGTATTTAATATTTTAAAAATAAAAGAAAAACGAAATTCCAATTAAATTAAAAATAATAAGGTAATTTTTTTGGTATTTATCAATTTTAATTTATTTATTTAATTACATAACTAACAAAATTTAAACAAATTTAATTTAAATGAATAAAAATTATTAAAATTAATTAAAGAATATTAATAATATTTAATTAAATTACCGATTTTTATTTTTTTAAATTATATATTTTTAATATTTAATAACAATTCATTTTAATTACAAATATTATTTACTATTAAAAATAAAAGAAAAACGAAATTCCAATTAAATTAGAAATAATATATTATTTCTTGGTAATTATCAATTTCAAATTATTTAATTAATTACATAAATACAAAATTTAAACAATAAGATTTTATTTTTTTAACATTATTTCATTAATTTTTAATTACCGATTTTTATTTTTTCAAATAATATTTTTTTAGTATTTAATATTTTACAAATAAAAGAAAAACGAAATTCCAATTAAATTAAAAATAGTAAGGTAATTTTTTTGGTATTTATCAATTTTAATTTATTTATTTAATTACATAAATAACAACATTTAAAAAAACTTAATTTAAATGAATAAAAAATTATTAAAATTAATTAAAGAATATTAATAATATTTAATTAAATTACCGATTTTTATTTTTTAAAATTATATATTTTTAATATTTAATAACAATTCATTTTAATTACAAATATTATTTACTATTAAAAATAAAAGAAAAACAAAATTCCAATTAAATTAGAAATAATATATTATTTCTTGGTAATTATCAATTTCAAATTATTTAATTAATTACATAAATACAAAATTTAAACAATAAGATTTTATTTTTTTAACATTATTTCATTAATTTTTAATTACCGATTTTTATTTTTTCAAATAATATTTTTTTAGTATTTAATATTTTACAAATAAAAGAAAAACGAAATTCCAATTAAATTAAAAATAGTAAGGTAATTTTTTTGGTATTTATCAATTTTAATTTATTTATTTAATTACATAAATAACAACATTTAAACAAACTTAATTTAAATGAATAAAAAATTATTAAAATTAATTAAAGAATATTAATAATATTTAATTAAATTACCGATTTTTATTTTTTTAAATTATATATTTTTAATATTTAATAACAATTCATTTTAATTACAAATATTATTTACTATTAAAAATAAAAGAAAAACGAAATTCCAATTAAATTAGAAATAATATATTATTTCTTGGTAATTATCAATTTCAAATTATTTAATTAATTACATAAATACAAAATTTAAACAATAAGATTTTATTTTTTAACAATATTTCATTAATTTTTAATTACCGATTTTTATTTTTTTTCAAATAATATTTTTTTAGTATTTTATATTTTACAAATAAAAGAAAAACGAAATTCCAATTAAATTAAAAATAATAAGGTAATTTTTTGGTATTTATCAATTTTAATTTATTTATTTAATTACATAAATAACAAAATTTAAACAATAAGATTTTTTATTTTATTTTTCAGCATTATTTAATTAATATTTAATTACCGATTTTTATTTTTAAAACTACATTTTTTACTATTTATTAACAATTCTTTTTAATTACGAATATTCATTAATTTTAAAAATCAAACAAAAATAAAGAACAATTGAATTATAAATAATAAGTTAAAATTTTTGGTAATTATCAATTTACATTTATTTATTTAATTACGTAAATAACATAAATTACACAAATTTAATTTAAATGAATACAAAAATTATTAAAATTAATTCAAGAATATTGAATTAAATTATCGAATTTATTTTTTAAAATTATATATATTTAATATTTAATACAATTTTTTTTAATTACAAATATTATTTAATTTTAAAAATAAAATAAAAATGAAATTCCAATTAAATTAGAAATAATATATAATCTTTTTGGTAATTATCAATTTGGAATTATTTATTTAATTACATAAATACAAAATTTAAACAATAACAAAATATTATAATTATATAAAGAATATATTTATTATTTGATTTAAATTATATTTTAATACTATAATTATATAAATAATTTAGTTTTTATATGGGGCCAAGCAGTCGGCCCAACTGATAAGTTGGGCCGACTGTTTTGTTTATAAGGAAAAAAAAAATCAAAACAGCCGGCCCAAAAAAAAAAAAAAAATTGAAAACAGACGGCCCAAAATAAAAAAAAAAATAAACAGACGGCCCAAAATTTGGGCCTTTTTAACAACAGCCGGGTTAACACCGATTGTTACCCGACTGTTTTCGGGTCAACCCGACTGTTTCGGGTCGGGTTGACCCGACTGTTTCGCCTGCTTCCTTACGCGCTGGATCGCCGGAAAACGCCATTTCTGGCGATTCAAAGCTCAACTAAGCCTAATCCACCTAATCTAAACCTAAATACCCAATCATTAACACTAATAATCAACAATTCAATTACCAAAACTTCAAAAATCATCAACCTCCATATATATTAAAATGAAACAGTAATCAATATTTTAAAAAAAAAACTCACCTGTAATGAGATCGAAGACCCTATTGACGTTGTCTGACTTTGTGATGATCGACGTGCTCTCCTCCCTCTGGTCGGCGCCGGCGAGTGAATGTCGACGTGCAGTTTTTTTTTTTTTTTTGGTCCGGTTGGTTCTCACGTGAAAGTGACGTTTGGAGGGTATTTTTGGTTATTTGTCTTCACTTTCAATTTTTTATTTTTTTATTTTTTTTAAAAATCTGGTCAAAGGTCATTGTGGAAAATTGGACTTTTCAACGGGGCATTTACTATAATTTCCTCTTTTTCTTATTACGGTATTTTTGAACAAGTTCTTGGTAACAAGCCTAAAGTTATGTTTGATTGGCAAAAGTGAAAATGAATTGGAAATCTATTTTCCACGTATCTCGTGTAAATAGGTTTTTAATGAAATTTGTCAAAAGTATATTTAAAGTGATTGTATCTTGAAATACGAATTTCATTTCTACTTCGGTATGAAACAGCAAAGATGAAAAATGAATTCCTTAAATGTGACATTTTTAATGAAAAATGTTAATTATTTTCTTATTGATGATATCAATAATGACAATATGATGTTAATCATTACTATAAATCGTACTTATAGAACACGTGAATTATTAGTTCTATAGGTTGCTTTGAGTAAATATATGACAAATTTTGTGTATTAAAATATAAAAATCGTTACAAATTGAATTTTGAGAAAATACAAGTGAATATTGATATTTTTGTATCAACAAAATTGCAAAATCCTCTGATTAATGATCGAATGTTTGAAGACAAGGGATTACCTGACTTGGATCCTGGACTTTAAGATTTGTTGCAAATTTGATTTATGGAGAACTTGACTTGTTTGATATTTGGATTTGGAGACTTTGATTTGAATTTCAGGATTTGGACTTGGATTTGATTTAGAGAAAATTACACCTAGGGAGGTATTTAAAGATCCAAATTCAAAATTAGGATATATGGTTTATTTATACAAAAATCAGGTTTTAATAATAATATTATAAAATATTTAAACAAATAATAAATCAATTATAATTTACTAAACAAATAATAAATCAATTATAATTTACAACCCTAATTACAACCCTAATTATAATCTTCAGAATTCACTTCCCCTCTCTCTCTCTCTCCAGCCCGTCTCTCACTCCAGCTCTCTATCTATACCGACGCCGGGGCGGTGAACTCCCCTCACTGCCCTGTTGGTCGTCGCCGTCGGTCCTCTCCTTTCTCTCTTCTCAGTCTATCTTCTCCTTTAGGAACGATTTTGCCCGACTGCTGGTGGCGATGAGAGGGCGAAGCAAATCCACAGCACGAACCCAGCGGTTCTCCCTTGCTGCGCGACGGTGCACCAAAGATTTGGCGGAGGCGGCTTTGTGTGGTGGATCTGGAGTTGCGGACGGATGAATCATCGGCAGTGTGGTGGTGGTCGTGGTAGCGGCGGCGATGATGGTAGGTTTGGGGATTTTTTTAGTTGGTGGTAGTGTGGTGTAGTGGGGATGGTGGTTTTGATTTTGAGTACAGGCGGTGGTGGTGCTGGTTGTGGTGAGATGGTGGTTTTCAGTGGTGGTTGGATGATAGTCGTGCAGGTGGTTGTGGGTGGCGATGGTAGGTTGTGTGGTAGGGCAGCGGCGGTGGATCTGGGGTTGAGGCAGGTGTTGGTGCTGGTTGTGGTGAGATGGTGGTTTTCAGTGGTGGTTGGATGATAGTCATGCAGGTGGTTGTGGGTGGCGATGGTAGGTTGTGTGGTGGGGCAGCGGTGGTGGATCTGGGGTTGAGGCAGGTGTTGGTGGTTTCTTTACTGTGCTGATGCTATGGAGATGGAGATTTGCAATGTGTTGATGCAGGTGCCGGTGGTGATGTTAGTCGATGGTTGTAGTGGCGATGCGCCGGTTGCTGGTAGGTTATCATAGATATGTGACAAAGTATTGGTGGTGAATCTTGATCGGAATCGGTTTGTGACCATCGGAATCGGTTTGTGACCAAAAAATTCAATAAATTGTGACTAATAAATTAGTTTGTGACCTATTAAATTCTGATTTGTGATCTTGGTGAGAAATTGTGACCTATTAAAATTCATATTTGTGACCTCGAAATTAATTGTGACCTAAGAAATTAATTTGTGACCTATTAAAATTTTGATTTGTGATCTCGGAAATAAATTGTGATCTATTAAAATTTCAATCTGTGACTTCGAAAATAATTTGTGACCAATAAAAATTTTGATTTGTGACCTCGTAATAATTTGTAATTAATTAATTTGATAATATGTGACCAATAAATGTATTTGTGACCAAAATTGTAAAAATTTGTGACTTTTATATATTTAATTAATTAATTAATTAAATCATAAATAAAATTTAATAAAAACCTTATTTTTGAATATTGGAACCTTTTACCTTATTATTGAATTCACCATACTAAAAACCTTATTTATGTATTGTTCCTTTTGATTTAAAGAAGACTTTGATCTTCTTGGTGTTTCTGGACTTGGTTTGAGAGAATTTGTTCTCTCCCACCAACTTTGGGTTTCTTCTACACTAGTGAAATTTTCTGTAGCTTTTTCCTTCTCTATTTTTCATGGACATTTGGTCCTATTTACAGAAAAAATGGTAGCCACTTCGTAACTACCCATGATTTTTTTTATTTGATTTTGATTTAATTTAATTAAAATTATTAAATTTTAAAGGTATGATGAACCTCTTTTAGGGGCTTCTTTTACTTGGGTTTTAATGGACTGCGGTGGACTAAATATTTGAAATCGACCAAATCCATTAATTTTTATTATACACATATTTTTTAATGTCTACAGCAAATTTATTATAACTAATTGCTGGCCAAAAAAAAAAAAAAAAAATTCGTCATTAGTTCACAAGGGCATTTTAAGTATATTAACATCATTTTAGATCAGATATGACTTAAAAATTTGTCAAAGATAAATGTGATACTCAATTGAAATTAGGAGTTTAGTATGTCTAATATTATCATCAAATTCAAGGCTGTGTTTACTTTTGTCTCTGCAATTATCTTATATTGTCATTTGAATGCAACGATTGTTACTTAATACCAAATGAATAAAAAATTCTAAGGTTGGTAGCAATAGCGATTTGTATTGAGTAGTATCACAATCTTCTAGATCTCTATTAGCAATTTGTATTGTTCATAAGCCTCTGTTTGAACCACATTATTTTTTCTCATTATCATTCTTTTACTCATTTTCAATCATACATTTTTCAATAAAATAATATTTTTTAGCACATTAATAAATTTTCCTTATTTTTCAACTACATGTTCCCCATCACATCAACAGTAAAAATGCATTATTCCTCAAATAATTTGGCTCAAATAGAGTTTAAGTGACATAATAAATTCCTAATCCAAAACAATAGAAAGAAAAATAAAGTACGTTAAACAAAAATGTAAAATCTCTAACTCATATCCCAAAATCAGCGATTCAGCATTCGATTCTCATAGTCTAGCCTCCCACTTTTGTTAATCTCTCAATTTGGGGAAAATAATAATAATAATAAAATATTGTGGATATTACAAGTAGTTGAAAATTTATTTTCAATGGTTGTTTTTGGTTAATTATAAATTTATAGTTGACAATTTGTTTTCAGACCTTAATTTTTTTATTTTTTTATTTAAATAATAATCATTATTTGGTAGTATCTTACAATCTTCAATCTGATCCGCAGGTCCATTCCAATGATCCAATTCAAAACTACAATTCTAACAACCTTGGACAGTACTCATTGATAACGTGAACGAATACAGTTCAGCATAATTATCATCTATAAATCATATATTGAGTAACAATTTTTAACATTGATACTTGTGAGAACGGCCATACATAACAAAATAGATTATGAATTGTTTTTTGATTGCATACTATTCTAATCGAGTGAAATTTTACTGAGAAAATAAATTTAGATTCAACTGATGAACACATTTGTCGTTTATGATCCTACTTCCAACATATTTCCTTGGAGAACCAAGTTGAGAGAGATAAGTTGAATAAGTATGATCGTCCCTTATTGCTTTATAAATCTTGTGGGGAAAATTTTAATTGGAGTGTATTATAAGCTTTTTCTAGATTTTAGTTCGCCTAAACTTTGAGTGATACTAGCTCAATCACCGTACCAAATAGTTTGACTTTGTGATAGTCAAACTTATACAAAAAGATACATACAGCTGGCTGGCGGGTGTTAGTCATACGTGGGATGCTCAAACTACACACCTAACCTACGTGAACTCCTCAATGGAGAAATTTGCAAATCAACAGAGAAAAAGGGGGGAAAAAATACAGAATCTCCATTCCACCAAATAAGGAGTGCTTGTCTTTATTTTTCTAATTATTTAGAGATCATAATCTCTTCCATGACCGACTCTTTTGGAGTCCCAATCAAGAATTTAAAATAAAAATGAGAATGGTTTAATTTTTTTCCCCCCTCTCTCTCTCATGCCAAAATCTCTCATTTTCATTGCTTATAGAGAGAGAGAGAGAGAGAGAGAGAGAGAGAGAGAGAGAGAGAGAGAGAGAGAGAGAGCAAGAAAAGAGATTGTTTGGTTGTTGGCAACTGCCTTCTCCAGGAAGCAGTGAAAAATAATCAATTCAATTCAGACATATTCTCCTGGGGTGTTGAATTCTTCCTTCCTGTACAAGCAATCTCTCTCTGTATATTCTTCTGTTTTCT
Source organism: Osmanthus fragrans (assembly GCA_019395295.1). Classification (NCBI taxonomy): domain Eukaryota; kingdom Viridiplantae; phylum Streptophyta; class Magnoliopsida; order Lamiales; family Oleaceae; genus Osmanthus; species Osmanthus fragrans. Next base: position 7,839,422 of record CM033352.1, on the reverse strand, counting down.
GTATTTCATTTTTTTTTTTTTCAAAATATGGGTGGGTCCTATCCTTTCCTGTAAATACATTTTTCTGTTCTTTGATCCTTGGCCTACAAGTTTTCAACTTTACTGTTCTTCCCCTTATTTGTATTCCATTCATTACTTGCATTTCAATAGCCAACAATTTCTTGTCTCTGGGGAACTGCATTTGATATGGGAGAAATCTCGCCTGAGAAAAGATCAGGCTGTGGCCTGTTGAATGCAGTTTTTGGACGTCGAAGTATATGGCCTAGAAGATCAACATCCACAGGTTCTCTTCGTACCTTTACTCCAAACAATAATGTAACCTTAGTACAAAGCACGCCGGCTTCAAGAAGACAGAGTGGTGGCTTTGAAGGAACTACCATCCTGGATAATTCATCAGATACTCCTTTGCGTAAACAGGTTGATAAAGTCATTGCACGGCCGGGCCAAAACCACGCGAGACCTCCTCCCGTGTATCAGCAACACCACCCCCCTCCCATGGCAGCTGCAAGAAGCTCGCCTAGCCAACAAGGCCATGGCCAAGCGCGTAAAGTGCCTCAAAATGGACTTGGCATATCTGGGGAGCTCGAGAGCATGATCATCGATCATCAGCAATCGAAAGGTGCAGGTACGTTAGTTCGTGCATCGTCCAGTAATGTGATGTTGTTCGGAAATTTGGGTAATTTGAGGCAACAAGGTAGCAATGGGAATTCCACTACAAACAATGTTCTTGATTATCTTCCAAAAACTGCTAAAGAAGAGCCATCGTCAGCTAATGGGAAATACAGTACTAGCGTTATTGGGAATGTAGTGAAAAAAAATGAAAAGCCTTCTCTTTGTCGTGCTATTTCCACCAGGATGGATCCTGAGCAATTGAAAATTTTGGGTAATGAAGATTACAAGAATGGCAGGTTTGCCGAAGCTTTGGCTTTGTATGATGCAGCCATTTCTATTGATCCGAATAAGGCTTCTTATAGGAGCAACAAAAGTGCCGCTCTAACTGCTTTAGGCAAACTTCTTGAAGCAGCGTTTGAATGCAGGGAAGCAATTAGAATCGATCCATATTATCAACGAGCTCATAATAGATTGGCAACTCTATATGTCAGGTAAAATTGTATAATTTTTTTCTTGGAAAAGCGATTAGTTCATAACTTGCAAATATGAGATTGTTTCATTATATAATTCTTTGGCAGATTAGGAGATGCAGAGAAGGCTGCTTATCATTTCAAACAAGCTGGAGCAGAAGCTGATCCTGATTCAATGAACAAGGCTAAAAAGGTTCAAGTTCATCTGAACAAATGCACCGAGGTAAAGAGGCAGCGCGATTGGAATACCCTTCTAAAAGAAGCTACCCTTGCTATAGCAGCAGGTGCTGATTCTGCACCACTGGTTAGTCTTTTATTACCAGAACTTAATGCGATTTACATATGCTGCTCTACTTTTATAGGTTCTAAAATTAAACTGAGTAGTAATTGGTACTTGGTTTTTGTTATTGTAACCAATGAAGATATTTTCCTTAAAAGCCGAGGCCTTAATGAAGCTCCATAAGCACCAAGAAGCTGATGAAACTATGGCAAAAGGTCCAAACTTTGACGTCGATGAATGTATTAAATTCTTCGGCCCAATTGGTAGTACAAGCCTCTTACTTGTTCATGCTCACGTTAACATGGTTGTTGGCAGGTTAGTGTCCTATCTTTTGTGTAGAAAGAGATTTCATTTCAGTGAAGAGCAGTTAGCAAGTGATTGTAGTCTAATATACCGATTATTTGTAATTGACAGGTTCGATGATGCTGTGGCCGCTGCTGAACGAGCATCTAGGTTGGATGCGAACAACAAGGAAGTAAACACGATATTGAGGAGGACAAAGGCTGTGGCATTAGCTAGATCAAATGGCAATGATTTGTTCAAGGCAGCAAGATATTCCGAGGCATGTGTTGCTTATGGTGAAGGGCTCAACCACGATCCATACAACGCAGTCTTGTTATGTAACCGAGCTGCCTGCAGATCCAAACTCGGCCAATTTGAAAATGCAATAGAGGATTGCAGCGCTGCACTAGGCATGCGCCCTTCTTATAGCAAGGCTAGATTAAGAAGAGGCGATTGTTACGCTAAGGTAGTCATGAAACAGTATATGCCATCCGATACAATTCAATAAGTCGTGTTAGCACGTGTACACAAGTCTGATACGTGCACGGATGAGACTATAGTTTTTGAAATTCACGATGTTTTTCATGTGTAGCTGGGAAAATGGGAAGCATGCATACAAGACTGTGAGATGCTTTTAACAGAAAATCCAAATGATGAGGAGGTACGGAAACTCTTGAACGAGGCTCGAGCATGGAGACAGCAAGGAAGCCAAGACATGAAGAATGGCGGTGTTCATTCTAATGAAGTCGTGCTGGTATCAAGCAATGAATGTTTCCGAGACTATGTTACATCTCCTGGTAATAATTGCTCCCAAAAGAAAAATAAGGAAAAAAAAGAACATTATAGTGATGTAATTGTATACTTTTTTACAAAATTATTGGCTGATTAAAAGATGATTTGTTTGGATTTGAGTTATCTAGGTATATCCGTGGTATTGTTCTTTCGCAAGCAAAGTGACAGCACAATTATGCAGTTCATTGAAAACCTCCACAAGAGATATCCATCAGTCAACTTCCTTAAGGTACATCATTGATGTCTGTATCAAAAGACAAACGGCAAGAATCAGCCTCTTAAATCACGGGTTTTGTGTTTACTCAAAATTTTTACAATGGATAAGATTTTAGTTTTTCCGTTAATTCGACTTTGTCTTGTAACACACAACAAACTCTAGGTGGAGGTTGAAGACAATCCTTCCATAGCCAAATCTGAAGGCATAACCTCTTTGCCAGCTTTCATTATATACAAGAATGGTTCGAGGGCGAGAGAAGTCCCGGGGAACGGCCATGATTTGTTAGAGAGCTCGATCAAATTTTATGTCAGTTCTTGATATAAAAGGCTAGGTTAGTTACTGGAGTGAAGTTGTAACAAAACAGCAGTGAAATGTGGAAGTTCCGCCCACCACCTCTGCCACAGTGCCGGCCCGATCCTCGAGGAAGTGATTGCACAAACTTCTGTAGATGGAAAAGGAAATTTAGACTTTGCTAGGGAGCAAAAAGGAAAATTCACTGAATTTTGTTTGATATGCTTGGAACAATTCGTTGATTGGAATTTAGCTGGAAAAGATTGAATTGAAGAAAGCATAATTGATTGGGTGAAACAGTAATCAACAATGATTGGGATTGTAAAATTTTTGTAATTATTTTTAGTTTGATATGCTTGGAACAATTCATTGAATTTAGCCAATTGTTACTTGTGTCCATATTTACATTCAAACTACCGTGAAACCAGTCAAATCACGGGGAAGCAAAATTTCTATCAAACAAAAAACAGCTTCCTCTTCAACGAATAGCAAATAGGTAAAAGTTTAAAAAAGAAGTATGATGATTGAATTATTATTTTATTAGACAAGTTAGGAATCTAGAATGACTTCATTAACTAATCACCTAGCAAGAAAGACGTCTTACATAAAATAAAATATAGAAGATGTCGAGATTTATTTATCCCCATTGTTTGCTCGCGAGGCTAGATTCCATCTGATCTTCTTTGCTTTATGATTCCATCATTGGATTTAGCTCTTTGACTACTTATGTTACTATATCCTTTATATCGTTCCTCATCTTCTATGATTACAAACATTGGCATTTGTCCATGCTATTCAAAGTTTGCATTTTTTTCCTTTAAAAAAAAAATAAAAAAAACTCTAATTCTATTCAATCAAAAGCAATCGATAAACAGAAAAAATAAAGATACATTAGATTTATAGATGTTCGCTTTCATGTGATACTACATCCTCTTCCATCGTTATAATAATTAACTATGATGAAAATAAGTTTACAGTAGAAAATTGCACATTTATCTTCTCTAACCTCTCTCTCTCTCTTTTATAACGGTGATTAAAAAACTTAATGACAGATCCCTATTTATAAGACAAATTAGGGAAAAATCGAAATTCACAAGGAATCAAATATTTTTGACGAAATTTACGAGGATAAAAATTCCTTAGCTGGTTTTTAATACAACAAATGAGGTCAATTCGTGTATTGGCCCCGCAAAATGGCAATAATTAGGCTCTATAATTTTAATACTATGTCAGTTCTTCGTCCATTCTATTCGGTATAGAATTGAAACCTCATCTTCTAATCTACTATCTGTATGCATCCTTCTTTCTTTTGGCCTCATTTTTTGAATCTAAGTGACGAAAATAATTTATTTAACTCGAGTTTTTTACATATAAAATTTCTCCGTTGTCTCTATATATTTCTTTTGCTAATTTATCATTCTACTCATGCACATTATGTACATTCAATTTTTTTCTCCCCCAAGTTGTTTAACTAATTATCACACTAGTTATTTCATTCAAAACAATCATTGGTGGATTAACGCGGGGGCTACTAATTTTAACTGGTAAAGTGCATTACAGCTCGAGTATGGTGGTCCAAAAAGATTTAACTTTTGTAAAATGAACAAAATAATTTGTTTGAATTTGTGTAACTATTAGCCGTAAAATTGTTCTTCATGAATGAGAATGAGAATGGTGGCCCCGTTTAAATCTCATTCTTTGTAAAATGAGAATGAAAAATATAGTCGTTATGAGCTCACACAAAAGATGAAAAGTAAAAAATGACAGTTAGATGAGATGGATAATGGTCATATTTTTCATTTTTATGGAGGAAAAATGGGTATCAAATGGAATTTTAAACTTTGCTGCTCATTTGTTGCTGGAACTTTTATTCACCAAAACCCAAGATTAAAGAAAAAAGAATTCTCTTTTGGGTTAAAATTGATTGATATTATCTAATTGTCTCTACTTTTTCATCATTGTGGCATAAAAAATACATATTTCTGATTCTGTTAACTATGCTTTTAAATAATATAATGGTACACGTGATCATTTAATTAACAGAAACATTTATATCTTATTTGGCAAGTGAATTGTACTATATTAAACAATGTTAGAAAAATAATACTAAAGTTTTGTGTCTTAAGATTGTGAAGTTCAGGTTTTTAAGTTCCATCCCTGCTAGTACACCTATATCAGTTTATCATACATAACAATTCAATTACATAATTTTTTACTAAATTCTCACACTGAAAGTCTTAGTTAATACTTCTGAATAGGTATAATCACTTTACTAGACATTTGAATTATTTGGCTCTAGCAGAAACAATTCTAGCACATTGCATCTTGAACATTTGACCCGATTATTTAGTTATTTTTCTTGCGGGAGAATTCTTGATTCTCGAATCGAACATACCATCACCTCGCATAAATAAATAAATAAATGTAGTCAAAGTGAGAGAAAGAGGAGTCGAGAGAAGATGAGGGATCAGGGTTTTTAAAGAGAGGTTTATTTTATTGAATATTATTAAAGTGACATTGTACAAAATATTTTATACATGGTGCTGGGAATTAATGTCCAAAATCAGATTTTCGCCTAAATTTTTAATACTATTTTCAATATCACATGGCCGAAAATACTCAATCTAAATAGGCCGAAAATCAGCACCACAAACAGTAAAGTAAATGCAGAAAAATAGAGGGGTATTTTTAAAATTGACCTAGTTAAAAAGTCATATTTCCACTTTGACCCGTTAAAATAATAATATTACCATAATTGGTAAAAGACAAAAACGCTCTTAATGAAATGAACTTTTGTATATTGCAAGATACATTCTTATCTTAGAATAGTCTTTTTAATTTTGTCCTTCATTTCTTCTATCTCGAATTTTAGCATATAAATCCATTCTTTGATCTAATAGATTAGCATAATTTACAATATATCTATCAAAAATTTCTGCAAGTATATAATATTCCTTGGATGATGATTCATTTAATCTTTCCATTTGATTAGTAATATTATTTATCTTATCTAATAATTTTTCTAATAAATTATCTAATCATTTAATTGTATATCCTGACATATTATTCGTCTTCACTAGACTTTTCTTCTGAATCTGATTTTTCCTCAAAAATTTCTTCATCAATATCTATTTCTTCAAAATTAACTTCTTCACATTCATCTTTAATTTGATCAAAATCTGTAGTTAATATTCTAACTTTCTTTTTTGGACATTCGGTACTTATATGTCCTTTTTCATTACAATTCCAACATCTACATCTTTTTTTATCTAAAGATTTTTTGTTATAAGTTTTATATTTTCTTTTAAAATATTTTCTTTTAGGTTTAAAGTATTTCTTTTTAAATTTTTTGTATTTTTTATACTTTTTGCTTTTCTTTTTCGTTTATATTAATAACATCCCCAATTTTCAAGTACTTCAATATTTCCACAACAAATTCTATCTTGTATAAATCCTGATTGTTTACAAACCATCTAATTATTACACATTGTACTTATTTCGTCTTTTATAGTTCTTATTATAAATCCTAATGTATAGGCTTTTATACTTCTTCCAAGTTGTTTTTCTCTAATATTATTTTGAAAATAATTATTCCATGGTGATGGTAATTTCCTAATAAAAACTTCTTTATAATGATCATTATCAGCTCCTCTTCCCATCATCATATAATAGTATTTACTGTATTCACAACAATATTCATTAAGTTAACACATGTTACAAATTTGTAAATGTTCAATTCTATTTTTAGCATCTTCTATTTCTTCTGTCCTGGCTCTAGTGCTTTCAGCTACCCAATCTTCTCCTGCAAATTCTCTATAAATTCTTGTTGCAAATCTATTTATTCGTTCATTTATACTAATTCCAAATCCTGCTTCAATACTATTTTTCCAAATACTTTTTGTTGTCTCATCTAATCCTAGGTACCAATTAGCTGTATTTCCTTTAAAAGTTGCTAATAAATATTCAGTTCTATTTTTATTATCGGTATTGCTACGGTTATAATTAAAGTGTGCTATCATATTAGTACTTAATTCATTTATAGCTTTTCTATTATCTAATTCACAATCTAAGTGTAAATAAGATCCTGTAATTTTTATTGGGTTTGATTCTCTTATTACTGGTTTAAATTGGTCTCTATACATTTTTTCTTTTCTAGTTTTAAAATCAACTTTTGTATTAACATATCTTCTAGGATCAATTTCAGCTTCATATTTAGTTGTGTTAGTTTCTCCATAATCTTTTTATTTAACTGCTCGTGGTCCTCCTGTTCTTCCAACCATATGATTTTTAATTATTTCTTCACGGATTTTTAAATCTTCTAAGTCAAATATCAAGTTTTCTATTTCTTCATTCATTGTTCTTTTATAGCTGATTTTCCTTCTCTATCTATAAGATTTTTTTTTTTTTTAAAGATCAATTAATAATCTTTCAATATCATCTTTTAATCCTACATTTAACTTTATTAATTCTTCATATTTTTTAATTTTCTTCCTAACTTCATTAAGTTCTTCGGTATAATATGGTTTAAATGGTTTCTCTTTATTTAGATTTTCTATTATTCTATTTAAAAGATTTTCTATTCTTAAAAAAAAATTCTGTAATTTTTCTTTTTCTTCTTCATAATTTATTTCAATCCTAGTAATTTTTTCATCAATTGTTTTTATACTTTTTTCTATTAGACAAATTTTATTCATTTATACTCATCCTTTAATTTTCTTATAGGGTGGTTCAAATCCTAATTTTTCTAATAAAAAATCAATTTTATAATTAATAATTTTTATCTTTTCTTCTAAGGCTGCTATCTTACTAACATTATTTTTCTGTACAATTTTTTATACTTGATTTTAGATTCCTTCGAGTAAGATTTCATCAAGAATCTCTAAATTATTAATTTGTTCTTTTATTTTATTAAATTGTTTAGATATATTTTTACTAACACTTTCTAATTTTTCTTTGGCCAAATCATCGTTGATATCAATATTATTTATTTCTTCTGTAGCTTTAATATCTTTTTGTTTTAGTTTTCCCAATTGTTGCATTAAAAATTCATTAGTCCAATTTATTGTCATGTTCATCCATCCATTATTATTACCCCAAGAACTTAAAGGTTGAAATATAGTAGTACTATATCCCCTATTTTCATAACTTCTAGCTGGTAGTTTAATGTTTTCTATTCCTTGTTTATCAAATTTTAATTTTGAAAATTCATATTAGTCTGATTGATTTAAATATTGTCTTAAACTTCTTACTAAATTAGTTAAGTTATTTTGTAATTCCTCTTCAGCTTGAAGTTGTAAATTAAGAGTTTATCTAATAATATCATTTTGAATTTTAATCCAATTTTTAATATTTCTTTTAATTTCTAGTCGTTTTTCATTATTACTTTCTTTTTAATATTCTTCGTTATAATAATTTATTCTTTCTTTACAATATTTTCAAGTTATTCGAGGCATATTCTATGTACTAAAACTAGATATAAAATTATTTTTTTCAAATTGCTATTTACTAAATTATTATATTATTCTTTTTTATTATAATAAGTTTCTAAAGGTTTTTTACAAACTCCGGCTATAATTTATTCTTTATATCTCTTATTCCAATAATTTTTCATATCTATGTTATATTTTTTATTTAAGAGATATTGATCCCTCCAAGTCCAACAGATTTGTACACAAAATTATAAAGAAAAAATGAGGATGTCGAATGAAATTAAAATGTGATGTAACTAATATAAATTTGATTGTGCTACATATATATTATCATTTACAAATTTGTTTACCAACAAATGATATGACGAAATTTGATTTGGCCAAAATCTCATCAACCAAATTAGAAAAAAAAAAAATCATACTTTTTTTTTTGAGTTTTTGACACCTCATCACTATGTAAAAGATTGTAATATTTTCCATAAGAATTATGGTGTAAATTTACCCTTACCAAAACATGGCGCCCAAAAAAGAATACTTTTGGGCCTTGTCTTTTCAAATTTAATTTTGCACATCCTTGTGCTTTCGTACTAACACACCATTTATTGAATAGTTCAATCCATATCACCAAGAAACACAAAACTATCATAAACCTCACTTACACTCTTGTGGCATAGGGTAATCATAAAAAAAACCTGCAATAATATGGGCCGGCAACGTCCCCACACTCTTAAATTACAGAGTTTATAGAAGAATCAGAACCGTCGATCAAGCGTTTCTCGTCATCGGACGAGCAATAATTCCTGATGGCAGTGAGTTCATGGGGCGACGTATCCGTGGCTAACCACTGTTCTACTGTAAACTCTTCTTGGGTGCACTGCTTGTGAACTCCAGTGGTGGTCACCTCCACATAGTTAACGTACCAACCGTGGTGCGAACCAGATCCGTCGGAGGTGAGGTTCATCTTACAAACTGGCCCGGTCAAACATGGACCTCTCCCACTAAAGATGTCCAAGTTTCCCCTCTCGAAATAGTTGTAACCTGGGCCCATAAGCCCACCCCATGACTCGAGATTGTTGATTCTAATTCCGTAGCCATCCGCATCGTACAGAGTCAGGCTGATAATAGAATCAGTGCCACCCTTTATGATTGAACCGGTTCTTATATACACCGTGTACACACAATCTGGATCATCCTGCATGAAAGATTTGGAAGCTTTAAAACAGAACTGAACAAGATTTAAAACAGATTGTTAAGTCAAATTAAATGTAGTAGCTAATATTGGGTCGAGTAAAGTATACTTTATTCGAAAGAGTGACTTACTGATTTACAGATGGAAAAGATGGATATGAGGATGAAGAGATGGAAGCAAAGGTTGAATCTTGAAACTCCCATGGCTTCTTTGGGATTTTCTCTTGATCTCACTCTCTCTATAAATTCAATTTCGTCAACGGTCTATAAAATATGAGTCGGATGAACCCAGTTTAGGTTAGAGAGTACAGATTTTTCTAGAGGATGCACGTCCATGTATTAATGGACTGGATAAAACCGAGTTTAATTGGACGAATGTTGATGGCCCATGGATGATATAGATAAACCCTTTAATATTTGCGAGTCACTCTGTAATTGATGGATAGGAGGATCAAGAAATTTCGAGGGACACATTCACAAATGTTCATTGTGTATTTTATCATCTTTGAGAGTGACCTGGTTTTTGGATTAAATTAGTAGCCGTCCATCGTTTATTAAAATAGACAGGCAGACGGGACTATTTAATTCATTGAACAAATATAACCAAGAGTTTTGGTGAGGAATTGTGCAAATTTTAATGAACAGTTGGACAAAAGATTTGGATCTTTGGACCTTTGAGGCATATTCTAAAATCGTGTGATAATTTTTTTTTTTAAAGGAAAAAATCCAAGTGGAAATATGTGGTGGGTAGAGTAGTTGGATAATTATCACTACGTTGAAGTTTAAGAGGGAGTTGGAGACCTTATCTTTTCTACATTTTGTGTTATTGCTTCTCAATTCGGATTGCTTTCACATTGAACTTTCGTTAAATGATAAGTACATTTTGCGCACTTATTTAGGCCACAAAACATGGACAATTGTTTATGAATATGAAGAAATATGGCTGAATTCGGTACAAATTGTGTTTGCAAGACAATATCGATAGATACAACTTAAAATATGTGAAAACGAGGGGAAAATGACCAAAATAGAAGAAAATGAAAGTTCATGGACCAAAGTACAATTAACCAAAAGTTGACTCGAATGACATATCGAGCATGAAACCGAACTAAATGGCAAATTGGTGAAATAGTGAGATGGTAGAATGAGGAGAAGAAAGAAAAGAGGTCAAAATGAGAGAGATCAAAATTCAAGGACCAAAACGATAAAGTTTGGAAGTTACATATGCCATGCGGTCGCATGGCATAACCTCCATGCGGTCGCACAGAAGGAGGCAGGAATTCAAGAGGGCAAAACTTTTGAACCATATGATCGCATGGTTAAATTTCGGTGTAAAAATTCTGGTTCCCTTATTTGATTCAACTTCTTATAGAAACCAATCTATGACTCCTTTAAAATCCTAATTCCGTCCAGAACAAAAGGGCTACACATTCTAATAGGCAACAAAAGGCTTGGAGAGCTTCAAAGGAAAGAACAAGAAGATTCAAGAATTCACTTCAAGAATTAATAGGGTAACTGCTGATTTGTGAACTAGTATTCGTTTTTAATACGAGACAATGTCTTCGGGACAAGAATGGTCTAAAGAATATACCCATTACCAATCCATCTTTATAGCTGCTATAGCGATGGCTTCGAGAGGTGCACCACTAACATCGATGATGCTGACCTAGCTTTTTACCTACGCAATTATGATGTCTTCTCCTATTTATATATTTTGTTTTCTTACTTTTTTCCATGCTATGTTAGACTTTATTGTGGTAGGTGAATAATGAACCATGTGATGTGATATTTCAATTCCTAGATTTACATTATTGACATTAAAACGCGTTTTTGAATTGATGAATGATTTATATACATTGAATTTTGTCCATAATTAGTATGCATATGATTATGTGATTGTGGTGATTTATTTCATCCATTCGAGAGAGAGAAATAGGCTCAATAATATATAAATCATCGTAGAGTCCGATAAGAGATAGAGATTTACCCCTATGTAAAATGTTATATATATGATTTATTAGAACACAAAATTCTAAAACCCACTGGAATTGCATAGAATAATGGCATCATAGTAGACAACTAAACCCTTCAAACCCTACAAGCTCAAGTAAACACTCCCCACTCATAACGTGCTATATTTCCAACGTCAAATTCTTCGATGAGGGCCACCTCCTCTGTCGACACTAGCCGTAATGGGGCAAATTAAGATGAAAATATGCATTGTAGGGTAGGTTTGATCTAGGGGGTTTACATTTTTTTTTTTCTTTCGGTTGTAGTTAATTTTGAGTTGTATAGTTTTGGGATATCTTTTAATAGGTTTGTTAGTTTGTGGGGTAAATTTTGACAATTTTTTTGAGAGCATGTATCAACTTTTTTACACTAGAGGAAAGTAGCATGGATGGGTTAGGCTCAATTTCCTCCATCTCCTTGTCTTAGTCGATTTTGGGCTGGTACGTGTGGTCCAAAAAATGGTCAGGCCTATTTCGCTAGGCATCTAAAAAGGTATGCCTAAAGTTCATTTAATAAAGAGAAAATTTCATAAGTAAAAGTATAAATATAATCCATTTCAATAATAATAAAATAAGTTTCAACTTTCAAAAATCAGATTTTTATTAGTTTTTATTTATAATTTAATTAATTAAATATATTAAGGTCACATATCTATATAATTTGGTCACAGATTCACAATTTAATTAGTTATACATTATTTTCGATCACAAATCAAAATTTTTAAATGTCAAAAATTATTTTACGATCACAATTCAAAATTTTTATAGGTCACAATTTATTCATCGGTTACAGATTCACAATTAAATTAGTCACATATTATTTTTCGATCACAAATCAAAATTTTTAAATGTTACAAATTTTTTTACGATCACAATTTTTTCATTGGTCACAGATGAAAAATTTATAAGTCACAATTTCTTTATCGGTCACGAGTCAGGAACATTATAAGTCATAACTTATAATCGTTCACAAATTAACAAATTTTTAGGTCACACGTTATTTCTTAGTCACAGTTCATATTTTTCATTTGTCACATATTATTTATTGATCACAAATTAACCAATTTAATGGTCACATTCACAAATTATCAAAGTATTTTACGATCACAATTCAAAATTTTTATAGGTCACAATTTATTCATCGATCACAGATTCACAATTAAATTAATCACATATTATTTTTCGATCACAAATCAAAATTTTTAAATGTTACAAATTTTTTTACGGTCACAAATTTTTTCATTGGTCACAGATGAAAAATTTATAAGTCACAATTTCTTTATCGGTCATGAGTCAGGAACATTATAAGTTACAACTTATAATCGTTCATAAATTAACAAATTTTTAGGTCACACATTATTTCTTAGTCACAGTTCATATTTTTCATTGGTCACATATTATTTATTGATCACAAATTAACAAATTTAATGGTCACATTCACAAATTATCAAAGTATCGGCCACGAATTAACAATTTTTTAGGTCACGCGTTCTTTCTTAGTCATATTTCATCTTTTTCGTTGGTCACATATTGTTTATTAGTCATAAATTAACCATTTAATGATCACAGTCAACCAAAAAAATGTGTGACCACCAACAATGCTTGTAACCACCGCCTAAATCACCACCACAACCACCATCGCCGCTTAAACCACCACCAACTCCTGATGGCAACACCGTCTCCACACTTTTTCACCTCTGAATATTGATAGCACCACCGCCAGATCCGTGACCACTGCCACCATTGCTAGATCCACAACCACAGTCACCATCGTAACGCCGTCACCACCACCACAATTTATATGCACTACAAACGCCGGCAACGGGGGCTTGTGGTATCGACCAGAGCAGATCCTTCATCAGCAACCACTGCTAGACCACCGTTCCCCCACCTACTACCACAACCACTGCTAGACCAACGTCGCCGCCAGATTCACCGCCATTGCCACCGCTACCAACTCCATATCTACCATCAACAGCGCCCGATCTACCACACCACCGCCACCAATATAGCAGCCGCACATAGTAGCACATCAACGTAGCACACGCACCCAACCACCGCCACCAACGCATCACACGTCCGATCCATCACACCACCGTCAACAAAGTAACACACGCACCCAACCACCGAACCCACAAGACCACAACAGCACCGTCGCACATACAACACCTTCGTACCCCCACCAAAACTCTCCTTTCCCAACACCAAACTGCAAACCTCCACCACCACCGCAATCGCAAAACCACCACTGAATCGTCAATCACCACCACACCACTTGTAAATTAAAAAAAAAAAAAAAAAAAAGGAAAAGGAAAAATAATGGATCTACACCATGATAATCGTCGAATTGACAGTGCCAGCCACTTACCCCTATTTGTAGAGTATTATCGTGGGATTGTGATGACACCGTCCACGACGGCGACGACGACGACGACGACGGGCGCTGTGGTGGTGTGCAGTGAGAGACCTAGAAACTAGAGAGATAATGGGAGATTGGGGAGAGACCGAGAGAGAGTAAGTTTTAATTAGTTTTGATGGTTTATTAATTTTGTAATATATTTATTAATATTTAAAATATATTAATTAATTAATAAAATATTTGATTTTTGTATAAGTAAACCTTCTATCTTATTTTTGAAATTGGATCTTGAAAAGTAGACCAATGTGTAATTTTCCACTTTAATAAAAGGGTAATTACACAGATGCACTTAAAATAATGGGAAAAAATCATAATGTATAGTTTAAACTAATTCAAAAGTCAGTTATATAATTTAAAATTTTAAAATTAAGTTATATATATATATATATATATAATTAATTAAATATAATAAAATCACAATTATACAATTAATGATCACAGATACATAATTATAGATTACAATTTATTTATTGATCACATATTATCAAATTAATTAGTCACCGATTATTTCGAGGTCACAAATTAAAAAAAAAATTGTAAGTCGCAGTTTATCTATCGATCACAAATCAAAAAAATTATAGGTCACAATTTTTCAAAATCATTTGTCACAAATTAACGAATTTTGTGATCACATTTAGTTACAAAGAACTAAATAGTTGGTCACATACACCTAACGGCCCATCATCATCCCGATTCACAACCAATATTTGGTCACAAATCAACTAAATAATTGCTCACAAACACTATAATAACAACAAAAACGACCACCACCACACAACTGTTGCCTGCACCACACCACCACCTCGTCGTCGACACACCACCTCACTGTCAGTTCAACTACAAACAAGAACAACCCAATTCCCCAACACCACCAAACAATCGTTGCCTGCACCACACCACCACACAACCGCCAACTCGCCGCCGATACACCACCTCACTGCCAGTTCCACTACCAACAAGAATCGTCCAAATCCCCAACACCACCAAACATAGCGGCCACCACCATTCCAACAACCAAAAACACACCACCTCTACCACTTGCACCACCACCACTACTCCGAAGTCCCATCGTCGCACCACCATTGTAAAACCATATCCACCCACACCAAACAAATCAAAAACTCACAGATCTGTCCACTTTTGTTCAGTACCACGACGATTGTGCGCTGCATCTGTTTCGAGTGATGGCACTTGTCGCCTCTCTTCACGGTATTTGCAGTAGTGCCGGCGTTGTGAGCGCCATTGTGTAACGACGCTCACAGCGAATTGCTGCTTACACAGCAAGGCTCAGATGCGATTGTCACTGGGGTTTCCAGTGCAGATCCTTCATCGTCGATCGGCGCAGATCCTTTTATCATTCGGTCACCGACGTTCAAGGAGAGAGAAGACATAGATGTAGAGAGAATAGGGATAGGAGAGAGAGAGTGTGTGATGGGAATGAATTAGGGCCTTTGATAGATGGGTAGGTGAGGGTAGATGGGTTGGTGACGTGTATATTGATACCTAATTTATGAATAATGAAACTTCAAACCTGATTTTTGAATTGAGATCTTTAAAGACCTGGTTGTATCATGTATGTAATTTCCTCTAAAATCATTGACTTTCTGAAAAATCATTGTAAAAGTTATTTAAATTAATAATAAGTTTATTACAAAACGCGAGATTAAAACAGCCCGTTACAAACTCCAAAAGCTTAGCCCCAACTCCCAAACCTCAGGAAAACTCGTTGTTCTTCACCAATTCTTTTCCATAAATTCAAATTCAAGAATCACCATATATCTAATTCAATCACAATACCAAGTTGCAGAAGCGATATATTCCCATCCACTGAAACATGTTAATAACCATGTTAATAATTTTCTATAAACATCCATTTGGGTTTTGTTGAATTCCTTCAAACTTGCTCGCCAACATTAAGAAGAATCAAAACAACAGTCATGACTCTCTGAATGGAGGCGGGTTCGGAACCTAAACCCTATAATGAGGAAACTGACCTTGAAGCCATATCTGCCTTAAAAGAGTGTGTTGCTATTGAATACAAGGTTTTGTTCAAGTCTTGCTTATTTTGCTTTCTGCTTAATTTGGTTTAGTTTAATTTTTATGCTGGGACAAATGTCTTTCTTCTTAGGCCTTTGAGGGGAAATGAATTGAGTTGATATATATGAAAAATCAACTTTGAATCAATTCAAACCATGCATGTAAGGTTTGTGTGAAAATGAGAATGTGAAAAAGTAACACTGTCCTCACTTTTATCTGAAAATGTCACAGTATATCTTATTCAAATTCCTTTGGAGCAATTAAATAGATGCATACATGTTTATTTTTTAAAAATTTAAATATATGAATTCAAACTTTGTTTTGCATTAAAAACTGACATGATGTGACATTCAATTTGTATTTTTGTATGATTTATTTTGTTGAAAATTAAAAGTGACACACTATGTAACTTTTTTTTTTAAAAAAAAGGACAATTTCATTTGTATTCTTTTGTAGATATCGATAAAATTAATGTCTTCATTTATCACGGAAGCAAATGTAGACAAAATAATGAATATAAAATTGACAGAATGATTGAAATTGTTGTCCCGATAAATTGCACATAAAACAACCTTTATTAAAACATAAATATCATTTTTTTGTCAAAAAAAAGTTACATATTATGTTACTTTTCAAGAAGTTTTGACCCTATTAAAAAAAGACTAAGTTTTTATTATTGTCATTGATATGCAATTTTATGGCGTATCTTTATAGTTAAATATAAGTTATATTTAGTAACAATTTTATAAAATTCAAAGTGTAAAAAAGTGACATACCATATTGAAAAATAGCATGTCACCTTTCTAAGTGACATTGAAAAATGACAAAAAAAAAAAATATTAAATGAAAAGTGATACGAAATTTTTTAAAAAAAAAAAAAATTGAAAAAATTTAAAAAGTGACAAGCCCCAAAAAAAAGTGACAATATATCAATTTGAGAGTAATTAATATGAGAATTTATAGTTCTAATCAGCTTTAAAGATATTAATCTAATATTTTATTTTGTAAGGGTAGTTGCCTAATTTCCCATTTAATAAATCCCAGCTTGGTGGATTAGGTCCAAATAATTCTATGGCCCACCACATTCGTTATCATCATGGCAAAATGGCCTTTAAATGAAAGGTTCAATGAATATTGATGGTGCTGTGGTGATAAACACCTATAGTTATAAATAGCATCACTCTCAACTGTAGCCGGTGAGCGACAACTTGACAAAATTCTTGTCAACTTACATTCGAGACATAATTTAAAACAATCATGTTAGTGGTACATCGGAGTATACATCACGGTATACATCCTCCTCACATGGGTGCGAAGTCCACTAGTATAATTCAATTTAAAATCCATCTATTTTTATTTATGTGACAAATTTTAAACAATACATAATTACATTGAAATTGCTCTTCGGCAATAGAAATAATACATAAATGTTGAAAGGTATTTTCTTTCTTAATATGGGAATCATTATAAGGCCGCAAACCCGCAACCGCAGCCACGCATAGAGGCAGGAGACAGTTATGCCCCATTCTGGGCAAGGAATGCAGAAGGGACTATATCATTGAAATGAGAAAATTCTTATACAATAATAAGCAAGTAATGCTATTCATAGTTAATACTGCCAATAGTCGTCCTATGCAACATAGACATGTCAATTTATTATTTGATAGATTAATATGCTAGTTTTTTATTGCCTTATGTATCAAGTAACAAACTGTCATATATATGTCACGTAAGGTGATCGTTGATAGTTTTCACTATTAATAGCATTATTCATAATAAACATTTTCAGGCACTAATCCTAACTGAAAAGCAGAAAAAAAAATAGAATGATAATCAGAAGATATTATTGTATTTTTATTATTCCATGCACTTTAAAAGGCAAGAATCTATCATATGATTACCCCAATAATAGGTAACGAGATATATTAGGAAAAGTCCCAAAGCCAAAACACAAGCAGAGTCTTTGACCATGAAAAACAAACTAAAATTCTGCACCAATTAGGAGTAATACAGAACTTTCGGAGCAACATGTTTGAGAATTTGGTAAAAAGATTACAAATTTTCTTTTTTGTTTTTTTTTTTTTTTTTTCCCTCTTTTGGACAAGCAACCATTGTGGTAAAAGTAATTTTAAAGTAGTTGCATTAAAAATGAAAAAAGATCGATCATTGGGTTTCATTGTAATATTTTCCAATATGCGTGTCTAAAATGGTAAATAATTATTAGTGTTATAGTGAGAGTAACAATGACTTGCATTTGCATCGAAGGTTTGGATTGGAAATATTATTAGCCTCTCCTTTCTAACAAAGCCAAATCCCATTTTCCAATTAATCATTTTTATTTTTCCATGCAAACAAACTTTTATATTTCTACGTTCAAATCCTTGCTTGCCTCCAATTTTACACCGCTCCTCACCTTTTCATGGAGGAGCGGGACCGCCCCTCTGACGATGCGAAAGATGAACCACCACCGTCGAACACCATGTCTCTAGTACCCGGACAGCTCCCCCTTGAAAACTCCGAAACATACATTGTACAAATCCCTCGTGATCAAGTTTACCGCGTTCCACCTCCGGAAAATGCTAAAATTGTCGAGAGCCACCGCCGGCCAGCCCAAGATCGGAAGAAGAAGACTAATTTTGGTGGATCTTGTTGGTGGATCATCTTGGCCTTTGCCCTCGTAGGCCTCACGGTGGGCATTTCTGTTGGAGTGATACGTGCTTTATACAACCCTATATATCCAACTTTCTCTGTCACACAAATTCATGTCAAGAATTTGGAACAATTCATTAATGGGCATCATGGTTCCAGCCACTCGCCGGAATATGACGTCACATTGCAAGCCCATAACCCTAATGAAAGAATGGATGTTTCTTTCAAAGGAGCTGCTGGAAAAGCCTCAATTGAATTCAAGAAACAAAAAATTGCACAAGGAGGAGTCCCAAATCTAACCCAAGATCCCAATAGCTCCACAAAAATTCCTTTGATCTTGCATGGCACAATGGGGTCAATCTCCAATGATATCAAAAAGAGCCTCAATGGTACACAGCCAAAATCCATGCATTTGAAGATTGAAGTGCCCATGGAGGTTAAAAGTTGGGCCAAGACAGTGCAAAAGGACATGGCCATTACTTGTGATTTCAAGGTAGATTCACTATTAAGAAAGAAGACTAAGATTTTATCACAAGAATGCCAGACCAATTTCTAAGCAAAGAAATTGTGTAGAGAAAATCGAATTGGTAATAAAATCGTGTTCTTGATTTCCAGTCTTCTTATCATTTCCAATTTCTTTTAGTTTAGAGCATTCTTTGTCTCAAAATTTATGTTTTGCAAATCTTAATAAAACACAAGACAGGATTGTTATTTATTGAAATTATTGAGTTTTCAAATCTTCATAGCAAATTAGAGAAACCAAATCAGAACATGCATGCAAATATTTCATATCAGCCATGCATATAAAATTATTTTTTCCCTTTTTCCGTGATTTTTCTTATTTAGTTAATTATTTTTTTCCGTTTGCTTTCTGGCTATTGTAATAGTTTCAGGAATTTTTTACCAAGGGAAAGTCTCGTGTTATTTAGTTTTAGTTTTCAGATTTTGACTTTTGTAACTCTAATGTGTAAAGAGATTTCAGATTTGTAGAGCTATTTGGATCGCGGACCTTGGTCCAAATCTTCATCTGAGTCTCCGCTATACATACAGACATATTCCCTTGTACTCGAATATAAATATTTGAGAGATTATAATTCTCAACTTGACTATTTTCAAGTTATTTTTCAACGAGGCAAGACACAATCTAAGCTTATTTTAAGCCCAGCGTGAATATTGAAAAATATTAATTAATTGATTATATGACAACTTTTTAATAAATTATTGTGTTTAAATATGGGATTATTTTAGTGTTGTGAATTAAATTACTATTTGTGAATGATAGTTACATCTATGCAATCCTTATTACACCCTATAAACATAGGACTATGATTTTTAATAAAATACACAAAAGTTTTTGACTCTTCTATTTTCCTCTTCTTCTTCTTCTTCTTCTTCTTCTTCTTCTTCTTTTTTTTTTTTTTTTCTTTTTCATTTATAAGAGTTAACCCATGTTTGGTAGATAGATAGATAGATATATATATATATATATATATATATATTTTCAAATTTTTAACAATACATTCTCTCAAAATAAAGTAATTTTCCACGTTGACTCAAATCTTTTGTGCTTTTTAATCGCCTTCATTCACCATTGTATCGCCCTCCATCTTCGCCGACAACCCAATAGATTCGACATTGGTGTAGCGATCCAACATATCATAATCAAGAGGTTTTTTTATTTGTACCTTCCAAGATGAACAATCAATGAGATATGTGATCGAGGGCCAAGACCTTGACGGCTGCAACATCGCCTTAAACGAGGCCTCAGCCCATGCTGCAACATCGGTGGAATTCGTGGTGGACATCATTAGGAAGGTTATGGTGGAGTGGTCGTGGAGGCTATTGCCACCATAAGCGACATTATGGAGGCCATCTTTATTGAATTTTGCATTGCAGTGTTGTCTGGTGGTTTTGCAGTTGCAAATTGTGGTTGTTGGTGGTGGTGTTGCGATAGTGGTGGTGGTGTGGTGGGGCGTCGATAGTTTTGGGGTAGTGTTGTGTGCGACGTGAACACCGTTGCTACAACGATCTCTGTATTATCCGAGACAAAATCTAGAGTTGGGGTGTCGGAGTTTTTGTGGCGGTTTGAAAATGGTGGAAATATTTGTAGCTGATGGTGGTGCTAGCAGTGGTAGTGCTGGTGAGGTGGTGTTTGCTGAAAATTACACCGCAAGCGCACGGGTCGTAAATAAGTAATACAGTGGACTTTTAGAGTCCGAATATCGATCCCACGAAAAGTGTTAATCTAAATTACAAGTATGTGGATTCAAATTAACGAAATTGACACACACATATATTTAAAAGTTGATTTTTTTAAAACTAGAAAAAGACAAAAGATTCGATTTTTGTTTTAAAAAAATTAAATAATACCTAAAAAGTGGGAGATTTAATTTTAAAAGATGTTGGAATTTATGATTTCGTTTAACCGTTATTTCATTAATATCAAATCAATTATGCGTCCATGCAAATTATCAAAATATATAGTTAGACCCGATTTTTCAATTTTAAATTATTATCCTCTTTCGAACGATATTAATACTAATTGATTAAATTATACCACATATTTCTATGTCGATACAAAATTAATCAATTGCATTAAATTGTTGTGAAAATACTCAACGGGTCACCTGAGGTTGGTGTCTATTTCTAGGTTCATCTAGACGCGCATAGTATACTATGCAAACACAGGGTATTAATTATTTCGGTCTATAATGTGCAGCTATTTATTCAATAATTGCACAACTACCTAACCACAACATTCTATTGACGTCAAATAAATGCAGTAATCTTAAACAAGATAATTAATACACCAATATTTTGATAACAAATGCATATTTAACAACATATAACAAGATATTAATGAAAATAGGTTAAGCTAATAAATAAATTCCAACATAAACTTGTTTAGTTCATCATTCTAATACAATAACAAAGAGATTCTCATAAATATATCGTTACAAACATGAAGAATTAAATAAAAGGAATACAAAAAATGAGATAAAACCCTTTTAAACATTAATTGTAATTCCTTCAATGTATTTTTCAAGCTTTCCTTAATGATCTCCTTGCTATGTCCTACTTGATTTCGAAAATAAAACTAAAAATAACAAAAGAAATAAAACTAAAGAAAAGTGAAAGGAAAAAGAGAGAGAAATCTAAGCTAAAAAACTAGAGAGAGAGGAGAAGAGAATGAGATATCTCTCATATATATAGATTATAAAATATATTAGATATAATAAATAAAAAGAGATATTTTTAAGACAACTAATATATCCTAAAATATCTATCAATAAACAAAGAGAAAATAATGCAAGTTGGCCAAAAACAAAAATGGAGGAAATTTAAACTGCCAACAAAAATTTATAACTATACGGATCGCATCGTTATATTTCATACGGTCGCATAGAAGGAACAAAATATAAATTTGACATTTCTGGGAAAGTCATGCGGTCGCATGGTTATGAGACATGCGATCGCATGGCTCAATCCAAAAATCAAATGGCAGCTTAGTCATTCCATATTTGCACGTCAGGTCCCTCAACTTTAATCGCGCACAATTTGGTCCTCAAATTTTAATCTTCATTACATTTAAGTCCTCTGAAAATTCCACTTCAAGTCCTTCAACTTTCTGGCTTGTGCACCTTAGTCCCCAACTTCACAAATTTGTACGTTTTAAGTCTTTTTTTACTCCATTTAACTTCGTTTTCCTTCTTTTCAGGGTTTTAGCCTACAAAAGTAAAAATTACACAATTATGCATAGAAATTTACTTAATTTTATCAATAATAAAGTCTCAAAAAGTGTCAAATAAGTGTGTAGAAACACACTTATCATCGTGGTCATGGCGATAACTGATAATTATGGATCTAATTTTTTGTGGTGTTTGGTTAATTATTTCATAAATAAAATTTAATTATTGTGGTGATTTGGTGAAAAGGTAAACGGTTGTTTCTTTGTTTTGAAATGGTGGTTGTATATGTCATATATGATTGTTGCCCCCTTATTTAAAAGATTTTGCGATTGTGTTTCTAAATTGGCAAATTTGTGACTAACTATTTTTTCTCCTTCAAATGTATGAAATATGAGGTATGCTACATTATCAGATTGATTTTATAAGAATTGTATCAGATTAACAGTTGATACCATTTCATTGGTAGTTGGGCAAAAAATATTTTTCCTCATAATTTTTTTTATTCATGACCGATTACAATTTGTGGTCAATTAATTCGATAAATTGTGACCAAGTAGTACAATTTGATTACGGTAA
Organism: Osmanthus fragrans; assembly: GCA_019395295.1. Classification (NCBI taxonomy): domain Eukaryota; kingdom Viridiplantae; phylum Streptophyta; class Magnoliopsida; order Lamiales; family Oleaceae; genus Osmanthus; species Osmanthus fragrans. The sequence goes on along the minus strand of CM033352.1, from coordinate 7,816,482 downwards.
AATCACGTAACTCATGAAATATACTTTGGTTGATATTTTAAAATGTCAATGACTAATAAAACTTGCATTCAACATTCAAGTGGAACAGAGAAATAATTTAATAATGAACAAACCACATCGTGCATGGAACACTATCAACTAACAAGTGTGATAAATTGTATTGATTACGAGATTGATAACATTTCATTGGTAGTTGGGCAAAAAGGAAAATGTTATATGTACACAATCCCCTCACATAATTTGTACGGTAAATCACCCCCCTCACATGGAGGGGGGCCATAAATGATAATAAAATATCAATTGTGGGTCCTTGCATTCAACATTCAAGTGAACAGAGGGGGGTGTAATGGGCACATCGTGTAGGGTATTGTGTGTACATGTAGCATAGTCCAAATAAAAATCCAGTCCCTCTTTCAGCTCTATTTTTTAATAATTTATCTTTTCAAATTCATTTTCAATTATATATTCTTCTAACAAAATAATTTTGGTAAATCGAAAATTTTTCTCACTTTTTAATCTCATTCTAAAAAAAAAAAATTACTATTACAAAATCTATTTATAAAAAAATATAGCTCAAACAGAATATATATATATATATATAGACTATTTTTCCCTCATTTCAAATGGTAAATATTTGTTCACATAGACTAGATTCAAATACATCTATCATGTATATATATAATATTGTTCGGTATTAATCAATATTGTGTAACATATGTCGAACATGCATTAATGTTCTTACATAATGAATCCTGCCAAATGCTTCTCTCAAGTTCAATTCTAGACTATTTTTTCCCGCATTTCAAATGTTAAATATTTGTTCACATAGACTAGATTCATGTACGTCTATCATGTCTTGTATATGCAAGTCTTAGAACATTTCTAATAGAATTTTTAAATTTAAGATGCTCTCTATTTTAACCTTTTGAAACATAGAGTATGTTTGAGTCTCCAAATCTAGAAAGACAATTTCGCTCTCTCTTTGTATTTTATAGTGATTAAATTTAAAATGCCACAAATTTTAATACTCCTCTTTTTGGATTACTCAAACCATATTTAATTTTATTAATCGTTGACATTTTAAAATATATAATAAACAAATATGAGAAAAAGCAATAGATTTTTTCTAAAAAAGGTAAAATAAGGCATTAAAAATAGAGATTCTGTTGAAGTGTGTCAAAAAAAAATTTTAATTTCTATTATGCACAGTATGATCTTTAAATTCAAAAATGTCTATTATAAATGCTCTTAAATAGTAAAATTCAACATCATTTTAAGGTTTCAATTATTACAAATCATTGCTGGCCGGTTATAAATTTTTTACAGCACAGTGCACATGGTCCCTCTTATTTTTCTTTATCTTTTACTTGTCTTGTGGAAATCGGAGAGAAACAAGAAAAGTTGTTGGCTGTTTAAAATGAACTTGGGCATAAGTTTGTCCAGATTCACAATCGCCAAATTTTTTTTTGCTAGAAATTTGAATTAGGTAAGTTCATGGATGGAGGAGTCCATATTTATGAAAATATAGCCGAAAACCTCCAAAAAAACGGCGATAATGGAGGTTCTAATTTGGACGCATTTCTGTTCCAGTATCCAATGAATCTGGCCTCCCTGCGGAACAGATTCATTTAGGTTCCCAAAGATCGAATTGTACATTGTTCAAATCGAGTGGACTGAAATGCACATTCACCAAATATCATGGGCCAACTTAAACGCCAATGAAAATTTAGGGACTAAGAGATTAATCTTTACAGACCAACTTGCATGGTTCCAAAATTGAAGGGACTGAATGCAAAATGCTAAAAGTTAAGGAACTACTTTTCACAATACCAAAAGCATAGGGACCAAAATGCAATAATTTGAATTTTTGGGTACCATTTGGCACAACAACCAATTTTTAGGAACCAACTTGGAAAAGTCCAAACTTTGTGGGCTAAATGCAAAGTCTAGTGACCACTTTGCACAACATTGAAAGTTCGAGGACTAAATTGCAAAATTGAAACTTCAGGGACTAGATTGAAATATATGACCGAGGTATTCTGAAAGTTATTATGTTGACGAGGTCGCTCTCAAGCAGAATTGATCGATCATTTGAAACAACACTAACGAATGAAGGTGAGATCTACCCTCCGATTTATCATTGAGGATCTGTGAGGTGGATTCCAAAAGCCCTCATCCTTCAAGTCTTGCACCATCTTGAGACAAGTTTGGACACTAATTAAAAGTGACATGAACAGTATGGGTTTGGATGATTGCACAATTAATATCAAGATGATCCTTTATCTGTGGACGACTCAAGGTGTGTACACTTCTAATTTTCGAGTTCAGTGAGATACGGCATGACGCCAGGCTTTACATCTGCCATCTAATGGGGCTTCCTTCTCCAACCATAAGCACTTCTTCTTTATTTGTGATTTGAGCATATGTGTGTGTGTGTGTAGGCATCAAGTATGGAGTAATTCAATTTTCAAGTTTTAAGTTTTAAAACGCAATATTCTAGTATTAAGTAATTATTTAAATATATTAAATTTGCAATTATACAATTAATTATTATGGGTGCATACTTGTAGGTCACAGCGTCGCATATTATCAAATTAATCGGTCACAAATTATTTCGTGGGCACAATAAATATTTTTGATAGGTCACAATTTATTTCATCAGTCACAAATAAAAAAAATAAAAAAAATTTATAGGCCTCAATTTATTTTTCAGTCACATAGTTTCAAATTAATTGGTCACAAATTAACCAAATAACTGGTCACATGCGCCAAATAGTTTGTCACATACTACTACCACTACAACCATTTGTGACCACCCATGTCGCCGTTGTCACCACTACAACACAACAACACCACCATCACCAACAACAACACTAACATGAACACTACCACCAACAAAATTGCCACCGCCAAATCCACTGTCAACAAAAATCATCCCAACACTCTCCTAAAACCAACAAACCAAAAACACCACCAAATGTAGCAAACTACCACCATCATCATTCTCCAGTGGCAAGACTCAAAACTCTCTATCAGCGACGGTGCAATCTCTAATTATTATTAATAATGGCTAAATTAACACCTAATTTATGATTAAATAAACTTATTATCTAATTTTTGAACTATAATCTTGGAAAGTCTGATCTAATGTAATTTTCACTAAAATAATTGGTATCTAAGACAAGCAATGCTTACATTCTTAATGATTTAAATTATGTAAAAATTTCTTGTTCTTTAATGGAGAATAATCATTGCTCCGTTAATGGAGAAAAAGTTAAAGATGTGTTATTTTCAAGGATCTAACTCAATTTTCTTGAGTGCGCGTCTTCTTTATTCTAATTAGTGTAAGTTAATCTAGATTCAACGCCACGAATTAGTTCATTCTCATAATCTTCTTTAAATACAAAAAGGCATATGCATTGAACTCATGTTGCATAGATGAGATCTATATAGCAATAGGTAATATATTCTCTTATGGTTGCCTAGTCGTGTTTAATTTATTGTTAGTGCAAACAAGGACAAGGAAGTGATTAGAAGCGGCTTCAAAGCATTTTCCTTTGCATTTATTTATTAGGGATTCCATGTTCTAATTAATTAGCTAGTGCATGTGATTAAAAAAGAATATTTGACTGCATTTACTTGTACAATTATTATTCTCTATTGTGTTGCTAAAGGGCTTGATGGCTTCACGTGTTACAAAATATAAATAAATAACAAGAGCTAGGAAATCTTTTAGCTCAAGGTTGAATGAATTCCAATTAGTTTATGCCTTTTCTTTTCCCTCTTAATCAAACTTTTCCTTGTATATCGGGGTCAGATGCAATCCATCAAACCGTAATCGAACTTATTTATTTATGCTGACATAGATTTTTTTAATAGATTTAGAGTGTGTTTGATAGACATTATTTGGGAAAAATGAATTTTGAAATAGTGATATGATGGGAAATGTGTGGTTGAAAAAGAAGGAAAAGTTATTGATGTGATGAAAAATATTATTTTATTGAAGAATGTGTGGTTGAAAATGAGTAGAAGAAGAAGAATGAGAATTAAAATGGGAATCAAACAGGACTTTAATATGGTTTGAAATTAAATTGTACATAGGATTCAAGTGAACTGAAACTAATGGTAGTGGTGTCAAAACGAGTTAGACAGCTGCCTAAGCATGGGATGATTCACATTGTGAAAAAATATAAACAAAACCAGCCCGACTCGATCCGTTTCTAGTTCACTGGTTTGTTATAATGAATGAGGTCTAGTCCAGCTTGCAATATTGACGGATTAGTGTATCGGTTCGATCCTTAAATAAGTTTGACACCCTCAATTGAAGGTATTGAAAACACGATTTGAATTTTACAGTTAAGACATTTTTTTTAATACAAAAGGAGATAAATCGGATTAAAGGAAGGATAATGAAGTGTAGAAACAGATATGGAAAGAATATTTAGAATGCAGCTACCAATTCCAACTGCCTCTTTTCCATTTGAACATATATATACCAATTATTCATCTGAACATGTCAGATGGTTAAGACTGGATCCGACCAATGATCCGATACCACATACACGCTATTAATTTGTTCCCCATAACAATGTCATCTGGGTCATACGGTGATCCATCCATGTAACCATACTTCTCTATATATAACCATATATCAAATTAATTCATGCACGTGTCTACATTTATAGCAATATTTATTGTACTGTATTCCTATTTTAAAGACAACCCGCCACCCTCCATGGTTCGACCCTCAAGGCGGGTATCGGTTCCCGAAAGTGACACAGTGTATACTCTCTTGTAGACACGTATATTTTAAGGACCATCTCTCTAACTAGCTCTCGAGTGTTCACGTGATGTGTTGCTTCACGTGACAAGGCAGTTTGATTTGGTGGGTTCAAATCATCGTGTATTTATGAAAATTATGTACTTGCTCATTAAAGTATAGATTAGTGGGAATAATCTAAATTGAAAATTGAAATGTACTTTAATTGGATACGGGCTTTTCTTTAAAAGAAACGAAAGCGTGTATTTTTTTAATATAAAATAGTAAAATGGGGGGGATCTCTCTCTCTCTCTCTCTCTCTCTCTCTCTCTCTCTGCGCTTGCCTATCAATAATTGAAGTTTAGAAAGACTTAGTTTATTTCAGTTAAGGTACCAATGATGGAGGGGGGCCTAATAAACCTAGTGGACTCCATCTTTCCACGTCCAAAAGAACTAAGGTTGTCAAATAACTTGGAGTCATGTTAGTGTCCCCATTGCAAAATCCATGTGTTTTCTTCACATCAAACTCTCTCTCCCCTTTAAGTGGATTCCAACTCCTCATTCAACTATTTTTAGATTCCTTACACCTAGCTAGTGGGTTGGTTTCCCTTTCACAACCTAATCAAAAGAAAATTAAAGCTCATTATTCTTTTTTTAAGTCGTTTTATATATAGAAAATATTTCTAAAAAGTTAAAAAGTAAAGTATACAATATTTGATAATAGAAGTTGGATTCACTAACCTGTAAAAAGTTGGGATCCTTCAAATCTAGGAACCCAATGAGCACATTTGTTGTTATGTTTGGGAGCAATGGTTATGTTCTCATTGATAGGGGTAGTATTAATTGTTAACATGAATACAATCTTAGTGACTGCTGATCAAATTGGGTACCTCAAGAATATCATGCTTTCTCATGCTTGTAGTTTTGATTATTTGGTGCATGTCTTTCTAACCTAACGTTGTCACAAGTTGTAGTAATATTAAAACGTACGTGATTAGCCCACAGGGCACATCTCCAAGTAGTGAAAGGAGAAGATGGAAAAAATCTAACCTCGTTTGCAATTACCGAGTAAGGGTTCGAATCCTGAAATATGGATGAGGCCCTTGGTAAGTGAGAGTTAAAGGACAGTCTTCCACCCTGCACTCTTAAAGGCATAACCTGCGATTTACTCGTCCATCAAAGTCCAGGGTAGGGCAAGTGGGGGCGTCAATAATGGGGCGTAATCCAAAGAAACGTATGTGATTATAATAGTCCTCGAAATCTATTAGTTCTTTCGAGATTAATGTCTATAACTATCCATATTCTCAATCGATGTTTACAAGAAAAGCCATCTTCGAGGTGTCTGATTTGCAATGATGGTCATTCTTAGAAGAATACTTGTTTGGTACCAATTGTTACATGTAATCTTATGAACTGAGTGTGTCCAAGTGATTATATGTCTACAAGCTAAGCCTTAATTTAGTGATGTGACACATTTTGAATCATTACATTTGCGAAAAATGAATCTAGTTAAAATCACGTGCGTATCCACACATTAATTTGTTGATCTTTATTCAGTTTATAGGTTAAGATGTAGGCTTCAATAGAAAAAGAGTGATTTAATGCTAATACAATCAACTTTCTTTAATTTCTTGCCTCAAAGGAGGGTGTAAGTGTAGTTATATAGTATGCGGGAAAGGAGGCATCTCAATAATGTTGCATGTATTATTAATTAGCAAAGATTCAATTTGCTAATTGTTCATCATACAACCCACTATGCTCTATGAGAATCAATTATTCAACTAGTTTCGTTTTCTTTTACATCTGCAAATACAACTATTGTTACTGAGAATGGCATGGTTTCTCCCAAAAGCAGCCCTAACTTTTAACAAAATTTATATAATTAAACTTGTTCCCTCTTTTATAACTAATAATATTTTTAGATGATCTCAATATGTTATGAAAGGATCACCACTGATGTTAAGTAACAGTTTATGTGATAATTGCATGACATTAAATAATAAATTTATTTAAATGCAGATTCACGTGACTCATTTAATTGAACATATAAACTGTAACCACATAAACTGGTGTTCTAACACCACTAATATTATATAGCGTTATTTTTTTGGTATTTGATGAACGAGTCAACAATTAAAGGAGCGTGTTGAAGATCAAATTTAGACAAACAAATTTGTATTTGGGTCGATAATATATAAGTATATGTTGCACCAATTATTATACAAATGGATCATGAACCACCATAGGCAACAATCTTAACTGCCCATTGTAATTCTTTTATACATAAAAAAGAAGAACCAATAATGCTACTTCCTTTTCAAAGCACGCCATTGCCAACTTGACGCCGTAGCTAGACTATTGAATATATCTTATAGAACAATATTGTCCAATCGAGGCTACGATGGAAGCATGCCCTCCCATGCAAGAAACTGTTTAAATATAGCAGCACGTGCCGTGTAAATTATTTGATTTTCTAAACTCAATTATTCATATCAAATGTGAAATCTGATAGATTGATTTATCCAAAAATCCCATATGGATAAAAAAATAAAAGAAGATTAACCATCTTTTCATGCCAAGGCCATAACCTTTCCTTTTTGACTCAGCATGGGGACGCATGCAGTTAGTAGAAAAGATGGATCATTCGATGTATTATATGGGTCCATATATTAATTACTTGATGAGTCTCATGATGAAAATTTTACTTAAAAAATTAAAAAAATATTTGTGAAACTATGATCTTATCTCTATAGTATTTATAGTTGCAGATGAGTCTGGCATTGACCGTTGTACTTGAATTAAGAGTACCGGCCGAACCTTGTGACAATGGTTTGTACTTTGTCGGTTAAAGAAAGCAAAAAGGATTTGTACCTCGGAGAGCTTCATCGGTTTGTAATAAATGACACAACTACACTATTTTGTATGTATTATCATGGAAATGATTCATACTCAAACAAATGTATATACATATATTATTGTTTTGTCCTTTTACCCAATTTCAAGGTATTATATTTTAATATTCCAAAAAATGCTAAACTTATTAAAAAAATGTTATTGTTGATGTCAATATGAAAATTCACGTTGGATTATTTGGGGACTCACTTTGACTGAGCCAATTGAGTCTTTTTCATCGAATCCAAACAATAGCACCGTAGGTTCGTTGGATGCCCTCGCATACAGGTTGACTCATGGGAGATATCATCTGAAAACATAATTATGACATGACTGAAGAGAAGTTTCCCCTTGGATGAAAACACTACCCACAGCAACTGATCAAAGAAAAGTTATGATGACTTATGGTGCAGACTCCGACCTAGGTCATGAAGATCCTGCTACAATCGAACTCTATCAATCAAATATGTTCAAAAACGGACGATAGCGCAAGGGGCTAAGTCGGATACTGTATTTTGATATGATTAGTACGATAAGCTCTAATCTTATATGACCCATATAAAGAAGTGAAGGTCCAGTATCAGTCAAATATGTTAAAAAAAAGGACGATGACGCAAGGGGCTAAGTCGGATACTGTATTTTGACATGATTAGAACAACAAGCTCTAGTCTTATATGACCCATATAAAGAAGTGAAGGTCAGTAAGAAGTGACAAACTGAATGAATTCTGTATAATATCCACACACGAATTCCAGCATATACATCCTTATTTTATCTAATTTTTGGCTGTTTTTTTCATCAACATAACACGGTTATTCTATTCAATGCTCAAAAGTTGATCGAATGGTATCATGTTATTTTTTTCAATAGCAACATTGATTTCATATTTAATTTTTAACATGTCCTCTATTATTGGAAGTGTGATAGTACACTTGTAATACACAAATGCATAAGATTATTGTACTTAGAACTTTATGTGCAATTGGAAGAGCCCAAAAAAGGACCCCACTTCTAGAGTTCTACTTCTCAGTACAATGCTGTGTATCTGAGATTAAGGAGGGCCTGTTCTTATTCAAAATTTATAGATAAATTACTGAAATAGGTTGAGATAGGGAAATATGAAAACTTGTATTCATTAGATAACCTTGTTAAATTACAAATTTCTCCTCGTACACGCTTAATTACAAAAGTTGTACAAGGACACTGATGCAAAGAGAGAAGATTTTCTTCTTAACCTCTTTTCCCTTTTCTTTTTCCCCATCATTTTCACTTTAAACATGAAAATACTTAATATTTTCTTAATTATGGACCTAACTAGAAAATACATATATGTATGCATCTTGATTGTAATAACACGCCGATCTCAGTTTGGTAGGGACATTTCTGTCTCTTCAAGTCATCTCCTCGTTATAAACTGTCTCTTCCAGTCCACTAATCTACGCAGGAATGCCATCACCTACAACATATTTGATAAAATTACCATTAGATATTTGAATGCTTAAGCCATAATAGTATTAGTAATATGGTGTTTGTGCCAAGATTCTTAATTACCTCAGAAGGTTCCTGCAAAGAATACGATGCACTGGTGTCTTTTGGTATCTTCGAAACAAGAATCCCGAACCCTTGACCTCTTTTTCTTAGAACCTGATTATAAGCAACCATAAATGATGAAATTAAATAAGGAAAATTACGAATACCAACCTAAATCTAATTAATTTAGGACTATCATCATGGTAACAATAATTGTACATTTCGAAACATTGAATACCTTAAAGGCATCTTCATCGGTGCGATCATCTCCAATGTAAACAGGGAAAACATCGGCACAATTTGCATATCCTATAGAAAAAGCAGATCCATGTTAAGCGTTGTCTAAAGTTGTTAAGTGCCTTTCTATGTTGAAAAATTCCACCAACTAAAATAAAAAGCTAACTCACCAAGTGATTCTAACAGAAATTCAAGGGCTTTGCCTTTGTCCCATTTAATAGTAGGACGAATTTCTAAGACCTGCATTTTTTTTAATAAAAAATATATATATTTTAGTAACAAAAGAAAAAAAAAACACTGTACAGCATGCAGGTATTAAAAACTGAAAATATAAAAAATAAATAAATAAATTGAAGAATCTTTGTCCCACCTTTCTACCTATGGTTAATCGAAGCTTTGGATACTCCTTCAGAATTGTTCTAACTTGCTGTGCTAGTTCAGTCCATTTCTGCAAATAAATTATTCAACCCTTCTTAGTTAATTAAGATTCAGTAGCATATATCATAGAGAGAAAAAAATATTATGTAAAATCATATCAAGAAAAGTAAAACAAGGTCCCATATTATCATGGGGGTTGAAAACATGGGTCTAATTACAATTATGTTCTACCTTTTCATCAACACAGCGGAAATGCACTGAGATGCAGAATTTGTTGTTCTCAACCTTAGCACCTGGAGTCGATTTTGTTACCTCCAAAAGTGTTTTGTAAACCTGTGTTTGCAAGTTAAAATCTGTTAAAAACATTGGATTTTACTAACACTTAATAAAAAATTTAAAAAAAAAAAAACTGACCTCATCAACCATGGGAAGGAATTCACTGGCTGGTTGGCAAAGAAGAGATTGTGCACCCTGAGAATTTCAAAAATTGTTAAGAAAAATTATTTGAGGTAAAAAAAAAATGGAAGAAAATAGAGAGAAAGTACAAGCACACAAAGCTTACTTTCTTGTATTTGGAACCTTTTGATGGGCCTTTTATGTCCATGCCATGGCTTCCGGCATAGTACAACTCGGCCAACCGTACAAAACTATACACCTATATATTTAAACACCAAAAGAATTAATTAATCCAAAACAAACGCCAAAAGGTGATGAAAATTACAATCTAATTGTTTCAAGAATGTACCTTGTCTCTGCATCTCCCACTCACTATAGCAGTGGGAAAATATCTAGCTAGTTCTCTCACTGTTGCTCTCATCTGTATACACAAATACAATTAATTTACATAGTTCAGTTTCGTGTAACTGTGTGTATTTTTTTTTTAAGGGAGGGTACTAACCGCTTTAGACATGAAGGCTCTATCAGGGTCTTCCACTATAGGGGATAATGTGCCATCGTAATCTAAAAACATAACGATTTGCTTTCCTTTTGATGCATTTGTTATTTGCTCAAACATGTCCAGAGCTGATGGATGGTGCACCTGTTTCACCATAAAATTTCCCACGTGGTTAGAACACTGTACTGACACGTCTATACGTGTTTAATACACGTATATACGTATGTACGTATTTAGGTATGGAACAGTTTCAGTTTTACATAAATACGGGGCTTACAATCCAAGAGTTTAAATCGTCAGAAAGAGCAGAGGACTTGATATGAGTGGGTGAAGAAGCTCTCATTGAGTCAACCCAAGCGTTGATTCTTGCACCGCCATTGATATCAAGATTCTGAAGAAGCTTTTTATTTGAAATGGTAATATAACTTCCCGGCACCGCCGGAGGCTTCTGGGACGCTGAAGGGAAGAGGGAGGAGTTGGAGACAGCCACTGTTATGGCCATATCTGAAACCATCACATTTTGGTTTGCCATCGTCTCTTCTATTCTTTGACACGTTATTATTGAAGAAACAGAGGTGAAAAACAGAGAGCTCTGTGGAGAATGATCAAGAATGGGACTCAATGGAAAGTCTTTTGGAAGCAGAAAGAACGAAGAAACTCAAATTGGGTCACTCACAAAAACAAAGATTTGAAGAGGAAAGAGAGAATTGTGTCTGAGAAAGATTTGAAGCCAATCGCTTTATAGTTGAGACCAGACACAAACGGACGAAACAAACCCCGCACCCCACCACCCACCATTACTCCTGCAGGGACCCATACTCCTGAGAGAGAAGAGGGCATTGTGGGCCCACCGTGTTACAATATCCTCAAGAGGGTCCCCACCCTACACCGTGTTGGTAATTGGTATCTTCCTGCCGCCTTTGTTCGCCGTCAACATAACAGCCACAGCCACCACCACGGTGCCAGCTGGGGTACCAACCACCAGTGGTGTGGGCTCAAGCGGTGGGGATAGAATTTTGATTTCCTAAAATAGATCCAAGACCACAATTTACAAGGGGAAACTCTCTTCTGGAGACCCTTCTAGTAACAATTGTGACCTTCCCAAAAGTGGTAAAATTAAATGTCCCCTTGTATAATGCATGGGGCAGTAAAACTAACGGCATATGCAAAACCAGCTGCTCTTGTTCTACTTTTTCCACTACAAAGTATTTAGGTTAAAATTTGGTATACATTATTTTATGAACGGGCCATACTATTTGGTGCCAATTATGATCCCAAGCCAATGCTTTTTGCTACTAAAGACAATATCAAATTATAATAAAAACTTTTCTATTATTAGAGTACTTAACAAGATAATGAACTCATTTCAATGAGAAGAAATCAATATTTAAATTATATGCAATTAGTAGGAAATTAATTTCCTAATTCTCTTCTTCTTTATTGGTTGACAAGCATATATACTATGGATGGAAGAGTTTTTTTTTTTTTTTTTAAATGACTTGATATTAAAATCTAATTCTTCTTCGTATTGTCTAGGGGTGGGCAAATTCGTCAAGCTGACCTAAACTGCCCAACAAAATCGACTCTAGTAAACTTGAATCTGTTTGGAGGGATGTTGTTTTGATTAACCTTGATTTGAATGATCGGGTATTAAAATTTTGATTTTCAAGGAAATAATCCACTTCTACCAGACAAACTTCATCGACACAAATCGATTCGGGTCAATTCACATCAATTTAATAATCTTATCAGTTTGATTATCAAATTGAATTCAAACTCAACCAGTCCATTATATTATCGCATTAAGGAACAAAGATATAAGCTCGAATTGTGCTAATATCATCGATACGCTAATCAATGACAAATTAGTTTTTGGTCTTCTCAAATATCATATACTAAACAGACTTATAAATGGGTTACGTATCATGTATCCTATAAGTGGTTATCCCTAGTTTGGAAGGAGTAGAGAAGAAATTAATTATCACTTGACTAAAGACTTAATGACCAACATCGTGACTTAATCATTGTCATGTTGTACAGCATTCGTCATTGCTCACTTCATCCAAGTCAAAGGTCTTCATATTGAACCCATAAATGAAGGTATCAGGGGATAGTTGTACCTCAAGTAACATGCACCGATGGTGATACTTTTATTTCTTTCTTTTCTTTTGTTTTATTTTAACTTGTACAAAAACTAGAAATACCAAATGATATTCTCGTTTGATTCCCATTTTGAGAAAATATATATATATTTTTTGAATAGTTGATTGATGCAAAATATATTATTAAAAATTAAAAAAATATTTTGAATTTACGTGTAATATTATTTTATTAAAGAATATGTGATTGAAAATAAGAGAGAGAAAAATAAATTTTGGTAAAAAACAAGAACCAAACAGGGGTTTAAAACATAGCACAAATCAAAGGTTTTGCTGCTTTGTCAGAAAAATTATACCACTTGGATGACATTCACTCATATGTGGTGGGACTCGCAAAAAAAAAATAAAAAAATAAAAAAAAAAGGGTGGGATCCCGTGGAACCCCCCAATTGTGAGGGTTGGTCAGGGAGGGTGTCAAACCCTCCCTATACCCATAGCTTGATTGCACAAATCAATGTTGAAAATGTAGTTAAGATACTTTATATCTTCACTTAGTGCCCAACAAATTTTTTTGTGTTCCGCTTTAAGTAACTATCAAGAATGTTTTATATACAAGGAACGTATGGAACGGAAAAAAATAATAATAATAATAATTTTATATAAATTTAACATGCATGTAGATATTGTATATGTTGAAAAATAGTTGTTTTCTTTTTCTTTTTCTTTTTCTTTTCTTTTTTTATAATTTTGAGTGAAATCAACTTCTTGATTTTGGAAAATTAAAGTAGATTTATGTTCTCCTCCACTAGAACATCAAATAATTATATTGACATGCTCAAAATGTTGCTCAGGTAAATGGAAAATTGAATTACAAAGTACACCTAATTGAGGTTGGAAAGTGTTGGAAGGAATTCTATAGAAGCTTATTTAAAGTGTTTTAAAAAGCGCATTTAGGTGTGAGACATGGGTGAAACACTTTGTTTTGACAATAAACACAAAATTAAATGGTCAATTGTCAAGTTGACCTCCAAAACCAACTTTATTTAAATTAAAAAAAATTATTTCTTTTCCTTTTTTAAAAGACTTTTATTTCATTTAATTTCAAGTTTTTCTTTGAAAATTATGGCCCTGTTTGATTCCCATTTTAATTCTCATTCTCATTCTTCTACTCATTTTCAACCACACATTCTTTAATAAAATAATATTTTCTATCACATCAATAACTTTTCCTTCTTTTTCAACCACACATTTCCCATCATATAATTGATTAATTATATGAATTATTATGTAAATATAGTATTTAATAAATTTAGATATTTGGTATTGTATTGTAATTTAAATATATAGTCACAAATTGAATTGATAGAAAATTGGTAGAAAAAAGAAAAATAATTCTAGTTTCATGCAAAAAGTAGTGTTTGATTGAAGATTATTTCAATAGAAACTCAATTCCACCGTTGCCCCCACACGGTGACCAATTCAAGGATTTGGTGGAAAATAAAATTGAAATTTGTTTTCCAGCTTCTGGTTTTTTATTATTATTATTATTATTTTTTTTTTTTTTTTTCAATTGGAACACATTCTAAACTCAATGGTAAAAAAAATTATCTATTTAATTGACAATTTACATGAAAAACGAAGTCAAACGAAGACAAAAAAAATTTGATAAATTAATTTTATTTTTATTTTTATAATTTTTTGACAATCCAAACAAATTTTAATATAGATTATAAAAAAATTTATTTCAAAAATAACAATTTGCATGAAAAATAAAATCAAACGAATTCTAAAATTATTAATTATAATTTCCTCTAAAATAAATTCTAAATAATTCAATTACCTTAAATTTATTTTCTTTTCACCTAAATTTCACTCTTACAATCAAACCATCGGCACCCTTACTTTTATCCAAATTCTCTGCTTTTCACCTAGAAAACATGACAGCCACAGAGCCACTTGAAATGAATTGGGCCCATCTTCAGTAATCGAAAAATCTCCTTGAATCCAGAATAAGTCAACAATTTGAACAGTTAATTTTCCTTTTACAGGAGAAAAAACACTTGTCAACAGTTCCATATGTTCGTCAGAAGAGTAGTATTAACAATCGAGCTAGAGCACAATATCGTGTACAGTCTCCTCACAATAAAAAATAAGGTCCGCGATTATTTTAATTACAGACCCCACCCCTAATGCTGTGGAAACAGCATTATTCTAATATTAAACTAGGCACCTGGCTATATAACCTCGTAGACAGTCATGTTCATAGGAAAATAACGTTAAAATAAATAAATAATTAATATTATATAGTGGGTAATAAAAGAGCCACGCAAAACCGAATGCAAGTTAGGTTAGGTAAGTCAAAATTTAAAGCCTGAAAAGTGGTGGTGAGTGAGTCAGAGATAATGTGGTACATTTCGTCTTTATTTTCAAGGTCCTCTGCTCCTTTGCCACCACATTCAATTCAGCTATTCTACTTGTGTACGTACATATTCTAGTAGATTGTGACATCCCCTGGAAAATCACTTGTTAATCATCGAATTATTATAAATTCTTCCCGGCCATCTTTTAGAATTTGAACGACTGTCACACATTTATAAAATTTCACAAGTTAGTATCTAAAATAAATATAGTTTGCAAGAACAAGCGTTTCTATCTAATATGTTAATTTTTAGATGAAATAATTTAACGTAGTATACAAATTTTGAACTGGGATTGGTCATGTTGAGAACGAACAAGTTATTTCATTTTTCAAATTTAGCCATTGTTTGACAATTATTATTTGAAAAATCTTTTTTCGACCACGTATTTAAATAATAAAATATTTTATATTTAAATTCGAATTTATTTTTATTTTGAATTACATATTCTTCTAAAAATTGCTATTCGGTCCAAAATAATTGTTTTCAAACTGAAGTGGGCTTAATTTCTTACATTTACCTAAACTAATATGAATGTGAATGGAGAGATTCTTGAAGATGCCAAAGTAATAATAAAATCAAGAGAATAATCAAACAGAACCTTTGAAGTGATTTTGCACACCTAATTAATTATTCCCCAAATGAATTAGAATAATCAAACAGAACCTTTGAAAAGATCATGTATCCCTAATTAATTATGTAGAGATAATTAGACAAATTAATAAATTATATTCTCTATTAAACACTCAAATTGAGATCGAATTTATTTCTCACGTCATACAATTTTCATAAGGTTTTTCCACTGTGACCACCCCCTGGACGTCTATGGAATGGTCACTGAAGCACGGCTCTTTTCATAAATAAGTAAAAATAAAATTTAAACTTCTCGATATTCTTAACTACTCTAGATACCATACTCACTTTTACAATAAGTGTTTTGGTACCACAATTATTCACACCGCAGACAGAGATTCTTTTGGAATTCTTCACGTGCTTCTGCGTTTACGTGACCATAGTTTTTGTATCCATCTAGGTATATTAATAAAACTTTAATGGAACTTGAGATCTTCATGTGTACTTTAATTGTCAAAACAAGAGGCAAATAAATACAGATTTTTACAAAACTAAGAGCTCGTCTCGGAGGTTTGAAAAATCAAAAACTACTTTTGACATTAAAAAACTTACTTTTGAATATATTTAAGTGATTTTATAAAAGTATTTTGTCTGATTAAATGATATTTTAACGAAAACTAACCCTAAGTAATTTTCTCGAAAAGTTCCTATCCAACAAACAGAGATTCTAAAATTAAAGTATAAAGGAACCGTTTGTTGATCCCAAAGTGATTCCGTTTTTCACGCCTAAATCATAGGTTTTAGATTAATTATATAATTAGGGTTTACCAATGGATTGCATTCCACATTAGTTATATTTCCTAAGTGAATCATTTGTAGTATAATTGAGCACCATACAATATTAATTATTATATATATATATTTTTTAACAATTTAGGGTTTTGATCTGAAAGGGAAGATTGTCAAACGTCATCTTTGGGATATCATTCTTGATTCTCCATTTTCATTCATTGAACCAAACAATGCGTTTGAAGAATATAATTAAAGATGTTCAATTAATTGAAAAGGAAAAAAAAAAAAAAAGTACAACAAAATTTGAAAAAAGCCCGATACCCTTGCAAGTGTCATAAAAACTTTTCCGTCATTCTCTGCGTAAAATGTGTTATCACTCATCAACAAGATTAAACAATTAACTCTAATTATCGTCTCTTTCGAGAAAAAAAAATTGTAAAAAATCAATCTTTACATACTTTAAAATGTCTGAACTTTTCCTCTTCTAACTTGAAAATGTAACTGAATATGATATAAGCTTCAAATTCATTACAATCTCTCATGCGATACTCTGAACTTCCAATTTCAAGATTGATTTTTTTAAAAAAGTATATATTCTTTACAGTGTTTGGAGTATATAATAAGAATATTTAGGTGATTGCAGTGTCTGTCGGCAGAACCTAGGACCTTAGGCATCCGATCGAAAACAAGGCGTAGGGCTAACAAGTGTAACATAGGAACAATAAGCACGCACGCTGTTGGGGTTCAAGCCCGACACCACACGTGTGCTTGCTTCTCTACTCTTTTTTTCCGTTTTGTTTTTTGTAACTTATAAGTTCGTGAATGTGAATATATTTCACACGTGGCTTGTTTCCAGTGATTTTGAAGCCAATACGTGGGCCATGTCTAACCACATTTTTATTAACCAAACGCCTTCACTTTTTGGTCGGCTGATTCTCTAAAGAAATAATAAATAAGAATAAGCCATTTTTCCTCATTTGATTTATTTCAAAATGAGTTATTCCTCTTCATATATAGTCGTTATTTGATAAAAATTTAAATCTATATTTTAATTTAAATTTAAATTAACAATAAATTTTTATCATATATTTTATGAGATCTATAAATTTTCAACTACACATTTCATCAATTTTTATTAAAATATATTAAAATTTTAATTTTAATCTCCAACAAACAGGTGTATAGTTAGTTTTTAGTATTAAAGTTGAAATAATTTAAACAAGCAATTTCAAGATTTATGTTTTCAGACAAGGTACCATTTTGCTAATGTACATTAGGATTGCAATTTCATACCGCTTGAAAAAAAGGAAATCATAATGAATATATGGAGGACGAAGACCTTGTTTGGCCCTCCATTTTTTAAATTTATTTTTTTCAAACTCATTTTTAACAACATATTTATTCAAATTCATGGTTTTTTTTAATCAATTTTTCAATTACACATTTCATCAATTAATATTATAATTTACTAAAAATCTAATTTTTAGCAAAATCAAATAGGGCTAAGTTACTGGACCATAAGGATCTATTTGCCCAAGTGTCCTTGTACCATTAACATGGGGTCTGTTTGATTGCAAGGTAAAATTTGAATGAAAAGAAAACGAATTATAGGGAATTAAATTATCTAGAACTTATTTTACTGAAAATTGATGATTAATTGTGTTTGATTGGTATAATTTTTCATCCGAAAAATAAAAGTAAGTTTGGATCTTTTGGTGTTCGTTTGGCTTTGTTTTTCATAGAAATTGTCCTTTAAATAGATAATTTTTTTTAACAATTGACTCTAAAATTTGTTCTAATTGCTAAAAAATTTTACCGAATACCATTTTTTAACTTTATTTTCCATGAAAATTATTTAATAAATGGTTTTTTTTTTTCCATTGAGTTTAAAATTTGTTCCAATTACCAAAAAAAAAATGAAATTGTTTTTTCCATTAAAGTGGTGAGAAAATGAATTCCATGAAAAATAGGAAAAGAGGAAAATGTGGAAAATATTTTCCATGAAAAAGTTGACAAATCAAACAAGTCAAAAATGTCCTATCAAACAGGCCCAAGTGTTGCGGATTCTTTTACCCTATATAATTGCAAATGTCTGGTTCAAAATTATCATAACTTGTTGATTGGAAATGACTTTTGATCTTTATATCACGTGGTGTGTTGATTAATCCATCACATAGGAATGTGTTTTTATTAGTGCAATGTATCAGGAATAATTGCGCTCGATTGAAAATGACTAGATTGGGTTTTTATTCTGATATAACATGATGATCAAAATGTGTTAAATCCGTCGAATTCCAAAAAAAAAAAATAAAAAAAAAAAATAATAATAATAATATTGTTGTGGAGACTTCAATCATAGGGATTGACCTAAAAATTATTTTCTCTTAAAAAAAAAAAAGATTTAATTAAAATGATGACTCAGTTTCTTGGCTCCTTCATCACTTGTCTTGTCTCGTTGATACCATGCAACGACATTATAGTACTATTCAAAGTTCACGAAAAGTTTGACAACTGCAGCAAACTTAGCGACCAAGAAACTAAGAAGTCAAACATTTGCGTACTTAATTTCGTTTAGTACATAAATACAGGCTGTTATCTGCTAAATTTAAATTCCCAATCAAATTTGACCAAACTTTTACAATCCCTGAAATATATTATGTGGACAAGAACAAAAAATTTGGTTGCGCGTGCAACTGAGAAATAAATATTTATTTTGTTGGTCGGCCCCCAGTTTGAAACGTGAGTTTGACTTTGAATGGCCCACTTTGCACTGGACAATTTGATTTTCTTTTCAAAGTTGAGTTGGCAATTCATTCTAACATATCAAATAATTATGATAATTTGAAGTCTAATCTAATAATCATTGTATAATGTGGTATTGATTGACAACTTACTGCCAGTGAGATAAAAGAGAATTTCTGGCACGTTTGCACTACTCTAAGGGTCTGTCTGATACAATTATTTTTCATGGAATTGATAATTAAATTTCAGTTTTTTTCAATTTTTTGGTATTTGATATATCAAATTTTCCATAAAATTGAATTTCAACGTTTTCTAGGTATAACACATCAATGTACATTTTACTTAGAAATGATTTCTTACCTATTAGGTGGTTTTTTTTTTTTTTTTTTTTTTTATAATGGGAACAAATTCTAGACTCAATGGTAAAAAAAAAAAAATTCATTTAATTAATAATTTGTATGAAAAAATTAAGCCAAACGAACACAAAAAAATTTCAAAATGTTTATATTTAAACTTTTTGGCAATCCAAACAAATTTTAATAAAGATTGTACAAAAATTTATCTCAAAAAATAACAATTTGGATGAAAAATAAAGTCAATCGCATTAGGTGAAAAATTATATCAATCAAACATATTTAATTGACAATTCTCGGTAAAACAATTTTAGGCAATTCAATTCCCTAAAATTCATTTCCTTTCCACCCAAATTTCACTCTTATAATTAAACGGACCCTAAGTTTGTTTGGTTTGGCTTAAAATCCTATTTTAATCTAAATCAAAGTCAAACAATCAATATAAACCACATCTTTCATCAAACAATCAATATGAATTACATCTTCCATTGGTCCCACAACTTTTCCACCACACACTTCAAAAATTGCATCACAATTTACTAAAAAATCTAATTTTAATTCCCATCAAACACCTGTTGTGAAATTATCTAACGGTCCGTTTGATTGCAAATATAAAATTTGGGTGGAAAGAAAATGAATTGCAGAGAATTGAGTTACTTAGAATTTGTTTTAGAGAGAATTGTAATTAATTGTATTTGATTGGTATAATTTTTCACCTAATCTGTTTGACTTTGTTTTTCATGCAAATAGTTTATTTTTAGGAAAATTTTTTTATAATTAGGGATAAAATTTGTTTGGATTGCCAAAAAGTTAAAAAAAAAAAAAAAATCTGTGTTCGTTTGACTTTGTTTTACATTAAAGCTATGTTTGATAGGAGTAGTTTTCTAGGGTTGTTGGAAAAAAAAAATTCATTTTCTTGATTTTGACTTGTTTGATTGGATTTTTTTCCTTGGAATTGCTTTTCCATAAATGGTTCACACAGTTAACATTTTCTTCTTTTTTTGATGAAAATGGGTTCTCACCTATTTGGTGGTTTTATGTTTTTCATCTTTTTTTTTTATTTTTTATTTAGCAATGAAAACATATTCTAAACTCAATGATAAAAAAATTTATCCATATAATTAACAATTTGCATGAAAAACAAAATCAAATAAACAAAAAAAAAATTATGAAAATATTTTTTTTTTTTACTTTTTGGCAATCTAAATAAATTTTAATACAGATTGTAAAAAAATTTATCCCAAAAAATAATAATTTGCATAAAAAAAATAAAGCAAAACGGATTAGGTGAAAAATTATATCAATCAAACACCATTAATTACATTTTCTTCTAAAACAAATTTTAGGCCATTCAATTTCCTATAATTCATTTTCTTTCCACCCAAATTTCACATTTTCAATCAAACAGACCCTAAAAGTGATAAAAAAAATTTTACCATTGATTCTAAAAAAATTTCAAACTGCCTTAAAAAAACAAAAAGGCCAAAAAAAAAAAAAAGAACCACCAAAATGGTGTCAACTTCAATTCATTTTCAAAAAAAAAAAAAGTACTATCAAACACCAAAAATTAGGAAAATGAAAAATGAATTCTTAGTTCCATGGAAAATTCTTGAATCAAACATGGCCTAATTATTTTCTGAATTTTGACGAGACTCTAGTGGGACCAATTTTTTTGCACATATGCATTTTTTTTTATTTTTTTTATAAAAATTTGCTTATGGTTGGCTTAGTTAAAAAAGTTAATCAAAATTAATAATTATTTTTAATCACATTTTTTTTTTTATTATCCTTTTCTTATAATTAATTTAAACTAAGCTTATGGTTGGCTTAGTTAAAAAAGTTAATCAAAATTAATATATTTGTCTTATATTATACTGAAATTGTTTTCTTCAAAAATTATAAAACTCATCGTTTAAGCATAATGAATATATTTGTCTTATAATACAAAAATTTTTTTTATTTTTTTTTTAAACATCACATTGGATCAACGTAGCTATGGCAACGAGTCGAGGAAAAAAGCTCGGGTTCGGCTCGAATTTTTTTTGGCCGGGTTTTATTGAGTCCGAGCCGGGCTAAGTCCGGCCAAAAAAAAGTGGCTAAGCCCTGGCCTTTGCGGGCCGAGCCGAGCCTGTTCGGGTAATTTTTTTTTCCTGTTTTTCTTTTGTAAAATATACATTTTTTTTACTTAATTAAATATTAAATAAAAAATTAATTTACGTAATTAAATATTAACTACCTAATTATAATTAAATAATACATAAATAACTAAATATTACATATCCAATTCATAAAAAAAACAAAATTCAAAAAAAAAAAAAATTAACTATTAAAAAAACAATTTAATTAAATAATTAAATACTAAATAAATTATTTTAATTAAATATTACTTAACCAATTCATATATATAATTACATAATAATTAAACAATTAAATATTACTTAACCAATTACAATAAATAATTAAACACTAAATAAACATTTAAATTAAATACTTAACTATAATTATAATTAAATATTACAATAATCAAGCTCGGCTCGATTTTATTATTTTTTTTGTAAAATTTACATTTTTTACTTAAAAAATTTATAAATTAAATGAATTATAAAAGTTAAAACTCTCCTCCTTTATCAGGGTTTGGGACCGGCTACAATTATGTAGGCGAGTTAAAATTATACATGAATAAAATATTACGTGTACAATTTTTCTTGAAAAAAAATTTAAAAATTACGTATTTTTTTTAAACTAATCAATTTAAAAACTTACAATATCTTATGCTTGAATCTGCTGCAACTCTTTGACCATTATACTATCAACTTGTTCTTGAAGACGTAATTCTGCACATTCCCAGTCCTTCAAACATATTAAAGTTTCCAATATATCTTCTTTTAATCTTGATCTTTCGTCACATAAAATTCGACCACCTAAACTAAATGCAGCTTCCAATGCTACCGTAGACACCGGAGGTGTTAGTAGATCGCGAGCAATTTTTGATACAATCGATATTGCCTTTCGTTAGACCTCCGCCATGATAAAAGACTAAATTCCTGTAGCTCTTATGGTTGTAACATATTACGAATGTCCACATGCATATATTAGCTAACTCAGAAGGAATTTCAAAATTTGTACCACTGACATCTATTGCTCTAGATATTGACGAATTAGAACTAAATGAGGGAACACTAATATTGGTCTCTAAAAAACTCCATAAACTGTCTGCATTTGTTGAAGTATTTATTGAAAAAGAACTTTGGGAAGTAGAACTACGCTGACCATTTTATTCAGCGTAATAGTTATACATTTCACATAGATTCTATAGGCGCATGTGATAATTCTACATTTATGAAATTTGAAATTTCCTTTATAATAGTTCGTGTGACAGTTAAATTAAGTCGAGAGTCCATCACCGAAACTAATAAAAATAAAGAGGGTAACTCCTCCCAATATTTACGAAATTTTAACTTCATAGAATAAATTACATCAATAAAAATGAGCAAATTCCTATGTTTTTGAAATGCTTGTGAAATATAGAAAAAATTGTTTAAAACAAGTGAAGATGTAGAGTAATAAATATCGCTAAATTCCTTTGTGGCATCAAAAAAAGATTTTAAGAATTTTTTCATGAGAAATTCGAGACCATTCCCAATCTTTCAAATTATGTTCGGATCCATATGTATACCTACCATTATAATACATTGAAATAATTTTATCATATTTTTCACACGAGTGTAACATAAGATATGTAGAGTTTCATCTATGTGATACAACAGTGACAAATGATTTCTCTTCTAATCCATATTTTGCACATAAACTGTTAAATACTTGTTTTCTTGCTGGTGATATAGAGATAAAATTAATTGCATGCCTAATTTTATCTAAAGGTGATTTTATATGTGCCAATCCATCTTTTACAATGAAATTGATAATGTGACATATACAACGTTGATGAAAAAATAAACCTCCAAATATAGGGTTCATATCATCAATAAATTTGTCGACAACAACTTTATTTACACTAGCATTATCAAAAGTAAAACTTCGAACAATTTCTTGCATACCATATTCTTGTATAATATCTTTTAAAATCATGTATATGTTAGTCGCATTATGAGGATAATCTACACATTTGAATGCAATAATCTTTTTATGCATAATCCATAGATGATCAATGTAATGAGTTGTAGTAGCAATATAATCTTTTTTATTAATACCAGTCCATAAATTAGAGGTAAATGATATAACACAATTAAAAGTTTTTAGACTTTCAATAGCAGTTTGTTTTCATTTGTTATATAATTTTATAGCATCCGAACGAAGAGTATTTCTACAATAAAAACGATACCTGAGTTGGAGATAATTCTGCACAAGACGAGTAAAAATGTTCTGACTCGATCATCGTTAGCGGCATCTCTGCTGCAGCCACGTATACAGCCATTCCTTCATGAAATCTTTCCTGTGAATATACAAAAGTGGAAAGAGTAGAATTGGAACCAGTAAATGTTAGTTCGATCTGTTTCGAGTCAAGATCGGTTGGTTTCGTTTTGTAACTTCTTAATATATGTCTATTTAAATGCGATGTGTTCGAACTGGGCTTTCAACTAAGTTCTTTACCACAATAATTGCAACATGTTTTCCAAATATCAACTTCATTTTCAACCCCAACTTTTTTGCGAGTCATATGTTGCCAACATTCCACAGAATCTTTTTTCGACCTTTTAACTTCGACTACTTCCTCCTCTTCGATATCTTCCAAATTAATTGGAACATTTTGAAATGCATCGTACCCCAATTGAGTGCTCGAACTACCTTTAAACTGATTAATTTCATCGCTAGTAAAATTCATGTATAAGTATTATACTTATAGTAAAGAATATTTAATAATAGAATAAAAGAAACTGAATAACACAATCAAATGTTTAAATTGAAAATCAAAATTAAGAAATTGGAGAGTAGAATGCTGAATATTGCGTAGAGAGATTAGAGATAGATTGATATGAAATTGTAATTTTTTTCTCGTATTTATAGAAAAAATAAATCCATTTTAATTTTCAAATTCAAATTTTTGATAAGACAATTCGTGGGATATTTAAAAAAATTCAAATTTTTTTCAAAAACGTGCACGCAAGCAACAGCTTGCGTGTTATTTTCAAAAAAAATTAAACACTGGCCAGCCGGGCTTGGCCCGATCCGGGCTTGTTTAGGGCTTTTTCGAGCCGAGCCCGAGCCGTCCGAACTTTCGAGCTTTATTGCCACTCCTAGATCAACGTCTTAAAATTAGCTGTAAATAAATAAATAATCATTTTTTAAATTTATTTCGTGAACCAAATTAATATTTAATCACAATCACAACTCCACTGCTGTTTTGTTTTAACTAAAAAGTAACAAAAAAAAAGTGAAATTTTCATTTTGAATAATAATTTCTCAAATCCACCAATTAGTGCTAATTGAAGTGTTATCTTTTGCAATTAGAAAAAGTTTCACCAATGGCGACCGTTGGTTCATACAAAATAAATAAATGAAATAAATTATGTTGAATAAAGAATATCTCTATAGCAAAAAAATATAAAAAATGACAAGTAACCAACATAACTACCACTTAAGGATACCTTGAAACTTTCGGTTTGATGTGGCCCTTAAGCGAGTAACATATGGCGGACAACGCTGGATGCGGTGGTTGGTCCCCGCCAGGGCTGGTTCTGGCCCCTTAAGCGAGTAACATATGGCGGATAACGCTGGACGCGGTGGTTGGTCCCCGCTACCTCTCTTTAGGGTTCCACCACATAAACCTCAACTTAGTTTATCAGATTTTGCACAATTATTTGGGTTTCTATCACCGATCGACTCAGCTATATTGTTCTCACTCCACAAACCTTGGCACCTACCCTTTTTTATTCTCCCTTTGTTTTTGGAATCCATTTTCTAGATTTCTTAAAAAGTGTTAGTTTAGTAGAGATTATTTGAAGTTTAAAATGATTTTTTTGAAAAATGTGTTGTTAAAAATGTAGAAAGAATTTAATGGGTTCATATACAAAATTATTTGATTGAAAGAATGTGTAGTTAAAAATAAATTTGATAACAAAATATTTTTAAATAAATTTGTCAAACAAATACTAAATATTTCAAAAGATACAATATATAGTGAAGCATAGTGAAACCATAATAAAGAACGTAAGTTCTAAATGCATAACTGTCCTCCTCCAACGCTTATTGTACAATTTGAGTAGGGGATGACAAAAGACTGAAACCATTAGAATCGAACTAGAACCGAACCTAATTGATAAGTATGTTTTCAAATGGTTCCAAATAAATCGGATCCACTGGAACTGTCTTTTGAAACAAAAAAAAAAAAATAAAAATTGAGGGGCTTTTTTAAATATTTCATGATGACTTAATTAAATAATTATCTCATTTTAATTATATTTTCACCGAATTTAACTCTTTCTTCTTCATTTTTTTTTTTAAAAACTCCGGAACCGAACCAAATCAATCTCGAATCATTCGATTTTGATTTGGTTCAAATACTACAAATGAAATTAAATGGTTCCATTATCAAATAATCATTGATTTTCGATTCGATTACAGTTCTACATGAACCAAAACCTAAGCGAACCACACCCATATCTAAACTTTGAGAACCGATAACTAATATCTTCCATTTATTAAACTAGGCTCCATGGTCGATTTATGACCCCTATTTTGACACTACAACCTCCTTTGGAGTGATCTTGTAGTTCATACAGAATAGAGATGATGGGTTCAATCCATGCATTTTGTTCTAAGGATTTAAATTTTTTTCATAATTGTATTAAAATTTATGTAGTTTTTATACCTCCTTTGCCACCCCCAAAATATCTGAAATAAGAGAAAAATAGAGAATTCATTAAAAACTTTCTACTAGAACCATTTAATTTAGCATGTGCTAATATTATCACAACGAAATGGTAGATCCTATTAAATTTTATTCTAGTATGATATGATTTGGCCAATAATTTTCTTTCGTTGATTCCTAATTAATCACCTTATAGACTATAGTAGGATTCTTAGCCTTGAGCATAAATTCAGATATTTCTCAGATTTTGTTTTGTTTTATTTATTTACTTTGAAATTCTCTATGAATATTGTGGAATTTATGATAGAATCAAATGAAAAAGAATAATTCTTTCTATTTTGATTAAAGTATAGAATATGCAGAAATTAAAAAAAAAAAAAAAAAGTAATTAAGAATATTTAGGGGAGAAAATAAAGGTAAAGCAACAATGTCATCATTTTTCATAAAGTTAAATTTCATTTT
The DNA here is from genome assembly GCA_019395295.1 of Osmanthus fragrans. Taxonomy (NCBI): domain Eukaryota; kingdom Viridiplantae; phylum Streptophyta; class Magnoliopsida; order Lamiales; family Oleaceae; genus Osmanthus; species Osmanthus fragrans. The sequence goes on along the minus strand of CM033352.1, from coordinate 7,789,527 downwards.
GTCTTATTATTTCATGAAGGAACGTGCTATTTTGGGCCCCGTAATTTAATTTGATATATAGACACTTCATTTACAGATAAGAATTTACTATTACAGATTAGAATTTACTATTAACTGTTATATTCCGACAAATAAAAAAAGTAGCAATGAAAAAAAATAAAAAATAAGCTAGAAAAGTCGATAGTTAAAGGTATAAAGTCACTCTATTGTCAATTAAAGAAAGAGCATGCATGAAAACTTACTTTTTGCTCTTCGAGGCATAGCTCAATGGTGCAAAGGACATGAGTGAGGTAGTCTCAGTTGAACTGAACTGATAGTTGCAGTGTGAGGGTTCGATTTATACCTCTTATAAGGTATGAAATTAAACTCTTTGTGAGTACCAGTATGACAACTCTTGTATCATGACCCGTTGAGACACATCTCGCGATTTACCTCCTCCATAATATTCTAGGATCGGGACGATAAATGACCATCAAGATTGGGGTTCAACCTTTTAAGAAGGAGGATGCATGCTATGCCTTTTCTATCTTCTTTGACTTTAGCAGACTAATTCATATAATTGATTTGAACTTTTTTATGTAAAATATCGTTTGTCTACTTTTATCTCAAAGCAACTTGAACTGTATAGCATTTTGTACTCTTGCTGTCGAATTTAAACTCTTGCAAGTACTTAGCTATTTTGGGATCAACAGTACATTATTTGTCTGAGTATTTTACAAATAAAATTTAGGAAAGAAAGCTACAAATGACTTTTCTTAAAAGAAAGCTAACTGAGTAATTTTCTTGGACTTAGTCCACTCTTTAGCTAATTGACTAATTGAGTAAATTTTGGCCTACATTTAAATAAATTTTATATTATTATATATTTTAAAGAAAATAGATAAACCAGATTTAGTTGCTATAAAGTAAGTGAATATGATATTATACATTAATGATGAGAAAGGTACAATCTTACACTAAGTACATGCTTAATCCTTAATTAATTTATCTTAAAGATCTACAAATCTTCAAAAAGTAATGCCAAATTTACTTTTCATAAAGATCATTCATTTACATGTACTTCAATTTTTCATATCTATCTTTCTTCCCTTTTTAATTTGTTATATATATATATATATATATATATATGCTAAGTGAGTTTGATGAAAATCTTTTAGCGCATGTTAATGTTATATTCTTGATACACAGAACAATATAACGAACAAAATTTTGCTTCTTTTATTAATAATTAGTAGTCGAGTACTATTTAATCTTTGTTGCGAAATATGTTGTTGGCAATCAATTACAAATAGAAAACAAAATAAAGATAATACAAGAAAAAAGAGCTTTTGATGATTCTTATCTTGGTGTCTTGTAATAAGTAATTAGAGAGAAGCTTATCCTCATGCTAATATGAATAGCCATAGGCATTCAACAAAATCTAATCATTAAAAGGTGGATGATAAACATGCAAATCCTTTTAGTTTAGGGTTTATCCTTATCTGTTTATATTTGTTTTCCTCTCTATTTTGATCATTTCTCCCCTTATCCCAACAGTTTTAATTTAAAGTCGGTGAATCCAATAAATTCGGGAAGAGAGAAAAACAAGTTTGTTTGAAGTCAGGGGGAGCACGGGGACTTTACATCCCCTGCAATATGTTCTAAGAATAAATATTTGAATATCATTCTTATCGATCTCATTTCAAATCTCATCAATCAAATTACTGGTTTAAGAAATACGAGACATCAAAGATTGGCCCTTGAGTGTAAAAGCAGAAGGCAACTTAACTGCAAGATCCACTTTACATATCTTCCTATTATATCTTCTAAATCGTACCATATTAACAATCCCCCCCCCCCCCCCCCCCCCCCACATTCCATCTTCAAGTGTGTCCCATTAGGGTTCATTGTCACATCTTGATTACCATCTCCAAGCTTCCACTACCTTCCCCTTTTTATCTTCATTTATATCTGAATGCTACTTTTTTAATTCTTCACTAACAAAACTATTGTTCAAATAATAAAAAAAATCGATAACTTTAAAAAAAAAAAAATTTACTTTCTAGTTATGAATAGGCTTTAATGAATTCTAATATGCAACATCAAACATTTTCCCTTTCTCAACCCGAGAAATACATTGTTGAAACTAGATTGAAACGTAAAGTAGATCTACTTTCACGCGTTCTAAAATCAATTCAATCCACTATCAATTCGATTATTAAGCTCAATTAAACAGATAGTGTCAATACAAAGTCATTTATTCTAAAAAAAAAAAAACCAAGTAAAGTTCAAAATATTAATGAATTGAATAGATTGAAGATAGAAAGTGACACCTTTTTTAATTCTATCGCAAACCTTTTTTATTCCAAATACCAATGTCGACTAGCCATTTCCAACAGAAACGGTTGATGATGTGAGTTTATGGGGCCTTCCTACAAGGTTCCAGGTCGGCTTAATGGCCATCCACGTCTGGCTGCCATCAACGTCAACATTAAAGACAAAAATTAATCAAATCAAGTTAACCATTCTTTTTATATCACTGTTCTCTACACTTTAATTATGAAAAAAAGGATAATTAGCGTCGTGTCATGAAATTAAGATCCATCTTTGCCAAATGTTAAGTATGGAGCTAATGGATTTTTTATTTTTATTTTTGTCACCGTGTGTGTATAGAATTTATTCCTCTTTGAAAATACGAATAAACGGTAGGAGAAAGTTGTGACACGTTAACAAAAATAAGTCATTAATTTGACAAAATACAATTTTGTTGGTCAAATTTGAGGTAAAACTCAGAAAAAATAATTATGTTTGGCCTCATTTTTTAAACTTATTTTCAGTCACATATTTTATGGGACCCATATTTTAATAACTTTTTAACTACACGTTTTATCAAAAAAAATTGCAAAATCTACTAGAAAATTGATTTTTAGCTAAATCCAACATGCCTAAATGAGAGGAGGTTCACTGAAATGGAAGTGGCATTTATCATTTGATGGGCGGTATACCATTATTACTAAGCCCAAATAATTATTTAACAAGCCCCCAAGACTGAGTTACTCAATACTGAAACTTCAGGCACCATTTTGAAATCTACAAAAAAAAAATGTAGGGACGTCTTTGCAACAATCTGGACCGATCTGCTACAACCAGAAAATACGGGGACCGAATTGCAGAATGATGAAAATCAAGGAATTGAATTGCAGATTCAGAGAGTAAAGGGAGTAAATTGTAGATTACGATAACCTCAGTGACTGTTTTGAACAAACCTGGAACCTTGGGGACGTCTTGGCACAATCTGAAAACATCATAGGTTGATTTTAATAACTCTTAATTTGGAAGGACTGAGTAAGATCATACCAACAACTCAGGGTTTGTTTTGCAATTATTTGAAAATGGGATGAAGTGTTAATAAAAACAAGAATTTTATTAACCATTTCTAAAGCCATCAAGTCAAAGAAGGCCCCAACTTTCGCGATGCAATTGAGGACCTTGTAACCGATATTCTAGGGAGGTCTAAAAAAGATCATCGACCGGCATTACATTTCTTCAGTGAACCAAGACGTAGAACTAACAACTATGAAAAAGTTAGAGAAAGAATTCAGAATGATTTGAACGACATGGTTCTCGGTGATTGTACTGTTAATGTTGAAGCATAACCATCCTCATCTTCGAGTCAAACAAGCATTAAGGCAGCATGAGCACATCTATTAGTATATGTGTAACAACAATTATCCTTATTGTTTTTTTACATTATATGTTCGCTACGTAGTTTTACTTTAATTACGAGCTCATAATAATATAAAAGTAGCAAGTATCATAACATAAGTTGGTCAATTATATTTTGTTGCCTTCTCTTAGTTGTGAAAAACGAGCCCGTCGGCTTGAGTGGCCCGTTGCTTGACTCAAAATAGCTCAAAGCTCGTTTCTACGAGCCTGGGCCAACCCATATGTAGGCTCGTGTGCCCTCCTTTTTATGCCTTTAAACCACTTGATAATTATTATATTTAGTTTGTAAATTAATGGTCACTTAATTTGTAAAATTCAACAACTTACATAATTAATTTTTTAGTTATTAAATTAATTTTGTAGTTTGTAAATTAACGATCAAATTTTCATATATTCGAGTTAAAAAATGAAAAGCTCATAAGCTGGCCCAGCTCGATTGGACAAAGGGTCCTGCCAAGGCCTGGGCCAAGCCCCATTTTTTGGGGATAAGCCAAGTCCGGGCTCGGCTCAAGCATTTTTTTTTTTTTTTTTTTTTTATGAGCTGATACCTAGCCCTGATCTTGAGCTCTTCAGCTGGCTTGGCTCGTTGCCAACACTACTTTCTCTCGACTAGCCTTTACATACATTCTATGCATTGCCACAAGTGAAAGTTGGACTTTTAAGTTTGATCATACAACTCCAAACATTCACAGAAGACTGCCCGACCTTAATATAAAATCCCATACAAATTTAATACACCATTTTATCCTCTCTCTTTTTTAATAACAGAAAATCCCTTCGAAAAGTGAATCCGGGTTGATAAAGATACACTAACATTCTTGCTCGGTCCAGCCCTAACCCCAAGTCCATTAGCCCAACTTATTTTATTGTTAAGTTTAGTCCGTATCCAAATTTAAGTGTTTTTGTATAAGTTTCAAGTGTGCTGGCCCAAGTTCATAACATAAATCCAAATCCACCTAACCTATGTTCCAAAAATGGGCAAGTTACATATACATCCTTAAAACCACCTTTGGAGATATTTATTTTCTTACGACGGTGCAACGATTCTAATTCACATTTCTCTCAATTTCTAATAGAATAATACAACATCTTTGGCTAAACTTTCAATATGTTTTATAAGAATTTTTTGAACTAAGGGTCCGTTTGATAGCAAAGGTGGAAAGACAAACATTTTCCATGTAAGTTGGAAAATAAAAAACCACCTAAACCATTGGAAAATATTTTTTATGAAATTTGTTGAAAACAAGTTTAAAGTGGTTGTACTTTGAAAAATATTTTCCATTTCCACGTTACAATCAAACGGCTAAAGTGAAAAATATTTTTCTTGGTGTGACATTTTTCATAGCAAATGTGTCAATCAAACAAGGCCTAATATTTAGATGTTAAACCACCTTCGTTAGTTGTTTATTCTATTTATTATTGCATTCTTTTTAAAAGTATTTTAAATATTTTACTTATCTTAAGAAAATTTATTTATTTTAAATAGAAAATTTCAGAATTAAGAAATAAGATTTTTAACCAGAATACACAATAACTTATTAACTTATGATTTATGTTTATGCTATTTTTAATTAAAATTTGTTTTTTTTTTTTTTTTTTAATTCTTGAAGAAGATGAAGAAGAAGCTTTCATTTTTTATTTTTTATTTTGTATGACTGTATGTAGAAGAAGAAGAAGCTACAAGTTCAAATCCAAAGTTTGAAGTGATTACATTTTGCTTTATAAATATGATTTTTTTATTGCATCATCTTTCAATCTGATTATTGGTTTCTCGCTGCTAGATTGTTGATTATTTCACACTTGATTTCAAGCTTCTAGATTACATACTGACACATTTAACATTTAGCAAGTACCATGTTTTTCGTTACTATTTTTTGGTGTATTTATAATAGGTTATATTGAAATAAAATTATTGGATTGTTGTTGCATTGTTGGCACGTAATTAAATTGTTGTTGCCTTGTCGATTTATTATTGAATATTGCTGCCTCGCTATCATTTTGTTAGACTTTGAAAAATGTTGTTGTAGGCAGTGACGGACACTGATATTTTGAATTAGTGGGACACAATCAAACTTATAAAAAATGTGACGAAAAAATTTAACTACTAGATATCTTATTATAATTGTTCTGTACGAGTTCTCATACTTTGTTCTCATCCCCAGCATTCATTTCATCTCTTTTATCTCGAACATTCATTTTATTAACATTTTGCTCATCACTAAAACACGCAGATTTACGTTTAAAGTACTTCTCCATAACTGATAGAAAAAATCAACGAAAACAATCCAATCATTGGAATAAAAAAGAATGAAATTAAACCCATTTAAAGATAATGTTCGAAGCTACACATTTAACATTTCCACATTTCAACAAATTTCTATTTATATTGCTAAAATCACAAAAAGTAGTAAACAAAAAACTCCTAAGATACCTACCTCAACAAATTCAAGGAAGTAACACAAATCAAAATTCATATCAAAACACAAATCAAAAATCAATTGGAGATAGCTCAAAAACACAAATTCACAGAAGAAGTCAGTAACACAAATCAAAAATCCCCAACATGCCTAACTAATTGGAGACGGCACAGTCGCTCTGAAGTAACACAAATAAAAAATCAAAACACTAACTCATGCTATGAAAACTTCGAACAACAAAACATTTGCTGAAATTTTTTGTGATATTTCTTACATTCACAAAATATGCTTAACAATTTAAGGTAATGGCGGAATTGGGGATTGCCGAAATAGGGAAGGGAAGGGAATTGCCTATTTGCTGTGTTTTGGTTTGTAATTTGTAAATACCCATTAGATTTAGGGCCAATGGATTTCCAACTTTTCCTTTTACAATTTGAATTACAGTTTATACATTTTATTTTTATTTTTATTTTTTTTTAAAAAAAAATCAGACTTGGTGGGTCACGTGACCCACCAAGTCCAAAGGTGGGTCCGCCTCTGATTGTAGGGTTGAATTCCCGATGGATCGCCAATGTATTCAAATGTAGAAGAAAAGACAAATACACCACGTGCCATCTCTGACATGCCAACAACACAAAAAGAATGTTGATTTATTACTATTTCAACCGATAACTTAATTCTTGGATCCAACATTGCCAACATAGCTCCACCACAAGGGCCTAATTAAAAGTCAAAAGATCGCATAAGTGAATACCACCCCTAGCTTTTGGTTGGCAAATCGAGTCTCAATTAAGTCAATGCATCTTATGTAGGGATGGCCAATGAGTTAGTCAGTATTCAAATGTAGAAGAAAAGACAAATACACCACGTGCCATCTCTGACATGCCAACAACACAACAAAAAAATAAATTGTTGATTTATTACTATTTCAACCGATAACTTAATTCTTGGATCCAACCCTACCAACATACCTCCGCCACAAGGGCCTAATTAAAAGTCAAAAGATCGCATAAGTGAATACCACCCCTAGCTTTTGGTTGGCAAATAGAGTCTCAATTAAGTCAATGCATCTTATGTAGGGATGGCAAATGAGTCAGTTGGCTCGAACGGTCCGTGGCTTGTGAAAATGTTACGTGTCACAGGCTCGACCTAACTCGTTGTCAACCTTTCAATTTTTTGTTTTATTAATATTTAATTTAAGATTTAAATCAATAAAGTATAACTTATATATAAATATGCTTACATAATTAATATTCATAATTATGCTACAACTATCTATATTTATAATTTATTATCACATTCATTAGTATTCTCATATTTTATTGATATATATTTTAAATTTATTATATTCCTTAATATAATATTATTTGTTATCTTGTGGTGTTGAAACTTAAAATATATTTTCTATTACTCTAATTTATATATTTTCGTATTTATATGAATACTTTTTTATTTTATTTTAGTCGATAAAAAGAACTTGTTTAACTTCTTTATATTAATATTTCATGAATTAAAATATTCATGAGCCAGCTCAGCTCGGCTAGGTGAAGCTCGAGTCAAGCCTCCAAATTTTGACCAGACTTTGGCTCGGCTCCTCTTAAGCTAAAAAAAGCTCAAACCTTTTTTTTATCGAGCCATGAGTTTGGGCTCGCGAGCCAACTCTGTCCGGCTCGTTGACACCCATAATTTTATGTATTCCCCTATCTTGAGCCCCACCGAAAGGAATCTCATCAAAATTGGGAGTTCGACAACACTCATCAAGACACATAATAGATGTATATTCTCATCATGAGTTATTCTGTAACTTGTTGATATTCTTCCCGATTTCAGTGTCTTTTTTTCTTTTCAAAGAAAAACAAATCTTAAAAGTAAATCCAACTTTTTTCCCTTTAAAAACACACACACACACACACACGCACACACACTAGGAGGGTTAGGGGCCGGCCGAGTCTATGAAGGTATGAACTGTACAATTGCTTTCATTGAAAAATGATTTTTTTTCCCCATAGATGGAGCCAATTCTACACCCATTCATTGAGGCCATCAAATTTTTTTTTTTACTTCTGCCAATTACATAGGGCAGCCCAAGATATTTGCAATAAACCTGAGCTCTTTTTAAACCTAAAAGAGTTCCAAAATATATGTTATCTAGCAGCGAAAGTGTTCGGGCTCAAGGTGAGAGCATATTCCATCATATTAACTTTTGCCCAGCAGATATCTAGGGTTTGGAACGGCCGAACGGGCAAGGAGTCCCTAACTTAATAGGGGATGGCATGATGAGGCGGATACGACTAAGAAATCAACCTCAAATCGAATACACGAATCATGGTCTCTACCCCGTTTAATCTTTTTTTTTTTTTAAATAAATAAAAAATCAACAAAGACATTTTAAAAAGTGCACCATATTCATAAATAAAAAAAAATGAGGGATTAAATGGGGATTGGAGCCATCCACATACTACCCAGTCCCCACTTAGAGCGACGATGGGATGCAACAATATCCGACAAAGGATGGGGAACACATTCTCCCATAAGACAAATAAGTAAATTCGATATCTCACACTCTCTCATAAGACAAATAAGTAAATTTGATTCTCATCTTTCACCTAGAGCCGATCAATTAATGAAGATCCTTAATACAAACTAGAAAAGTTAATTCCGGTTCACGAGAAAATCAGACCAAACCAGACGATATCGCAACTTATTTACAAGTATTCTCCACTTATATGATAAATTGCACATGTACGTTTTTTCCTTCGTTGTATTGAATTAATATTCTATCTATACATTTTAGTTTACTTATAATTGAGTAATTTTTTTTTTAAAATTAGATTAGAAATTGTGTTTTTAAATTCTCCAAAAACTTAACATCCCATTTGGTAGAAATTAAAATTAAAATGTTAATTTTAGTCAAAGTCAATAATTAATTACAACAATATATATTAAGAGACCTACAATTTTTTAACCACATACTTTATCAACTTATATTAAAATTTATTAAAATTTAATTTTAATCTCGTCAAACATGGGCTAATCTCTGTGTACGCGAAAATAAAAAAATCAATCCAAGTCCAAGATGTTTAAAAAATAAGATTCTTTATTTATGTGTGTACAAAGCAGCAGTAGTCCACCTCATCAAAGCGTGTAAAGCTAAAAGATCAAGTTGGTTATTTCCTTTTTCTAACCTCCAAAGAATAACTTTAGGGTGCTGGATTTTACACCTATTCACACACCCTTAACCTCAAATTCCACACTTCTCTTGCAAGAAAATCATTTTTTTTTCAATAAATTCTTCAAATGGAATAAATAAAGTGAAAAATATTCAATGCTTATCTCTGAAGGATTCTTTGATAGCCCTAGAAGGTTTTCAGGGTCACTTTCTTGATCCTCATCTTTTGTTGTGTCAATTTGTTTTGCAGAGAAGAAAGAATCAGAATATTCAAAAGTTTCAACTTTTGGGTTTGTAATGCTGACCTTCAAATTTCTTATCTCCCCATTTTTTTTCAGAAGATAAGAGATTGTGTTCTTTTTCTGTGCCAATAGAAGAAGGTTCAGAACAAATCAAAGATAATTCATTGCAAGTAGGCACGAGAAGGCTCTACCTGAATCAAAAGTCAAATGACGTAACCCCGTTGTCACGATGATATAATCGAGAGAAACATTTAGGATTATTAAGTAAAAATGAACAAAATATGAAAAATTAAACATGATACTTGATTTCAAAACAACAAATCCCTTTTCCATTCAAGAATGGATGCGTTTTGTCCCCAGGGCACATCTCCAAGTGATAAAAGGGGAAGGTGAAAAAAATCTAGTCTCACTTGCAAATGCCGGATAAGGGTTCGAATCCTGAAATACGGATGAGGCACTTGATAAGTGGAAGTTAAATGATAGTCTTCTACCCTGCACCATTGGAGACATAACCTGTTATTTATCCCTTCATCAAGACCCACGACAGGACAGGTGGGCGTAATCCAAAAAAGAATGGAGGCGCTTTTTTCCATTAAAACCTTTAAACTATGTTTGATAGCCATCAAAATGGGTGGAAAAGGAAAATCAATTCATTTTTCATACTTAATTTTAGTGTTTGATTGCATAATTTTTTCATGAAATTTATTTTCACTCATTTTCTAGGTACAACCATTTAAAACACATTTTTCATCTTTTATTTTCCCATAATTTTAGTGAGAAAGTGATTTTCCATCTTTTTTATTTTTATTTTTATTTTTTGACAATGGAAATATATTCTAAATTTAATGGTAAAAAAAATGTATCCATTAAATTGACAATTTGCATGAAAATAAAACTAAATGAAGTTTTTAAAAATATATATATATATATATATATTTTTTTTTTTTTTACAATCCAAATAAATTTTAATACAGATTGTAAAAAAAAATTATTCCAAAAAATAACAATTTGCATGAAAAATAAAATCAAACGGATTAGGTGAAAAATTATACCAATCAAATACTATTAATTACAATTTCCTCTAAAATAAATTTTAAACAATTTAATTTTCTACAATTCGTTTTTTTTCCATCCAAATTCCACTCTTGCAATTAAACCCACCCTTACATTTTTTCAACACATGTACATGTACATGTCTATACTATACGTGACTGAATATATAAATTATTGGAGATTTCACTGGTGACTGAACCCTCTACTCCACATCTTCTTTTAAATGAATTGCATAATCTCGGAATAGGATATCAAAGAATCAAGTTACAGAAGGAAAAACAAAAGCAAAGTTGATTAAAATTCTCTCAGAAAAACTTGAAAGCATTTTCTGTATTTGGCATCCCGCCTCTGAGGAAATTGTAGTTCTAATTTGTCAAAATAAATTTCTATATGATGGCCTCAGAAATGGCTTATTCCTATAACTTGTCAACTGATCGAAAAACATGCCAGGGGAAGCCAGCGACCATTCGTTGTTGAAAGGTCTCTATGACATTCCTCGGTTAGCAAAATTCTTCTTTGGTAAAGTTCCAACCTACACAAAATGTGTAACAATCCGGACACTCTTGCCCTGTAGCTATAAGGGGCTAAGATTCTACTAATAAATTTTTTTGTTTTCAAAAATGAACTCGACAATGAGGATACACTTCATCCTTGGGTAAGGAAACCGCTCAAATCAACACCTACAGAGATGCTGAGATAACCAAAAGGTTTTCCTAGAAGAGGCTAGCCTTGAAAATGTGCGTGGTAATTTATACATAGTTTAGGCGAAGGACTCATCGATCAAGAATTTATATAGTTTAGGCGAAGGATTCATTGATCAACAATAATCGAAATTTATATAATTTAGGTGAAGAATTCATTGATCAAGACCCATAAGTGCACATGATGTAAATATGGTTATAATAGAACGAAGTGTAGAAGATATAAAAATGAAAAATGACACTTTAAGATTGTGTATTCAAAATTCAGGAGGTTGTTTTAGCATTTGAATCATTTATACAGTTAATAGTTCGTGGAATTGACTATGAAAGTTCATAGAGTACTCACAAGATAGTAGAATAGAAATCACATCATATTTCATATTACTAAACATGAAGTACACAAATAGACACTAGTTACATTCAGTTACAAGTTCAAGAAAAACAGAGAAATCTCCATTTGTTTAGCATGGAAAAAAACACCAGCTGACCAAAATGTAGAGACTTTTGTACTACATATATAAACATAAACTTCAGGGCCTCTGCATATGTCAAAAAAACCATCACAGAGGCCACGACTAGCATCAAACTAAACCTGGATTACAACATAAAGATCCTAGGAATAAACCAAAGTACTTGGAAGCATTTGGAATATTATTCTAAAGCTGCCCAATCTATCTCCACAGAAGGATATTTCTCCAACATGAAATCGGATTCTTCGAAAGATGGCTCTGAGAAATCCAGAAAGGTAATATCAGATTCTGGTGAAGCTGACCCCTCATTAGATGGGGAAGGTGATGATGAAGCCTCCACCTTGATGTTATCCTCTAATGCCTGGTTCCTAAATCCTCTATTCAGTGACATTTCCATATTCGGAACACTTGTTTGTATCGAAATTTCAGCCTTTGCATCAGATTTAAAACAAGGCCTTTCAGAATTCACTTGTTTCTGAGAATTAGCCATGCTTTGACATATTGCTTGAAGCTTGGCGTCAACAGAGGAATGCAGGGGCTTGAAATCACTGAATTCTTGGCACAACTGATGCCTAAGGTTGGGGAAATTGAGCCTTGCAAACTCTCCTCTTAGCTTATATGCAGCCTTATCATACGCTAAAGCCGCATCCTCAGCTGTGTCAAAAGTCCCAAGCCAAAGCCTAGTTCTGTTCTTTGGAAGTCTAATCTCCGCAACCCATTTTCCCCAATGCCGCTGCCTCACTCCCCGGTAAAGCTTCGTAGGCTTGGAGGAAGTTCCAGCATGTTTCATCGGTACAGGTTTCGGACCAAGGAAGGTTGAGAATTGGTTCTGCTTATGCAGCATATGGCTTAGAGTGTAATCCGTTTGCTGATTTTGCAATTGCTGCTGCTGGAGTTGGAATTGAGCCTGGATTTGAAGGATCTGAGATGGGGTGAGGAGATTTAGCCCAATAGTACTATCAGTTTGCTCATATCCGAAACTCGAAAACCCGGGATAAAATTCTTGGGTTTTTGAAGGGATTGAGCAAATACCTGGGTACATATTGGATTCTGTAGAAAGAGAAGAAAAAGAAGAGTCAAAAGGGTCGTCAGTAGGAGGAGGAGGAGAAGCAGAAGTTGAAGGAGAAGAAAGAGGAGGAGGTGAAGAAGAAGAGGTATTAGAAGCACTTTTCATAAATGGTAAAAGTGCTTGCATAAGCTCTTCCCTGAAGGGATCTGAAGAAAAACCTTGACTGCTGCTAGCACTGTATATATCTATAGCTGCTGCCATGATTTCTTATCAAGCAAAATACAGAATTCAAATCAAGCAAAAGCAACAAAATACAACACTTTCCACACAAAGGAGCAAAGAGGTCTCAAATAAACAACCCTTTGTTACCCTTAAAACTATACTGAAATCAAGAGAAAAGAAAAATCAACCTGAGGGATTAAAAAACAGACCCTCTAAGTTGTTCTGAGTAAAAAAGAGAACGAAATTTACACTAATAAGTGATCTCTATTCTGAATCACCTGGCTTTCAAAAAAAAGGCCTTCTGGGGTTTGCTAAGAATATCTTTCCAGTACAAGTTCAAAATCAAGAAATTCAAACCCTGAAAAATTTTATCAATTTTTGAAAGACAGACGATGACAGAAAGGGGATCCAAGAAGCGGGGATTAACAGAGGGGGAAAATAAGAAAAATTGAAGAGAAATGAAAATACACAAACTAGTTTTTGTTGCCTCACTGTACTTTTCAATCTTGGAATTGGTTGTAAGCAAGCTGTGTGCGTATATAAAGGCCTAGACCATGGTTTTCTCTCTCTTGATTAATTTGATTCTCTCTCTTTACCCATTTCTCCTCTATTTTGCGTAATTATATGATCCTATGTTTCTGCTCGCAAGTGGCATGTTGACACGTGTGTAGATGACTGGCATCTGTCTGTTGTTTTATTCTGATAAGACACGTGGCATCTAGGCATTGGGAAAATCCTTTTGTTGACTCGTAATAGGCAGTGGACTTTCGACTTTTGATATATAAAATAATTCCTTTCTGTTCTTCTACTGTTTAGAGCACGCCGGATAAAATTATGATTCATACCTAATTTACGAGCAATCTGGACCGTTGGATATCTATAATCATAATCCTAAAATCATGTGGACCTAAATTCCTCCGTATTTTTTTTAAAAAAAATTTAAATTATTTTACAGATTAATTTGCCCATAAAAATTTTGTTAATATATATAATACAATTTCATAATTAACAAATTTGTAAAAAATTCAAAAAATCAGGTGGTATGTAATTGCGACCTATAAATTATATTCATTGTGACTTAGGACATGTTGAGCCACATTCTCATTCTCATTCTTTTACTCATTTTCAACCACATATTTTTTAATAAAATAATATTTTCTATTACATCAATATATATATATCATCCCCTGTTTTTATCATCCCCGGTTTTTGCCTCTTGGTGGTTAGAGGAATAGGATTCCATTTTCCTATTGATATCAAACTTATCCATAACAACTCCCTTTGCCTTATCCAATCAGTCATTAATTAACCTAATAGACGATGCCATATTGATAGATACATTCAATTTGACAATTTCTTGCAAAGACAAATGAGGTGGGACCCTGACATGTGAAGTCATTCATCAACAAATTTATTTCAAAAAAAAAAAAAAAAATCATAATTAGACAATATTCCTCTTCGCTGAGAATCTAAAAACCAACTGAAAATATACAAAATACTGTAATTTAATATACAAAATAATGTAATTTTTTATTATTATTCAAAATTGAAGGTTATTACTTATTACTTATTAGTGGGGGAAGGCTGAAGAGTAGACGAATTCTAAGGAAGACAGTCTTGTTTGGCTTTTATTATTTCAAATTATAATTTTTTTCTTTCTTATTTTCAACCACATAATCTTCTATAAAATAATATTATACGTAAATAAAAAAAAATTAAACATACATTCTGCAAAAAAAATAATAATAAAAAAAAATACTATTACAAAAATCATAAATTGACACTCCGTTTGATACATATTTTTTGTAAAATGAGAATGAAAAGTATAGTCGTTATGAGCTCTATATAAAATATATAAAATTCAAATAAAAAGTTATATAAATCAAATATGATGAATAAATATGATGAATAATTAAACTGGAGCTGAAATAATGGAGGCACAGTCTATTGTCTTCTGCGGCGCCAGTGGATTAGATCAAAGAAAGGGACAAAATGATTCTAGAGAGTTGTGAAGGGGCAATTTGGCTTTCTCACGGAAATTAATGTACACAACTACCCACTACCTGATTTTGGCATTTTTCTTACATAGTAATTAATTACTAACTCATTATAAATAAACAATTAGTCTATGTGAGGAAAATATTGAAAAAAAAAAACTCACCCACTTACCCTCCCATTATGAGTATTCTGTAAAACTTCCGTAAAATCATTTATGTACTTCTAACTTCACTCATAAATAAAACTAGTATCTCTCATTTAATACTACTTATTAGTCCATACTTGACAATCATTACATAAGTAAAACGGAGTTTGGAATAGTAAATTTTTTTTTAAAGAAATGTGATTAAAAAGTATGAGATGATTTTAAGTTTACATGCAAACAATTTTATTATGTAAATATGAGATTAAAAATAAAAATGTAAAAAAAAAATTATGAAATAATGGTTGTCAAACACGGGCTTATACAATCTTCAAAGATCTACGCCAAATTTGATAACTAGACCATTAGGATGATTTTGCACTAAATTTTATATCAAATTTTATTTTGAATTATTTTATATCAAATTTTATTTTACAAATTATATTATTAGAAAAATCATTAAATTAGAAATAAAATTTAATAAAATAAAGTACTGCATTTAGTAATAAATTGAAAAAAAATTAAACATAATACAACAAATTATAAAAATTACATTAAACGCACAACAAAAAATACATATAACGAGAATGATAACTTGTTTTGTCACTTATTTATTGAAATAAATTTATTGTTGAAATAGCTATTACTCATTAATTAATTAGAATTTAAAAATAAATATTAAATAAAAATAACGATTGTATTAAAATAATTATGAATCAATTAAAATCTATTAAACTCTAAAAATATAAATAGGGACATAGATGGAAGATATAGTTTTTATGAAGCGTAAACGAGGGCAAATTGGGGTTAAATGAAATTTCTTATCTTACGTGTAAATTTAGTATTACACCAAATTTGATGTAATACTTTTCATTAGACTATCTTTGCACTATATTTGAGGTGTCATTGGAGGAGTTTTTACACTATATATTTGGTGTTCTACCTCCAATGGAGATGCCTTTAGTACCACTTACATTAATGTTATATATAATTGATCTTTTGTCTATAATGAATGGAATAAAAACTTTGCATCGTTGAAGTGGTAAGAGTAGCGGTGGCAATCGATCCGAGCGGCTCGTCTGCTTAGCCACTTGGCTCTAAAAAAGGGATCCAGGAGTGGCTCGGGCTCGTAAAAAATACAAGCTTAAGCACAAGCCGAACCTGCTCGGCTCATCATTTGGACAAGCCCACTAGTCGTCGAAAATGCGAGCCACAAGTCGGCTCTGCTCGTTGCTCGCAAAAAAAAATGTATACATGTTAATATATATTTGTTAGGTTTATTTTTAAAAAAAAAAAAAAAAAAAAAAGACGAACTCCAACTGAGCTCGTCCCCGACCCGTGAGCCACGAGCTCGCCCATTTTTCAATGAGCTCTTTGCAAAACGAGCCACGACCTCGGCTCATGCTCGCCATTGCCACTGCTAGGCAAGAGAACATTAGCCGATGTTTGATACACATTTTCATTTTCATTTTCATTCTTTTACTCATTTTTAATCACACATTTTTCAATAAAATAATATTTTTCATCACATTAATAACATTTTTCTTTTTTCAATCACATATTTACCATCACATTAATAAAAAAAATGTATTCTTTCTAAAATAATATGTATCAAATGGAGCTTAATTATGATTTATATACATGACACGTGATGGGCCTGAGCAAGGTAATGTATTTCATTTTTTTTTTTTTTATAAAACAGGTTTATTTCTTTATTTTTTGTACTTAAATATTTTAAGAATAGCACATTAGCACTCCACTTGTTTTGTGCGTGATGTTTTCATCATCAAATTAGATGAAAACTTCTAGCAAGAACATTATTATCATGACAACGAAATTGAAAAGTTGAAAAAAATAAATAAATTAATTAAATATCTCATAAGAGAAGTCAACATCCAACTCAATATAGAAGATATTAAGTCCTCGTTTGATTTCTATTTTTTATCATAAAAATGAAAAATATGATCGTTATCTATCACATTCAGTCACCATATTTGACTTACATCTCTTGTGTGAGATCCATAACGATTATATTTTTCATTCTCATTTTACAAAAAAATGTGTATTCAATCGGGCCTAAGTTGAGTACTCCCCGTTGCAATTCTCCCCATTTCAATAATTTGACTGGCAAATAGCATTTCAAGTCTGTGTCTATTTCCCTAGACAACATTTCAATAATTGAACTCGAAGAAAGTCAAAGGATACAGTCATTGAAAGAAGCAGCATGCGTTTCTCATAAGTTGCTTCAAAATTAAGCCACGATAAAAGGCCCCACTTTGACATTAATAGCCTGGAAATCACTTCGAAGCCACGCAAAGCCAGCCAGCCGTTATTCTCTCTGATTTTCTTTTTGTCTTTCGTGGGATTATGAGACGAGATTTTTTTATTTTTTTCACATACGAAGTTTAGATTTTTTTTAATGAATTAAAAGTTAAATTTAAATATATAATAACATGCCCAACCCAAAAAATATAGCCATTATGAATCCCACACAAGAGATGTAAAATCAAATATGATGACTGAATATAATAGATAACGATCATATTTTTCATTTTTATGGTGAAAAAATGAGAACCAAACGGGGGCATAATAACATGCACAACCCAAAAAGAAAAAAGAAAGAAATTCGTCTACTATCAATATTTGTTCACTTGATAAGGTTTATTTTCGTCAAATAGCAAATAAAACGGCATCGCCTATCCTACCAAATTTTAATCATCTCAATTGAATATTTATATCGAAGGCGAGGTGTGAATGCAAAACTTGATAAACTATATGTGACAAGCTTGCAATCATTTCGATCCTCCCACTAAGAAATTTCTATGTACAAAATTATGGCATCTAATAACAGACCACCCACTAGCGGCAAAATTGTCAAGTTGTCTTTTTAAGAGTAGTAATAATAGAGTAAATAATGATTGACATAAAATTAATTGATTATTATACACTGAATGCTGATTGACGATTTAAATAGAGCTACAGACTGCTATAACTACTTATAAATTATTTTTTTAACTTTTATTTTCTTTTCCAAGTTTTTTTTAACTATCATTTAATTATTTATTAATTGATAAATTAAATTTGTTAAACTATTAATGTTTTTATAATTTATATTATCATTATTCATAAATTTAATTTTTTAAATATAATTGATACCAACTAAAATTTCATAAAGTAAACATAGACAAAAATATGTAAAATTTTAAAAATTGAAAACCTATTTGAGCTCCAGTTGAAATAATCGATTGATGGATAATGTATAGTTAAAAAATAAAAATAAAAAGTTTTGTGTTTGTGTGTACTATTATTTTACTGAAAAATGTGTAATTAAAAAAAAGAAATAAAAAAATGTATTTTAAAATAATGTATGTTAAACAGGGGCTGAGAATCCATCTAATCCGTAGAATATTAGAGGAATGGAGATTTACTGTCCAATTTTGTTGTCCATCCAATTAATTCTTGACACATAATCAATTTAGTGGGCTAGTAGTGAAGTTAATTATAGCAAATTTGAAATAATATGTTAATTATTGATGATATGTCAATAATTAATTGAATAAACAACAAAATAGACAGAAAAAAATCTCGACGCATATTACTCAAAAATGAAAAACCAACTATCATTCGTATTTCAGAATTTCTCCAACTTCATCATTTTTGTACGTTCTCCATATCATTCACGTGCAAACTTTTTGACAATAAGGTTAATTGTAACCATCTCTTTCCTCTAATCCGTGTTATGGAGATCACATTAATCTTATTATCAGCAGAAATTTTGAATTTATACAAAACTAAAATAAAGTGAAAAACATTTTAAAATATTAAAGCCATTGGGAAACTCGCTCATTTTCTACACAGGGTTTAACGTTCATGATATTTAACGTTCATGATATTTAGTCGATTTTTTACAATTATTATTTGAGTAAAATGAAGTTTGGAATCGTGATTTTTTAAAGAATATATAGTTGAAAAATAGGTAAAATTTTTGAATTTATGTGCAGAATATTTTATTGTGTGAATGTATGGTTAAAAATGAGTACGTAGAAAAAAAGAGTTGAAATGTTAGATTGTCAAACGACGACTTAAAGCCATTTGCAATCGCTCATTTTCTATGACAGGGTTTAACGTTCATGATAAATACGTCGTACATTTAGTGGAATTATAAATTCTAATAATCTTATGTCACGATGCGATTATTGTTAAAATGATGCGTCAAGCTTAAAAGTAAATTTGATTTGAAAGTAAAAATCGACTACTAAATAGAATGAATATGTTTATTATTATTAATGTATTTTTAAAAATGAGTACTCAGGAACCCGCAGCCGAAATATGACGGAGCCCAAACCACGACTTAGAGTGGGGCCCGACCATTAGTTTTCACTGGATAAACCTGAGGTCTGATGCAATAAATCCGCAACACACACCAGATGGGTAAAATTCCCCTAGGGGAAGGCGGATGTCTCAATGTGATTATTGTTGAACCCTTGTTGAAGTAATATTTCAGTTTGAAAGTAAAAATCTTTTACCAACTTGGCCACACATGTTTATTATTCATTCATACAGTGATGGATCCCACATTTTATGACCTTTGTGAGCAAGAAAGATTGAGAAATAACTTTAATTTCTTAAATATAATATATATATATATATACACATAATCGTGCTAGATGACCAGGGTCAGTGGCTGACCCTGACCGAGTCGGTCACTGACCCTGATCATCTATCTTTTTCCATATATATATATATGCCATTACATCTATCCCAATTGAAATTGGTTAAACCACTTTGCAATAAAATAATACAAAATAATTCCTTCATGCTTTGATCTAATCTCTTCCTCCTTCATGTTCATTGGCAATTAATCGTCGAAACCATACTTTTTTGTTCAATTGCTAGCCACGTATTTCGGTTGACTTTTAACTATTTTCAATCATTTTAACATTCTAAACAATACCAGCATTAAGCTTGATACAAAATGATAGATTTTCCATCAAATTGACATGACAGGGAAAAATATGAACAGTGACTAGAATTTCATCTAAATACCAAAGTTATGTTTGACTGAGTTACTCAACAAATTTTTTTGGATTAAACTATTTCAACACTTTGATTGACACTTTGAATGATCCGATCCCACCACTTCTCTCACATGGAAGTCGGGTCTCACCTCATTAAATTTAATATTTTTGCCCCTCATGTGAGGGGGACGGATGAGACCGTGTCAATTGAAATGTCACCATAGCAAGATCCAATTTTTTTTTTTTTCCCCTTTCTACATATATATTTTTTATCCAAATTTGAACATGATTTTTTAATTTTATTTCAAGAAAATAAAAGAAACTTAGGTAGCTATTCAGATAATGCATTGGAGACAAATTTTCAATTTTGAACTTGGGTAACTATTTACTAGATATTAATGTCGCAAAGATAGAAAGTCTTTAAACTTTCGTACCATTTAGATAACAATTCATAGAATGCACTGTAGATGTTCTAACGATGTAACAAAATAAAAAGATTGAGAATTGAGAATCACTCATTTCCTTGTAAAATTTATATACTAATGCTAAAAATTTCTATGTCAAATACACTTTCTATAAAATTCCTCTATACAAAATTATTGAACATTTATCTAGCTCGACTAATTAAACTCAAGAACCAAGTAGGTTCCATGTGAAAACTTCTTGAGATTAGCGATGAATTATTTATCAGGTCGAAAAAATTGGTGGTTGGGAAGTGATAGTGACTATACATGTGACTTTGCGCATACTTTGAGTCTTTATTAAATTAACAACAATTTTTAATTGGTTCATATTATCGTAGACTTTCTTAGTTTGTGATGAACATTAGTTGAAAAAATATTTAGAATAGGAACTGTAGGTGTCCCTCTTTCAATTTGTTAATGAAATCGTGTTATCTAATCTGTTGGTTTCTTAGTATAGACCCCACTGGAATAAGATAATAAAATTTGGTTTCTTAGTGCTTCAAATCTCTTTCTCCTTGCTAGCATAGCCACGAACTGTAGTTGACTCTAAGAATTGTCAACCTTTTTATATTCTAAACAATCTCAGCACAAACTTAAATAATGGGTGCTGCATCAACCTCCACATAAAAAAGGTTGTACCCCAATTTTGAGGGTTTCCCACCGTTTCGTTTTTAAAGCATTGTGGAGGAGATAAATCGCGGAAATGTGCCTCAATAAGTCAAAATATAAGAGTTGTCATACTGGTGCCCACAAAAAGTTCAATTTCATACCTTATAAGAAACATAAATCAAATCATCACACTGCGGCTGTCAGTTCAGTTAAAACTATCTCACTCTTATCTTTTGCACCACTGAATAATAGAGTCTATGGATGGTGGTTGGTGACCCTAATAATGGAGATTGATCAAGCAATTTTGCATCACCAATAAACAAAATTTTTGTGTCAACTCTCTAATTCATGTGTAGGTTTCAGCCTTGGGCTCTAAATTTATAGAATAAGTAGGTCTTCGCTGCATTTTGTTAAAGATAAAAGTAGTCTCTCAATTGTCGTGGTTACCCTCATTTTATTTTCTTTCTTATGGTATTTACATTTTTTTTTATATGATGAACGGGATATAAACATATTCACTTATAATAAAATAATTAAGAGTAATGTTGTTTAGTATTACTGGAATTACAACATCAATCTAGACGTCAATAAATGTCATTAATAAAAAATACAAAAAATACAATAATGAAAAGTATGATAATATTATTTAATATTACTGGTGTTACAACAATCTATATGTCAATCATTAGATGTCAATAATTTTAAAGAATCATTTTTTAAATGAAAAGTATGATGAAAAGTTTTAGATTTGTTGAAATATTATTTTATTTAAAAAATGGTGTTGAAATGAACAAAGAGAAAAAAAAATGAGAATAGAATGTCAAAAAAGGTATCATTAAATGAAAAGTACGATAATATTATTTAGTATCACTGATGTTACAACAATTTAAACGTCGCTAAATGTTATTAAATGAAAAGTACAATTAAAAAAATTATATAATTTCACATTTAATTGCATTTATCACATAATTGATAATACTCACATAAATTGATAATCTAGTACAACTGAGGGTAAATAACATTTTTCTAAACAAAAACCAAGTTAAAAATACAAATCAACTGCCAAGTCGTCTACTTTTCTATTGGATAGGTGATACTCCCCCCAAATTCAGCCTTGTTGACAGCCAACACATATCAAGTGATGGGCATCAGACGCGTCGTCCAATTTAGCTGAGTTTGACAACTATTATTTTAAAAAAATTTATTCTACATATTTATTTTCAATAATAAATTCATGCAATAAAATATTTTAAATATAAACTTAAATTTTTTTCTCTATTTCTTAACCACACATTCTCCTAAAAATTACTATTCAACGATGTTGGCTAATGTTTTGCTCTTAGGGGTGGCAATGGATCGGCTCGGCTCGTGAAAAAAAGGTTGAGCTCAGTTCGGGGCCAGGAATGAGTCGAATAGGAGCTCGGCTCGTGAACTCGCCTTTTTTTTATTATTTATTATATAATATACTTTTTTTAAATATTTTTTAAAATATACATTTTCGATAAATTTTTATCTTATAAATATTTTTATTTTGTAAACAATTTTTTTAGATAAAGTATTTTTTACTTATAAGTTATAACTTATAAGTAATTTTAATTATAATGTATTTTTATATGATTTTATCTTATAAATAATACTTACTTATAAGTTTTTTATACTTATAATTTAAATTTGTTACTTATAAATAATTTTTAGTTAATATATTTTTATTTTCAAGTTAGTTTTGAAGAAAACATATTGATTGAAGATAATTATTTTATAAATAATAAAATAAAATAAAAATGAGAAATTGTCAAATGATTTTTCAAAATATTTTTCTTTTTTAAAATAATAAAAAATAAACACTCCTCCTTTATCCGGGTTTGAGACCGATTACTTCAATTTCGAGTGGGCGAAGTTAAAAATTGTACACTAACAACTCGTTACGTGTATAATTTTTTTAAAAAAATTATAAAAGTATTAAAATAAAAATTTGTGATGAATATGGTTAAATTAAATATCACTTACTTGACTACATGCAATTTCGATATATTTATCTTGCAATCGAAAATGAGCGTTTTGTGAGTCCTTCGTGGACATTAATGCTTTCAAAATATTTTCTTTTAATCGACTCCTAACCTTAGAGAGAACCCTTGACTCTACACTAAAAGCATACTTCGAAGCTACAGTACTAACCGAAGGTGTTAGTAGATCTTTTGCTATTGTATAAACTATTGGCCATCGGTGTTCACACCTTCGCCAGAATTCAATTACTTCTTCTGAATTTTTCCTTAGTGCATCACTACTAGGCCAATTATGATTAAAGTAATCAAATAATTCAACAGACAACACATTTGGACTATTAATCGATGTTTGAGTACATACAGTAGAAGACAAACTACTACTACTGGAAGAACCACATGCATATGCAGTTTAACCATATCTATATGAGTTCATGTCTTCGAATAAATTTAAAATTTCAGCTTCATCATCTGCTAAATTAGTGGGAAGAGTATTTGTAGAGTCGAACGGTACACGAGTAATATGTGTACCGATTCATGAAGCATATATTACATACATTTCAGATAAAGTTGCTTTCAAATTCCTATAGGCAATAGGTACGTTAAAAGTTAAAGATTTTGACATCCGGTCAATTATAAATTTAGTACCCGATAAATTATATCGGGGATCCATGACGCATGCTAACGGAAATAACATGGGCAAGTTTTCCCAATATTTTCTAAACTTTAATTCTATGACAATTATAACTGAACTAAAACCGGGGTCATCTTTAAATTTATAAAAAAACCCTAGCAATTACATAAAAAACGTTGAAGGACCATACAACTAGTAGGATAATAAACACCAAACAAAATATTTGTAAAATCATAAAAACTTGTCAAATTTTTTTTAATTTTAATAACTAAAGTCCAATCGGACTCATTCAAAATATTATCATTGTCGTCCCTAATATGCCTATTGTTATAAAATTCAGTAATTAAATGTTCGAAACATTCACATGATTTTAATAATAAATATGTGGAGTTCCATCTATGCGCTACATCACTAATAAAGGTTTTTGAATGCGACACCTCATTTTCGGCACAAAATTCCTCAAATGCTTGTTTTCTACTTGTTGAAATAGTGATATAAAATAGTGCATTCATAATTCGTTGAATTTCATCGTTAACATATTTTAAACCGTCTTATACTATTAAATTAAAAATATGGCATACATATCGAATATGAAATAAATAACCACCGAAATCAGGTTGAAGTACCCTGTGCAATTTATCGACAACAAATTTATTTACAGAAGTGTTGTCGAACGTAAAAGTACGAATTTTACTCTCGCATTTATATTCTCGAATAATATTCATAATAATATTAAATATATTTTTAGCATTGTGTGGGTACTCAATAATTTTAAAAGTAATTATTTTTTATGCATGATCCAAAGTAGGTCTATATAGTGTGCAGTTGCAACTATATAACCTCTTTTATTAATCCCTTCCCATAAATTCGAAGTTAAAGATATCACACCCCTATATTTTTCTAAATTGGCAATTAATATTTGTTTTGTATTTTCAAAATATTTTATTGTATCAGAACTAAGAGTATTTCGACTTACCCCAACGTACCTTGGTTGAAGACATTCTTTCACGAATATAATGAAATGTTGGTTGTCCGTTTGTGGTAGTGGCAACTCAGTTCCGCCAACGTACTTCACCATTCATGTTCGAGTTCTTTCCTCCGAATACATCCACGTATTAAATGGCGTAGTAGTAGTACCGCTACGTGGACTACCAAATTGTAGTTGCGTTTGACCAGCAGGAAGAAGCTCATGTTTGGCCGCACATGTTTTGTAGTGATGGTTGAGTGGGTTGTTCCAATGCCTTTTTGATGAGTCAATTGTTGTTGACAGTATTTACATACTGCTTTAGTTTCTGAAATTTCATCGATCACATGACCAGTTTGAACCAATTTAAAATGTTCCCAACATTTTGCCTGCTTCTTTCCATTTCTCTTCTCTCTTGCATCGAAATTTTTTAATACATGTTCATCATCCTATTCCAAATCAATTGGACGACTAGCATCAGCATCAATGTCATCCAAATCAATTAGATGACTACTTTCATGAACATCGAAATTTTGAATATTTTCTGGAATGGATAATTCATTTAGATCGATAAATTCATTCCCAAATTTATTGTGGGGCATAGGTGCTTCACCCCGACTCCGACATCGAACAAGTTTTCAATAAATGAGCGTAAATTCATTTGTGAATAATTGAAATTGAATGTTGAAGAAGTGAAGTAGAATTGAGAAGTGGATGAAGATTATGTAGTAGCGTAGAAAATATATTGTAAAATCAAGATTACAATTCAATATTTTTAAAATAAAATGTAGAAGAGTATAGAAATTAGAATGAATGAATGAATAATATTGATAATGAGATTTGTAGAAAGTATAGTAAAGAGTGAGAGATTGATAGTAAGTTTGGTGAGAAAAAAAATATTGTAATTGATGGATATTTATAGGAAGAAAAATGAAATTTTGAAATATATATATATATATATATATATATATATATAAGGATCAAAACGGTCATTGAAAATTTAAATATTTTTTTTTTACTAGCAGCTCGTGGGCTCGTTTATCTTTTTTTTTTTTTTTTTTTAAATTGACGAGCCCACGAGCCTGGGCTCATCAAGTAACTCGTCTACATGACGAGTCGAGTCCGATTCAACTCGTTTGACATTTTTTATGATCGGCTCGTGGCTCGTTTTAGATAAATCGAGCCCACGAGCTACTCGACTCGATTGTTACCCCTATTTGCTCTTCTGGGAATGACTTAAATTTGCTTTGGCACATATTTATACAAGAGGAAATTGTACCTAATATCACTTTTTAGATTGACATTTTAAAAAATGTCACATTTTAATAATCATTGCAAGAATATCACTTTTAGACTCTTTTACCCCTCTACCAAATTTAAAGAGGAATTGCACTCCATATCACTTTTTGACTTGACATTTCAAAAATGTCATTTTTTAATAATCATTACTAAAATATCATTTTTGAACTTGTTTTTATCCTTGTAGACAATATAAATCTCGTATGTGTATGTAATTAATGTTGATTTGACAAGATGAAAAAATATATTCACCCCTCTCTCTCTCTCTCTCTCTCTCTCTATTTTTCAAAAATCTTCTTAAAAGTTTCTACAAGTTTTAAAATGAGGCATTTCCAAAAAGTCTAAAATTAAGGGGGTGAGTTAAAAAATATCCACACTTTTGAAAAATGTACCAAATTGTCTATTATGCCCTTAATGATATTCTCGACACTTTAAATGTCGTTCTCGACATTTGATTTTTTTTCAATTTGTCACGAATTTCAAGAAGTACTTTTATGATAAACTATATTAAAATAATATTCTAGACATTTCAAATGTCGTTCTTGACACTTAATTTGTCTAGAATGACATTTCATTTCGAACATGACAATTCTCTAAATTTGAAATGTCGAGAACAACATTTTGCAAAAATGTCTATTTTTGGGATTAGTGTGGAATTATAAATTGTTAACAAGAATATTTTGGTCTAAATTATTTCAAAATTGGCATTTTTGCAATGGTTGACATTTTTGCAAATGAACATGTGAAAATGAACATTTCTTGAAATTTCCTCTTTTAAAATTGGTTCAACAAAAGCAAATGAATATTCATTAATCTCGATCTGAGGTAACTTCCAAGTTTTGAATTAGGTTTTGTTCGATTTTAATTGGTCCAATCAATTTCTGAGATTTTGTTTACAAATCAAGGATGGAATCTTCATTTACATTAGTCAAAACTCAAATTTGTTCATTATTTTTACTGCAACCTATTGTTGTGGACCACCTCTTGACAGATTTTTATTTGAAATTTTATTTGTTCTGTTTTTCTTCAATTAGAGTTTTATTGTGGATGGAAAATGGTCTTCATATTGATAAAATTCATGTATTCATACCGATAACTTTCGTTCTTCAGCAGCTATGGATGCCTAACTTTTTTAAGTCATCTATCGAGAAATAGTGACTTTAACTGTAGAGAACGATTGTTTATATTGACAGATGACTCAACTAATCTGTCTAAATTTAGTCATCTGTTGAGAATAACTGAAACTAACTGTCGAAAACTATAGTTCATGTCATTAGAAGGGTCATATAACTGATTTGTTGATAATTAGTCATCTGTTGAGAATTCATAATAGTCGGGACTTTAATTTTGGCAAATTAAACCGTTAACTTAAAAGATAGCTATGTTTGTTTGTGTTATGTACGAAGTATTGGTAATTAAAAGTGCATATTTCTAGTTCTGGTCCATAATTAAAAGTGTATTTTTGCGTAGTAAAAAAACGCAAAAAGTCCAATTTCTTGCTTCTATAATGAGAGAGATAAATGAACATACATGCACATACACGACACAAACATATGAAATCATTACCTTTATGAAATGACAATTTTTATGAAACAATTATTTGTTCAACTTTTCTTGTCTTAATTATGACAGAACTACTTCTATTTGCTTTCTACTGAAAGATGAGGGATATTTGTGCTCTTTGTTCAATTTCGACAGTTATGGAACCACTTGTCGAGATAAACTGTCGTTCTTAATAGTTATGTTCTAAAACTATTGACCATTAATACTTTTTTGTCAATAGTTTTGTTCACATGTCAAATTTAGTTCAATTGTTCTTTTACGTATTTATGGTCAGTTCATGTGTCGTTCAGATGAAATTTTTGAGTTTAATTTATATGTGGGCTAAATTCATGAGTTGATATGCTTTTAATGAACCAATTGATAACCCAAGATTAACTAACCAAGAGGGGGTGAATTGATTTTTAAAACTTTTTTGACACTTAGTCTCAAAATTACTCAAAACATAAGTAACAAATGTTAAGTGTAATACAAGAAGTAAATATGAAATTTGTTAACTTAGTTCAAGTATAGATATTGCACAAAATAAATGACAATGTAAAGTAAACTGCAATAATGTAAAGATAACCATCAATTTAAAGGGGTTCGAACACAATGTGATCTACGTCCTCGTTACCAAACTCTCCGTCACGAGTAAGGCCAAATTCACTAAAGTGGCAACTTACAATAAGGAGTACCAAATCCTTAGGTGACTTACAACAATGAGCACCTACCCTTAAGTGGCTTACAACAAGGTGCACTTAACCTTAGGTAGTTTACAATAAGGAGTACCTAATCCTTAACAACAATCGAGTTTTCACAAGACTCTTGAAACCATCACAAAGTAAATGATAATTTTACAATAGAAGGAATTCTCTTAACAATTGATATAATCAAGTCAAGTATTTAGAGAGTTAGGATAACATTTCAATAGATAGCAAATAGTAAAACTCAAGTGTTTATGAAGTAAACTTTAATAGATGATGGATAATGAAATAGTTTGTACTTTGTATCAAAATTTTCAACCAATCAATCTCTCTTAACAAATAATACAAGTTAAGTATTTAGAGAGATTTACATTTCAATATAAGTGTTGGCAAAAAAAACCTTTTTCAAGAATGAAAAATAGATGAGATTAAAATTTTCTTGCAATAGAATTTTTTTGATGAAATAGATGAGAACAAGTTTTGGATCAATCAAGAAATTCTTTGTAATAGATGAAATAGAAGATCAAAACCAGTAAATACAATGTCTTTCAATAAATAAGCTCTCTTAAAATCTCTTGTAGGTTGGTGGAATTGAATGCTAAAAGAGTGCCCTATTTATAGATGAAAGAATGAGGTTCAGGGAGTTTTCGTTGAACTCTTTCGGTCGACCAGAACTCGTAGCCGTTACAAGATTTTAAACATTTGAATTTTCGGCTGCCCAAAGGAAGAGTTTCTGTCAACCGACATTTCGATCGACCGAAATGTGCTGAAATTGATTTTTCTTTCTTACATCAACATGTTGATTTTTGCAAAATCAATTTCATGCAAGTGATGAGATTTGAAAAATATAAGTTGAGCTTTATGCACTTGCTAAATATTGATGATAAGCTTTATGCACTTTACATATATAATGACGTTCGATAAATAACTTTATCTTCAATATTCTTGTTCTCTTCGAGCCTCATTTTGACTTCTATATTGATTTGCGATTTTGTTAAGCTCCAATTTGTTCGTCACATGTCATTCGCTATTGTCTTGAATGATTTTTTTTGAATGCTCGTTTAACCTTCACTTTGAGTATGAAAAATACTTTTGATGGCTTTGAAAGCTTAATTACTTAATTCAATTTGTTAGTAAACAAAGATGATTTATTTGTTATAATCAAAACAATAAGGTCATAATCAACCATAGGTCAACAGTAATGTGGTTCAATTTAAGGATTCAAATTTCTTATTCATGTTAGCATATGGAGAATTCACGTGTAGTTCTTATAGAACACATCTTTCGAGATAAACTGTCATTCTTGACAATTATGATATGAAATTTTTGACAGTTGGTTATTGTTTCTCAAAAGTTATGATACAATGTCAAACTTGTTTCATCTACTCTTCTACGTGTGTTACGAAGTAAATATATTACATATTATCATTTGACCTTTGGTATTTGTCTATGTTACTGATTTTTGAATAGATTGATGAACTATAATGTCATTGGAAGATTGCCTAAGGGCATGTCAGCGTCGTCTTCTAGTAAAAGAGT
This sequence comes from Osmanthus fragrans, assembly GCA_019395295.1. NCBI lineage: Eukaryota > Viridiplantae > Streptophyta > Magnoliopsida > Lamiales > Oleaceae > Osmanthus > Osmanthus fragrans. The sequence continues at coordinate 7,759,626 of CM033352.1, read as the reverse complement.
TGTCCTAGAGATGTCCTCAAATGCCACCGATTTAATTGAAAATGAAGATGTGGTTGTGACGAAGAAGCAGCGCTCGATGAAAATTCAACTACCGTCTACTTCGAACCATACTCCATACATTAGGGATGGTAAAGCGAGAGAAAAAACATGAAATAATGGAAATTTATTGAATGGAAAATATTGTCGTCCCTTTTTGAAGAGTTGAGAATAGTAGAACTTTGCAAGTTATAAGCTCAAGTATCTAATCTTTGTATTTTGATGATGGAACATGTTGTCTAACTTATTTTTGTATACGTTTAGTTTATTTTGTAGTTTACGAAAATATAGTTGTTTATTCAGTTGTGTATCTTGATTGTGTAACTATTACTAGTTGTGTATTATAATCATGGTCAAGTTTAGGTATATTCAGCGAAGTGCAAAAAATTACATAGACTTCTTAATTTTTTCAATTTAATCAACTTTCCCATGTGATACAATGACCATCCCTCACTTGAAGTGATGAGAGGTAGCATGATAGGGAAATCTAATGAATAAATTTGAATGAGGTTAGTGATTTATATATATATTAATCGATCATCTTGTCATGGCTACCGTATCAATGCATTGTTGTATACCCGTTGTATTGTCTAGTTTGGTACCAATCGTTATGCCCGATTATTTTCTCTTGTGTAAAACTTACCAACGTACAATTGTCGAGAAATCGAGCGCGTATTTGTTGGTGCCGAAAGTTTAACAATTGTCAGTAAATGAAATGTTATGTTTTGCACAGTTGTAGTTGTGTTTGTAATCGATCTGAAGCTACAACTGTAATAACAGTAAAATGATAATACAACATATACAACGAAAGTTGTCATTGTCATGTACAAAATATAAATTAAAGCTTGATTCCATCAATGAGCTTCATCATCGCATATTTCAACCGGAAGTATATTCATATTGGGGACTTTGAACACAATTCGATTTCAAGGGATGATCATGAATATGAAGCTTTCCGTCAATCGTAACACAAGTCTTGCTATATTGATATTATTTGAAACTAAGAGTGAAGTGATTTTGTTCCCTCGCCACTTTTACTTACATAAACTTTATCGTCCGACACAATAAATCTCAGATTATTAATCATAGTTAAAAATTTGAGATAGTAGTGATAAACATCCGACACAATCATAATATTGGACTTTTTTAGCATGCAATTGGCACGTATGAATAAATTATACAAAACAAGAGCAAACAGGGAAATATGATATTTGAAATGTTGAGCCCGACATTTACTAACTGCCTTCAATATTTTTTTTTTCAACATTTTCAATTGTCTATTTTTACAGTCTGTTGTATCTTTTAAGGGTTGTAAATGGAATACATTTTTTATAACATTAATTGTGTTCATGAATACTCAGCTACCAAATGACAAAAACTTCAAAATCATCTAACCAACGCTTTATTAAATAAAGAATATTCTAATATATTTTATGGGGAACATTTCATTTATTCTAAAATATATGCAAATTCAAATCTAATGAATGAACAATAATTCATAAGATGACACATTTAGCTATATAATTTTTCACGTACATTCATCATCTACTTGGAACTACGATTGAAGTGATCTTGTGTTTCTCGTCACTTCCATTCATCATCTACGTCGACAAATTCTCCCCCACACGAGATGATGAATCTCAAATTACTACTCATGCCTAAAAATTTGAGATATCAATTAAAACCATTCAGCACAGTACTATAGTGGAGTTTAATAGCATGCAAGTGACAAGTACGAATTGATAATACAAATAGTAACAAACTGCTGAAATTGACAGTTTAACTGTCGTTCCCGACATTTACTATCTATCTAGTTCGACATTTAACTGTCAGTCTTCATAATCTAGTTCGACAGTTGAACTGTTAGTATTTACGGCAACCAATTAATGAGTGTGATTGGACTCCGATTATCATATTATTAAGTGTGTTCATCAATGCTCAACTACCAAATGACAAAAATCTCACAAACAACTTACACAATGCTTCATTAAAGAAGAAATCCCCAACAAGTTTTTGTGGATGATATTGTCATTCTAAGAAATTTTCAAAATCAATCAAAGTGATTGAATAAAAAATTGCAAATAACTATAAAAGGGTTGTATTTAACAATTCCATGCTAGTAAGTTGCAAGATAAAAATACTAAACAATATATAAATGTTAACCTTTGAAACTTGACGATGAATGAATGGAGAAGACTAAAACTTATGTTTTTTCAGACAAATTATCATTCATCTGCATAACAAAAGACTATGAAATAAAATATTTTTTTTGTCAACACTTTTATTACACAATGTATATTAGAATCACACACGATTTTTCTTACACATGTCAACTATCAAATCATGGCATTAATTAACGTTAAATGCTCCCCAGAAAGGTAATTACAAGGGTATTGTAAACAGTTTGCACCCAAAATAAGACATTTTTTAGCACCTTTTTTAAAAGTGACAAATTTTTTTAACAATTGATAATGTAGGGACATCTATACAAATTTCCCTATTTACAAATTAATGTATTGAAATTAGATTGCTACAACATGTGATTGCAATCAAAAGCCCCCATTATTATCCATTTGACAGAAAATAATAGTCGCTCATGCTTTTGTTAGATTTGTTTTTTTCTTATTCTTATTCTTTTTTATTTTATTTGGTAGAATCTTTTGTATGGGTTGATGACTTTCCACTATGTTACATCACTGTTTCAAATGTTTCAAACAAAATTCAATTGAGACATGGAGCGCACAACTTGTGTCTAAAATTCACTTCTCGTCAAGCTTGGATTCCATGTCAGAAAATCGTCAAAACATCTCCATCACTCAAATAGTTGTCGGCTATGTTGGACTCGTTTGAAGTATTTGATTGATTCTCATGATTTGCAGTCAAATTATCATTGTTCTGCAATTTGTTGCAATCCCTCTTAATGTATTTTTTCTTCTTACAATAATAACAAACATGATTACTGAAATTTGATATTGACTTACCCCTTCTCCGATAACCATGAACAACAATGTCTTCTTCATATCTAGCCTCATATCCAACCATATGCTTCATCTTTTCTTTTGAAAAACAAGACATCATGCGCATTTTCAGTGGTGAAAGTATCATGACTATACAAGATCGTGTTTCTAAATGAAGTAAACGAAGCGGACAACGAACACAAAATGATTAAGGCCAAATCTTCATCATTATACTTTACCTCTAAAGTTTCCAAATCAGTAACGATCTCTTTGAACACAGGCAGATGATCTTCCAAAGATATTTTCTTCTGCTATGCGATGAGAATACAACCTATACTTCAGATGCAATTTGCTTGTTTGCTCAAACTTCAACACAACACAACTCAACTGTCGTTTTCTCATTCGAAACATTCTGAAGAATATTGTTAGAGATATGAAAATGAGTTTGTGAAAGTGCCTTCTGATCCTTCCGTTGTTTCTTCTCCGTCTTCCAAATTGTTTGTATTTTGTCAAATCTCAACAACACATCATCCAAATCCATAGTATAGCTTCCATCTTCACTTGCCATAACGAGAATCTTGTATTGCAATTCAAGAGCGAAATTTTATACTTTATGACTGTCATCAATAACCAAAACATTTAACAAATCACAATTAATAGTTCTGATACCACTTGTTAGGAAAGAAAACGGATCGATGTAATATATATGACACAATATTAGGCATATGATTGCAAACAAACAACAAGATAAAATGCAAATAATTAATTGACAAGAGAAATGAAATACTTTATTCAATTGACTAACAATGAGAAAACAAATATGCCCCCGTTTGATTCCAATTTTCCCCAAAATTCATTTTTCTCTCTCTTATTTTCAACCACACATTCTTCAATAAAATAATATTACACGCAAATCCAAAACTTTTCCTTAATTTTTAACCACACATTCTCCATCAATCAACTATTCAAAATGCATTTTTTCCTCCAAAATGAGAATCAAACAGACCCATAATAACACGAACTACACAATTATTCTATATTTGAATTATACAAAACTTATGAAAAGAGTATAGTATTTACAGAAGTACATGTCAAACTCTAGAAATACCACAAAAATGAAAACAAGATAAAAAATCATATGGAATAAATGAAATAATTTTTTTCTAATAAAAATGTGTGAAATAAAGGAAGTAATATTTTTCCAATCAAAATGCGTGTAATAAAGGAAACCATATTTTTTTCCAAAAAATTCTATCTAATTTGAGTAAAAAAAATTCAACACATTTCTGTGTATGTATGTTTGCCGATGATATTATACATTAATTCAAATTGAAGCCTATACGAAATGCAATTTTGACAAATAACCCCAAATCCAAAATGATAAGTAAATTAGGATCCGAATTGAAAAAGATAAGGGTGCGTTCTCTTCGTGTTTCTGTTTTGTGTTTTGTGTTTTGAAATTTGTTTTGTGTTTTGTGTTTTGGGTGTCTGTTTTGAGATTTCTGAAAATGCGTTCTCTTTGTCATTTTGAAAAACAGTTTCTCAAAACAGAAAACAGAAAACGCGTTCTCTTTGCACTTTTTTAGAATATTCTTTGATAATATTTTATTCAAAAAATATGATTATTCAATTACCTTTAATTGTTTAATGTTAATATATTATTAAATATATTATAAACCTGCAATTTCTTTAAATTTTTAAATATCTTTGAATTATGAAATATCTTACAACATAGGGGTGTAAACATATATTATTTTTTAAATTTTAATTAATATGATTTTTTTCTAAAAATCTGAATATGAAATTAATTTTAATAATTTACTGTTAATATAATAGTAAATAATATATACATGTTGACATTTGCATATGTTGATATCTTTTTATTTTAAAATATAAAAACACTTGCTAAATTAAATTTAACAACACATTTGAAAAGATACAATTACAAGTTTACGTGTCATGACAAAAAAGTTAAACAGTACATAAAATATAATATAAATCTCATGACTCATGTACGACGTTTCGTGTAGTCATTCCACATTTGTGTAGCAATCTGATCTCTGACTTGTCCCACTTGAGCTGTTTGACTAGCATCAAAATGTATGGCTTCCTGATCTTGACTTGACTCCGGTATATCGTGAAATATCATATTCTCCTCTGAATACTCAGCGAACAACCTATCTAAAGCGTGCTCTTGACGAATAAAATTGTTTACTGCACAACATGCAGTAGGGATTTGTCTTTGCCTAGTTAGTGGATAATTGGTAATTAACTTTAAAATAGGAAATCTTGCCTTTAAAACTCCAATGCTACGTTCTATAATATTACGGCACGAGGAATGTTTATAGTTGAATAACTCTTCCTTTCCACGTAGTCTTCCCTACCCAATATAGTCCCGCAGATGATATCTTCTACCTCGATACGGGGCAAGAAATCCAGGCATGTTTGGATAGCCAGAATCGACAAGGTAAAATTTATCTACACCAAAAAAAAAAAAAAAAAAATAGCTGACACAATATGACATGAAACATATATTCGCAGTCATTATTGTAAGTGTAATAAAATACCTCCTCGTGGCATTGGAAAGTTGTTCACTGGTCTTGTAACTGCGTCAACGAATACGCGTGAATCATTTGCCGTACCTTCCCAACCAGAATACACAAATGTAAATTTCATATCAAAATCACAAGTTAGCATCACATTTTGTGTGACAGTGGTTTTCCTTCCACGAAAAGATGTTTGTCTTGATGCAGGTGCCCAAGCTGCAACATGTGTTCCATCAATTGCACCTATACAATCCTTAAAAAAAGGATATTTGTGTAAAATCCTCTCATGGGTAATGTCTTAATTTGGCGGACATATTAGCTCAGTGCCAAATGAACATACAGCTCTTACAACTCTTTTAAACCATTTGTGTATCGTGTTGTTTGAATGCTGAAACCTATCACCAATAATACTATAACATGTAGTGTGCCCTACAATCATTAGAAACATAGCAACGCCCTCCTCTACGGTTAATTTTTTTCCATCTTGCAACAGCCCTTTCTGTTTCAAAATATTACAGAAATTCATGAACACATGTTGCTGCATACGAAAATTCTGATAGCACACATCTGGATGTCCATTCAGAATTTCAAGCACATACATATGTCCCGTAAGCTGTGATGTTCTACAAGGTGTCCTACCGTTGGAATTTCCTTTGTGGGCAATAAAGCAATTAAGTAACATTACATCATCATTATTTGTGTCACAATCATCCGAAAATAACAAATCCTCATCGCTCAAATCTTCATCACCATAATCGTCATACAAGTCCACATTTGAAGAACTTGCCATATTCTGAATAGAAAACAAAAAAAAAAAATAAATAAAATATTTGACATCATTTTATGTTAAAATAGAAAACTGAAAGCCAATTGTTCATAAATGAAAATAACATTCAACATCAGTTCTACATCTAATATCACGAATTACGAAGTTAAAAAACCATTACAACATCAACAATGAAAAAACAAAGTTCTTAAAGCTATGAAACATTAAAAAGTACTTCAAATTGTCACCCTGATTAAAGCAGAACACACGAAAATTACACAAACAAACTTAATTCAAATTAGCATCAAAACAGGTCCTCTCCTTGCTTCAGGCATCTCCACAAATGACACCCTAAAATCAAAATCCTTAAAAGCTTTAATTGCTTTCACATAAGTCTCATCGGACAATCCATCCATACGGTTCAAAATGGCCATGCAACACTTAGTTGAATAAGGATCCGGACTGTTAACTTCATGATCAGATTGAGCAGCTGATTTTCCTTGTATCTTTGCAAGCTTCTCTTTTAAGTACTCTTTCCGGATTTCAATTTCTTCATTCCTACTGCTAACATTCTCCGACCACTGTGCCATGCATGCTTCTAGTTTGTCAGTTTTCCTGATCTTAGGTTCCTTTCGTCGGCTTCCACCAATTTCATCACGCCGACGAGTATTTGAAATCTCATTTGTGTCATCATCATTTTCCACCCTTACATGCACCCCCTTATTCAAGAAATCATCTTCCATCTGCCTTTCCTCCTCTGATGTGTTTGGAAGCTGAGTGGAGGCAGCCCCTAATCCTCCAGTAGCGGTCGTCCCGCTAAATATTTCTCCAAGAGTATGATAGTGCTTACATCCGTCCTTCCTTAACAGATTGTACTCCGACTTGTTGATCTGTAATTTTAAAAATAAGGCACATTATTATAGTTTCCAACGAACAGTGGAAGAAATAATTAATTAATATATTATGTATAACATGTACGTACTGTATAAAAGTGTTGCCAAACTTCCTCTGGTGCATTAACTTTATTTGTATTTGGATCCCATGTAACACCTGTATGTCCCAAAAGTTCAGAGAACATACGATGAATCTTACGTAAGCGGTTCCACTTTCCCTTTAATCTGTCTATGCCGTAATCCATCTTTGTTGAAACTTTCATTGTTTCATTGATCCTACCCCATTCGTCTTTCGTGAATGTAGAACATTGCAATGCGTTTGATTTGACTCTCTCGTAAAGAATGTCAATAAAAATATGTTCATTATCATCCGACCATGACATTGGGACGTTATTCCTCACTCTGTGACCACTCATGTTGAAACTATATTGAATATAAGTCAAATGATCAAGATATATATATTGAAAAATATTTAACAATAAGATTGAATGGTCACACATGCAAATTTTATTCAAGAAATATGATTGTGGAACTCTAGAAGGGGATGATGTTTATTATGCATGTTTAGATGTCATGACTTGACATTGTAGAAGGTATTTAGTTCAATTCTTGTTTGCATAATTTGTTTTAATTTTTTATTAATTCAATTTACTGTATATGGAAAAATTATTAGGCAAGGAGCTCAATTTAGTGGAAAATGCTTCAAATGTTCAAGAGGAGAATGTGGTTGGGGAAACTGATTTAGGGATTGTCTTCGGTTTTGAGTAATTTTATTGAAATATTTTCTACACAATTTTGAAGAGTAGTGAGCCGTCGTTAGCAAAAAACAACAAAATTATTAGAAATTAATTTATGTGTCGGAGCCTGCTCAATAGACTTGTAGTGTGTTTGCACGGAAGGGGATGATGTTAAGGGAATAATTACTTGTGAAGCAACAGGAAGCAAATGAAAGGTTAAAATTAGCCTGCATTTTTATTTACATAATTTGACGAAAAGGAAATTGATCATCTCCCACTCCTGACCATAATTAGGAAGCAAGGATTCAACTCAAATGTAAAATTGCATACTCATAGTCTCATCAACAGTTCTGCAACTAATGGGATGGTTAATGCCTTCAGAGAATTTGGATGATCCATTAAGACTCTAAACTTAACCTCATGTCTGCTTATATTGAAGACTAAAACTAGTCAGATTATAAGTCTTAGTATTCAAAAATCACATAAATTCCAAAGCTGGAAGATTCACAACTTAGCACAATGTAAAAGGACAGACACAATTGTCACTATTGTATGGCTTGAGTCCTCAAGCATATTTTTTGACCCACCGTGATTAAGCAAAATGGGATTTTAGTTATTAACCACAGATATTGAGTGCAAGCACCAAGAAAGCTGAGTAGCTTCTGGACAATTTGTAGCCAATTTCACACGAGATTATGAATGACGAATATCATTGCCTAAATTCGTTGATCCAATTTTAGAATGATACCAAACATCTTGAGAAGATTATTTTACTAATTAAAGACCACAAATCTTCCCTTCATATGGTACGCAAGAGAGTATATATTCCTTAATTTGGATGTTGGATAATTCCTATATCGTCAAAACAAAAATTTCAAAATGCTTGTACGCAAGATAGTGCCAGTTTGGGAGACTTGTTCTTTGTGGCAGGGTGGGCAGACCTGGTTTTCCAGTGGCAGAGCCACAAACATGAATTTTTTTTGGGGCAGAACTTAGACAACAAACAAAACTACAGGTTGGCTGGATGTGAGAGAGAGATTTTCTTCGAATTCATTTAGTATGATTTAGAAAAAGGTGGAATCCACATGGAATTGTGGCCCAAAGATTCCAGATTTGTCCAAGATTTGTGTGATAATGGAGTCTTTTGACTCTTAAGCTTAAAGTAATATTAGCTTAATCAAGAAAATTATGGACAGATTGACAGATATGCAACAAAATGTTTTGGGATAGGTCCAGATCACCTCTAATTTTATACTACACTATGTTTATTAGAACTCTCCCGGTACAGATTGAACTTGAACATCAAAATCACCTGTATGTTCTGCAACACCGAAATCACTGAACATAACATAGCAAATACAGTCCAATAGTCCTAATATAGGTTCAAAATCACCCCTGACTTCCTCAGAAAGTTACTACACTATGTTTATTAGAATTCGATATCTAGATTCATTCACAATGGTTAACGAGTAATGCTAATTTGTCAAAAAGAGAGTAGAGAAAATCCAAACACTGTCTAGTCGAAGAAAATCTGTTTTGCCCAAAAAAATCAAGAAGTAGGAAAAAAAAGCCCTAAATGTATTGATATTAATCTGGAAATATCATTTCTGTGTAAATCTTCATCAATCGAGCACATACCACATACAAATCTAAGAATAGGATAGACAGAAACCGGCAAGATGAATAACAAAGACCGTACCCGTTCAATTTCTCTCGCTTCACCAACGGCGGAATCGGTCAGATTTAAGCACAAAGACAGGGGGATCTTCGCCGAACTCAACTCGATGGAAACGGCTCACAGTTCCAGACCTAATCGCCGGTGGATGACGGCAGAAGAGGAGGTGGAAGACGACGGAGAGGAGAGAGTGAGAACAAAGAGAGAGCGCAGAGAGAGCGATCGCGAAGAGAGAGAGAGAGAGGGTGAGATGTGAGAGAGAGATTTGGCTCCGTTTTGGCGTTTGGCGTCTTTTGGAAATAATACGTTAAAACAGCCGAAATGGAGAAATCACGTTTTGGCATTTTGTGTGTTATTTTTTTTTTTTTTTTGAAAAACTCGTTTTCGAAAACGAGAAAGAGAACGCGTTTTCGTCGTTTTAAAAAACAGAAAACACAAAACGGCCCCAAAATGACAAAGAGAACGCAGCCTAACTTATTTTAAAAATATTTATAGTAACTTATTTATTGTCATATCAATATAAAAAACTATTTAAAAAAATACATTTTTATATAAACTTCTTAGGACCTGTTTGATTCATTAAATTTGTCATGTAACTGGAAAAATATTTTCCTAATTCCTACTTTTAGCTGTTTAATTAGCCAAATTTGTCCTGAAAAATATTTGCCATCAATTTTTAATGTACAATCCCTTGAAGCACAAAAGTATGAAAATATTTTCTTATGATTTTGGTGGGAAATTATTTTCCACCTTATTGGGTGTTTTTTTTCCTTTTTGGCAATGGAAACATATTCTAAATTCAATGGTAAAATTTTTTATCCATTTAATTGACAATTTACATAAAAAATGAAGCCAAACGAACATAAAAAATTTATGAAAATATTTTTTTTTTACTTTTTGATAATTCAAACAAATTTTAATACAGATTGTAAAAAAATTATCCCAAAAAGTAATCATTTACATGAAAAACAAAGTCAAACAGATTAAGTAGAAAATTATATCAATCAAACATCATTAATTACAATTTTCTTTAAAACAAATTTTAAACAAATCACATCTCTATAAAATATTTTATTTGTCATCAATTTTCCAATTTTCTATCAAACGAACCCCTTAAAGTTTTCCAAACACGTTACTCTGACCAATCTCATCTCTATCTCTATGAGACTATGACGTTGAAAGGCGCGCCAAAACTAATGATCTACCTATCAAAGGTCCAATAGCGTTCTCCCACGTGTCCATCTGGTATAAAATATCTCAAAGACTCCAATTTTCATCAATTCATCCCGTGAACGTATATACACAATTCATTCAAGAAAATTCATGAAAATGGAATCCCGCAAAACAAAATACTTCAATTCAGTGGAGGAAGATCATGATATTAATCAATATCAAGCTATCGTCACGAGACGCATTCAAAGGCTGTCGTTGCACCTCAACCCAATATCAGAACCCCCGGTTTCTTCAGACCGACTGCAGCTGCTAACATGCGCTGGGCGTGCCAAGATTAGCGTGAACGCTGAGCAGTTGGCCAAGTACATGCGAGGGAAGCACAGGGATATACAGGAGAGAGTTTACGAATACTTCAATGCCAGGCCTGACCTTCAAACGCCGCTGGAAATATCAAAAGATGAACACAGGGAGCTCTGTATGAGGCAGCTCGTGGGTTTGGTCAGAGAGGCTGGCATTAGGCCTTTTAAGTATGTTGTTGAGGACCCGGTTAAGTATTTTGCTATTCTCGAGGCTGTGGGCAGTGTGGACATGTCTTTGGGGATTAAGATGGGAGTTCAATACAGGTAAATTAATACCCCCTTCTAAATATATTGCATATCTGTGACGTAGTTTCACGATGATGTTCTTGTGTGGTGCCGAATTGAATGATTTGGCTTGATTTTATGTTATTTGATAGATCTGGTTTTAGGGATTAATATTGGGCGAAATGGAAAATATTGATATTTGGGAAGCCTTTGTATTCATAAAGCTATATGGATCCACATATTGTGGTTTTGGCATTCAGTTTTCCTTAAATGCATCTTTGCTACACAGTACTAAACAGAATTGGTCAATGTAATGAACAAGATTTTAACTTTATAATTTCTTCTGTACTGTGCAATCCTATCAAATCTTGCACCATACAGAGATCTCTCTTGTATAATTTGGTATTAAGTACTCGTGTGCTTTTGTGTACGGATGAATGTATAGAGTGACTTCTTATGACATTGAATTGATCCTCATAATTCATCTAGGCTATAGGGGAAGAAAGAGATAGAACACTGTCGAATAGCTATTGATGCTAAATGGTAGGTTGATTACAGTGCATGAATATGACTGCCGCGGTTACAATGGGCATATGTGGTGAATGTGGATGGTAAGGTCAATACCTAATCTCAAGATGTTCAATGGTAGCTATTGATCCTCATTATTCTTTTGGTTCATTTGATGAGAATGTGCTCAGAATGTGATTTGGTGGGAGAGACTCATTGAGTGATCTTGCCATGGATTTAGGTAGATTTGAATTTTAGTGGACCTTTGATTACTGATTTTAGTTTTGTTATTGGTCAGTAAAGCTGTCAGCATTCATTTACTGTCATTACTCATTTATAATAGTGAACTGAAATACATACTTGAAACTTTTGGTTAGAAAAATAGAGAAGATGTATCGTGTAACATCGTGCTGACTATTTAAACCATGAACTGTTTAAATTTGCTACAAGTTGGAAATTTGAATGGTACATTACAATTTCTGAACGAGGAAGTAGTAATGCTGATATTTTATATTTTTTTAATATCTGTCTGGATCATATTATTATTAAAATCAGCCTGCACTTTTTTGCTTTCTGCTTCTTCCTGGAAAATGTGCAAAGTCCTAATTTCAGGGGTTCGTGTTTGAGACAAGACTTAAATGTTAAAAGTACAACAGTTTCTGACCTTTGTTGGTCTTATTGGAAAGACTGCTTATAAATTTAATGGTCTAAGAATTCTGATGCTACTGGCACCAATTTAATGTTCTACTTTTAACTATAGAATGAATTTGCAATGATCTTATTACTGGAGTATAAATCTACGAAAGCCCTATTTTAAAAAAATGAAATGCTTGAAAGTTTATCTGGTTGCTTCCTTGAAGCATAATTTTGAATGTACAAGTTAATTCACAGGTGATCTCTCCAGATTATTCAGTAAGCCAGAAGCCCAAAAACAAGTCTGTAAATTTTTACCCTGTTCATGGAAATCTGAAATATGATGTGGATGCTTAAAGAGTTAAAGTTTAAGCTTGCTTCCTCATACACGATGGCATAATCATTAGTTCTTGGAAAGAAAAGGATGGATATCCTAATCGTCAACCATTTTAACTTAGCTGGCCATATTTCCTCCAGTTGTAGAGTTTGTAAGTGTTTTTTAACTAAAGATTTTATTTTTTTTCCTCCCTATTTGCATGATTCTGATCAGACTTTGAAATGAGTGTTTGTTGCTCTGTATTATTTTGTTTATGACCCTTGTAATATTGTAGAAATTTGAAAATTCTAAACCTTAAAAATGGTATATATCTGATTTTTCTGCAGTCTTTGGGGAGGCTCTGTGCTCAATTTGGGCACTAAAAAACATAAAGATAAGTACTTTGAAGGTATTGACAACATGGACTATACAGGTTGTTTTGCTATGACGGAACTTCATCATGGTATATTCTTAATCCTACTTTAATGATGTTTCCCTCTCATGCATATCTGCACTCATTGAATGGGATACTTCACATACTTTATTACTGTAGGACATCCCTGTCCCTAATATAACATTTCTTCGAACCCGATGAACTGGAGCGAAACGTGCTTTGCATGTTAAATAGAAGTCAGTACATTCGTCCTACCAGCTACTGGCTTTTAGCTAGCAAGTAGTTAAATGTCGTAATGTAACTATAGTTTGTCTCTGGCAATTAGAACGCTCCTAAAAGGATTAAGATCATATTATTTAAGACCTGGGAGTAGTTCGTAGAATTTGTTTTGTTCTCTAGTTTGACCAGTTGATATAATCAGTGATAAACAGCAATTTGTAACAGGTTTGAGATCATCTCGTGACAATGCATCAGTTTCATTTCCAGCCAGAATTTATATCGTTTTACTACATTTTTTTTTAAATGGTCCTACTGTTTCTGATATATGTGTTGGATATTTCAAAAAGGTTCAAATGTTCAAGGCCTTCAGACCATTGCAACTTTTGATCCGCTCAGAGATGAATTTATTATCGACACGCCAAATGATGGGGCCATTAAATGGTGGATTGGAAATGCTGCAGTTCATGGAAATTTCGCAACAGTTTTTGCAAAGCTGATGTTGCCTACTCATGATACAAAAGGTGTTTCTGATATGGGCGTTCATGCTTTCATAGTTCCAATTAGGGATATGAAAACCCACGAGGCACTACCTGGTATCGAGATACATGACTGTGGCCATAAAGTTGGACTTAATGGAGTAGATAATGGGGCATTGAAATTCCGTTCAGTAAGAATTCCCCGAGATAATCTTCTCAATCGATTTGGAGATGTCTCAAGAGACGGGAAGTATACTAGCAGCTTACCTTCAATCAACAAAAGATTTGCCGCCACACTTGGGGAGCTTGTTGGAGGACGGGTTGGTCTTGCTTATTCTTCTGTTGGTGTCCTCAAAATTGCTGTCACAATAGCTGTAAGATATTCTCTTCTGCGCCAGCAATTTGGTCCTCCAAAGCAACCCGAGATCAGTATTCTTGATTACCAATCTCAACAGCATAAGCTGATGCCAATGTTGGCTTCTACTTATGCGTTCCATTTTGCCACATCGTATTTGGTCGAGAAGTACGCCGAGATGAAAAAGTCTCATGACCAAGAGTTAGTAAATGATGTCCATACACTTTCGGCCGGACTAAAGGCATATGTCACTTCTTTTACTGCAAAGTCTTTGAGCACTTGTAGAGAAGCTTGTGGTGGTCATGGTTACGCTGCAGTGAACAGGTTTGGCAGCTTGAGGAATGACCATGACATCTTTCAGACATTTGAAGGGGACAACACTGTGCTTCTGCAGCAGGTTTTTATCTTGAACTGGACATCACTGACCTTTATGAAGTAATAAAAATAAGTTAAAATCTTATTTGCAGTACTGTGTTGTCCAGTACTGGATGTAAAACGAGTCCTTGGTGTTCTGGATGCAATTTGAAAAATTCATCTTGCTATGCAGGTAGCAGCTTACCTCTTGAAGCAGTACAAAGAGAAATTCCAAGGCAGGACACTCACGGTCACTTGGAACTACCTCCAGGAATCCATGAACACCTCTCTCTCACAGCCAAACCCTGTAACCAGTAGGTGGGAAGGTGAAGATCATTTACGAAATCCAAACTTTCAATTGGACGCCTTTAGGGTGGGTATTTTTATAACTACTGAAGTCAGAAGTATAAATTAGAGTACTAGAAAAGGGCTTATTTTTTTTAACATTTTGTTAGTGGTGACTGTTGTTGCAGTACCGTACGTCACGACTGCTTCAAAGTGTTGCCGTTAGACTCCGGAAGCATTCTAAAACTCTTGGGGGCTTTGGTGCTTGGAATAGATGTTTGAATCATCTTTTGACACTTGCAGAGTCTCACGTAGAATCTGTTATTCTGGCGAAATTTATTGAAGCTGTTCGGAGGTGCTGCCTACTTCCATTTTTAGTTTATTCCTTTTCCTCTATATCATTGCTAACTTTTATTCCTTTTCCTCTATAGCATTGCTAACTTAAACTTTGTCCCTTTCTCTGCTTCAGTTGTCCTGATGCGAGTTCTCGAGCTGCTTTGAAACTTGTTTGTGACTTGTATGCATTGGATCGGATCTGGAATGACATTGGGACTTATCGCAACGTGGACTATGTTGCCCCTAACAAAGCTAAGGTAATTTAGTGCATCACATGAAGATATGTAAATCAGATATCTGCATTGTTTACCTAATATGTAGATAAACTGGTAGCCAAAACTCCGTTGTGCCAAAACTCCATTGTTGAAAAAGTTGTTAAGGATGTTAAGATAAGGAAATTCAAAGCTATTCTACAGAGCTTTATCTTATACTATAACTGTGATCATTTAGATGAATTCTCTAATTCCACTCTCTTTATCAAAAGCATTCTCCAGAATTAAACCACAAGGGTTCATATCCCTTCCGATCACCTCATACCATGTAATTTAAGGTTGACCTTTTCCTCCAAGTTCACCATTGTGCTAGTCCAATAACCTCTCTAACCAGAGAACTTGGTTAAATGTGACAAGATCATCTCGACTGGTCTTCACGCAGTTTCATCTTCAGTTGACAACGTTTAACTAGCTGGTGAATTTACCACTTTTTCCTCTGTTTATTGAAATCAGTCATGATATAAGATGCATTATTTTTCCTGTATCAAGTAAATGTTGAAGGTGAAAACGGCTATCCTTTCTGGTATGCAGGCAATTCACAAATTGACGGAATACCTGAGCTTCCAAGTGAAGAATATTGCGAAGGAACTTGTAGATGGTTTTGAACTCCCAGACCACGTGACACGGGCTCCAATAGGAATGCAGGCTGCAGAAGAAGCTTATTCACAGTACACCCAGTACGCTGGATTCTAAAATTAAAAAGTATAAAAAGGAAAATTGTTGTCCTCTGGTAAGAAAAAGCATATTATATGATTTCAATGAAATCGTTATAGCATTAGATTCTGGCATTCCTTTGGGAGACAAATGCCCAGCAGGGTAAAAGGTTTAAGAGCAAATGTGCAGTGTTTGTTTAAATAAGCTTTATCTTGGAAGCATCTGTTTTGTTTTGCAAACCAATTACCGATCAAAATACGAGCATGTTTGATGTGGATTTTTAGAACAAATTTTGTGAAAGTGAATTTTTTGAAGATATATAGTTTACAAAAAAAAAAAAAAAAAAAGGATTCGCATTTAAAATTATTTTATTGAAAAATAGAGAAAAAAGGGAATTTTGGAGAATATCTACCAAACATAATTAAAATAGAGAGCCACTTATATAACAGCTATAAAACCAATAACATGCTCAGGAGAGGAGGGAGACGAAATAAAGGATTTTGTACGTTAAGAGTCTTTTAATTCTTCCCCTCTGTTAATGGTATTTTGTCGTGGAGATTATATTTCTATCTTCAGTAAGGAGAGGGGTTTGAAGAACAGTAAAGAGAGAATTTAACAGACAAATTGTGAGCTTACGAAGAGAACCTTTGAGATAAAGAGAACGTCTAGTCATCGCATCAGTAATTCGCAAATCCATTTGCCATAAATTTTATTATCTTACAACCAGATTGTTTCAGAAAAAGAAAAAGCTCTCCAAACTCCTGAATTTACAAATATCTACTTCAACAATCAACCCGATATTAAAATGAAACTGGAGGTCATTTCAAATGCTGAAGGATCTTGGTGGTGCTCTATAATTGTCATATGCATTTCGAGCTGTCTCACATTTCTGTCGAATATCGTCACACATTTTCACCGAAGCCTCAGAAAATCTAGTCAGCCAGTCAAGAACCTTAGTCAAACTTGTCTGTATGCAGCTTAAATTTGAAGCTCGATCTTCACTTTTCCCCTCATCTTTACTCTCTGATTCTTCATTGTTTTGCAAATCATCCGCCATTTCCTTTTTGTTGGATTCATCCGTCTGGTGTCTAATTGAACGTCGCAAATCAGATAGAAAAGCTTTGATTGCATCACTAACTTCTTCAGATGGCAAAGATTTTATGCCAGCTGACCAGTCCCGACAGAGGACAAATATAGGTGGGGCCAGAACTCGACGAGGGGAGAATGCTCTTCGGCCTTTTTGTCGCTCTCGTGGTTGCAAAATGCAGTTCTGTAGCCAGCTGTTGAGCGCTTCCACATAAGACGTATAGCTGTTGATCCAATCAGCAAAACTCAGGCCAAAATACTCTACCTCATCCAGCAGCTGATTTATAATCTGTCTTTGTGTTTCCCCATGAACAATTCCCCCGGAAGTTTTTGCATGATAAGCTAATGAGATAGTTATGTACTGGTTATGATGGCATTCGAGCATGGCTTTCCACATCCGGGCCAATCTGCACAGAATTCAATGGACAAGTACACATGATTGAGCATTTACACTAGACACTGTTCGGTATATATAGTCCTAGAAGGAATTGAGTAATAGTATTGAAAATATTTTAACTTTCTTTTTCTTGGCTAATATTGTCTAATCCACCTTAACAGACCTGGCTTGAAGAGAAAAAGCACAATAACTAGGTGATGTGAAATTAAGGTACCAATACTAGAAGTATTTAGGGTTTTAGGAAATAGAAGTTTTTCTCACCCTTGAATAAGTTCTATAATTTGTGGGAGCAATTCTTCATCCCTCATTTTCTCTATTCGCTTTGATATCGAATCAACAGCATGAAGTGCCACTCTAATTCGTGAATGCAGATCTTTCACCACTGCCCGAGTTCTGTCAATTGTTTGAGGACTAAGATCCTTCGCAAATTGGTGCCGTAGCTGGTCACACTTGCGATCATATTCCTTCCGGATAGACTCACTGGCCTAGATAGGCCAAAGAAACAGACAGAAATTAGTTGACATAATAATGTAAGAACAAAAAGGGGTAACACATCACTAAGGCTACTAGAAATGAGCAAAATATGCATTCTTTCACCTTGAGGGTTCTATTCTTTGAATCAAGTTCACTCCTAAAACAACGGAAATTTAGTCAGTAGGTGTAACTTTATTATGGACAAAAAATTGACTCACCAAGGAAGCCAATCTCCTTAGCAGCATCCAACAAGTTGTAACCCTTGACGATCAACAACAAAATAAGCCTTATTCCCAGAAACTTGGGTAGGCTACATGAATCACTTTTCCCTGGCTACATTGGATCCATACCGAAAGATCCAATAAGTCATATGTTTAGCCAGCACATTGAGCAACGATGCTTTTATTCTAACTCCCCCTCTTCTTACTTCTAACACATTCTACTAGGATTGAATCACTATTGTGAATGGGAGTTTCTTTAGGTTTACACAACACATTCTCCAATATTCATAACTGGTGCATATTTGATAATCACATTATTTGAGTGATTCATTCCATTTTATTCTGAATTTGCCAGCCTTGTCATGATTTCCCGTTGGGTTGGCAAACCAGTTTGAAAATGCTCAACGATTTGGGTAGTTAACTCCAGCATAATGGCAACATTGCTAGAATTCTCACAGCCACCACAACCCTCGTGTTTCTTTTCACATTTGACATTCTGTCATGTCAATCTTCACACTAGTTTTCTAACATCTTAAAGTTGTTTTAACAAAGTTCATCCAGAGTAAGCCAGTTTGATACTAATTAGGCGGAATGAAACCTACCCCCCGCCCCCAGAGAGAGAGAGTATGAATATACCCTGGTTTCGTTTTGGGAACCAGAATAGTCAGTTTCAAGGTAATGGAGTTCCCCCTTCCTTCAGGGTTTGTCAACAATAAATGAAATACAAATGATGACCTAGGCAACAAAGATCTATCGATTAACATAAAGTGATATTCTACAAGTTTCATTTGAGCTCTTTAATCGTGGTCATTTTACAACCCCAATTTCCTTTAACCTGTAACGTGAAAATTGATGTATACAAATAATAATATAACAACCTTAAGACATGTGCTACTGCTAGTCTTTCATGCCATTTGTTTGAGGTGGTTTATATGCAGCATTGTCATTGTCGTCAGAATTAAAAAATACTGTCTCAGATGTTTAATATTGTCTTATTTTATTACCTGTGTTTACTATTTAGGCAGAATACCATCACCCATTCTTATTAAGAAATGGAGAGAAACATCAAAAAATGAAGAAAACCACATGCACTTAATTTGACCGTGGCAATATTAAATCAAGTACCTTCACTTCATCATACAGCTTTCTCTCCCACGCATAAAGTCTCTCCAGTGTGGAAGAGTGACTTCCAGAAATCATGCAGAACTCTTCAATGAAATCACTTCCACTGTCATCATTGTCATCCTTTGAGGCAAGAGGATTCCTAGAGGAGGATGACCGTGATGAAGTTGTCCGTTTCCAGGTTATAACCTTGGTCACATGTTCCGATCCTGCACATTTTCCAAGTATGAAAATTGACAGAAATGAAGGTTTATCATGTTAAGTTTCAACCTAGCAGAGCAATTCTCAATACTTTTGCAACCGACATGGTCAGTGTGCTATCTTTAAATTCATGTTAATTTTCCACTTAAAAAGAAAATCAAGTAAAGATGTTGCAAAACTGATAATACCCAAAGTTATACAGAAGGATAGTGAACAAATGCATAAAATTAAATGTTGATCAAGACACAAATTGAAAGTACTGCATCTCATTTAGACAACCAATAAAATTATTTAATAGCGGTCTGTGGTACTAGGGCACAAGCTGGTACATACCATCAGGGACATTAGCACCTCTTCCTTGACAACAAGCAGCTCGAAAAGAGGCTAAATAAACAGAAGATGGTGATTTACCTGTAAATAATGCCATTAGGGTTCCAAACCAGCACACCAGAGTCAGAACAACTAGAACTTAAAGTTCACAAGATAGAATTACATTTCAATAATTCTCAATTCAAAAGTGCATTATGCGCTTTCGTGATGTCATCAAGAAATTATTACCTTTTGCCTCGTATCCAATACTGATTTTGCTGGATTCAAGCATCCTCGATACCTCCTTCCCTGATTCAGATGCTCTAAAGAACCGGTTATCAATATCCCTTATGCTAGAGAGAAAATCTTTAGCCCTGTGTGTTATATACTCTGAAGGATCTTCCCTTTCAGCACATACATCCTTCTCTACTGCAGATTTATTTATCTTCAAATTATCCTGTTCTAAAGGAACCTTCCCCACCACATTTTCCGCTGATCCATTCACTTTTAACTCATTGTTTACATCTTTCACTTCCCCATAGACTCTTTGCTGACTACTGCTTTCATTCTTTTCGTATATGGCTGAATTTGAATGGTTCATGACCAATTTACCATATCCGTTTCTTGGAGTCTCTGACTTCAGTGTCATAGGCCCTTCCTGAATCCCACTAGTGTTATCCAAATCAACACCCTTCTCACCAAAATTCCCATTTATTCTCACATCATCAAAGTTCAAATTCAAGCCATTCTGCCCCACAAATCTAAAGCTCTCTCGCTCATCAGCAGGGTCAAAAAAATCCCAAGACCCTGGCTCAGGAGGCGGAGGTGGAGGTGGAGGTGGAGGCATTGAAAATTCACCCTCCTCGACGTACATATTCCTAGGTGGTTGACTCATTCTGACAGTCAAAGCACTAGCTCCACCTGATCTCATGTAACTAACTCTAGCTGTAGGTGGCGATAGTGGGCTCCCATTGAGCACTGGAGAATCTAAAGTGCCACCAATATGTGATGGGGAAGGCGACAAGTATGAAGAATGTGATGGAGTTTTATCATTTTCAGTGGCTGTAGTTGATAGAGCGGACTCTATCAAGACTTCAGCCTCAGCATATCGCCTCAGAGCAATGCCTATGTTTCTTAGAGACTGAACGTAAGAAACATGCGCAGCTGCTAAACCATACCTCGATTCAATGGCTTGCTTGATAAATATTTTCCTTTCTTTGCATAGCCTTAAAGCATCACTCCTCTCAGATTTTGAATTTGTTGCTCCCATTTCACACTCGAAATTAAAAAACACACTTCACAAAATTAACCACTTTCGTGTTCATGAACTTAACCGCATTCGCAATCCTCGTCAAATACAATATTTTTCCCCTAAAACCTCCGAAAACCCAAATCATGAAATTAACCCCATTTCTATTTTACAATCAAAAGCTAAATAGCAAGCAATTCAGAAAAAAAAAAAAAATCACAATTTTCTTTATTCTCTAATAATAACAAAATTTCTCAAATCAAAGCAAAGCCAAATCAGAAAAGGAGGGCAAAAATCTATTTTCGCACGAGAGAGAGGTTTTGAAAGGAAACAGAAAACCCACCTGAGTCTACCACTGCACTGAGATTTAACACTAAGAAAAACAGATGAAAATGACAACAAACTCTTTTTGTTAACGGGTTTTATTTCGACTCGAGGAAATAATAGAGGACCCTGCTCCGTTTTTTCACGAAAAAAGGCAAAGAGGGTTCAGAAAAATGCAAAACATGAGTAGCAGAGGAAGTCATAAAGAAATCTTTGATTATAAAAAACAAAACCTGAATCGATTGGCAAATCAATGGAAGATTTGGGTATACAATCAATCCATGCACATTACTTCTCCTTTTCTTAGAGCCAAAAAGCAGTTTTTTCTTTTATTTTTTTAGCTCAAAAGATAAAGAATGGGGGCAATACTGAAATGATAAACAAAAGGAAAAAGAAGAAGAGAGATACTTACAGTTGATTCACAATGATAAAGAGCATCGGAATGTGTGTAAATGATAATCCACATTCATTCCTGTTCTAATCTCTTTAATTAGGGAGTAAACACAGAACTCACCATTTTCTTGCCCATACTTTCTTCACTTTTTTAAGACCTTGTTTGGCGGAACTAATTTTTTTACTGAATTACAGCAATAATGAAAAAAATTATTTTCTTTTTATAATCATGCAGTAATAAATGTGTCAGATAAACAACTGTGACAATTTATGCCTATAGTGTCATGAGAATGTGCAGATGACAGAATTGTCCCTACGTTTTCCAAAAGGACCCCTATGTAACGGCTCCTTCTAGTGTTGGGGAAATGGTCCCTAACCTATGGGATTGTTGCATAAATAGTTCCTAACTTTCAAAATTAAGCAGAAACATTCCTAACATTTTCTTTAATGACACAATTATGCTTTTTGCCTTCTGGATAGTTTTCATCTAATTGATCGTTAAAAATATCAAAGTTTTGATATAAAAATTAAAATGTCCTTACTTTATAATTAAATAAAGAAAAACGAAATAAGTGAAAAATACACTTAGCTATCAATCTATCGAATATATTGAAATCCGTGAGTATCTCTATTTGCTAGAGATCAATGTTATTTATATTGAAAATATTTCGATGCCTTCTTCTCTACACCACGTCATATTAATAGACTTTATATCAGCTTGTATTAGAGGTATTTTTCTATAAGGTAGTGTTTGATAACCATGGAAAATGGTGGAAAATGAAAACTTTTTTCCTTTTCCATCATTAATTTTAGTGTTTATTGCATAATTTTTCTATGGAATTCATTTTCACCTTTTTTTCTAGGTAACACCATTTAAAACATATTTTTCACCTTTTATTTTCTCATGGATTTGGTGGGAAAGTGTTTTTCAACTTCTTTTTTTTTTTTTTTTTTTTTTACTTTTTGGTAATGGAAACATATTCTAAATCTAATGGTAAAAAAAAATTATCCATTTAATTGACAATTTGCATGAAAAATAAAGTCAAACGAACACAAAAAATTACAAAAATTATTTTTAAATTATTATTATTATTGTTATTATTTTTACTTTTTTGCAACCCAAACAAATTTTAATACAGATTGTAAAAAAATTTATCCCAAAAAGTAACAATTTGCATGAAAAACAAAGTCAAACGGATTAGATGAAAAATTATACCAATCAAATACCATTAATTACAATTCCCTCTAAAACAAATTCCAAGCAATTCAATTCTCTGTCATTCATTTTCTTTCCACCCATTTTTCACCCTTACAATCAAACGGACCCTAAGAGTAATTGACACAAAACATTCTTACCTTTCAAGTTTATTGTGGAAAACGTCTCTACCATTCATTTTTTGGCACAAAACGTCCCTACTTTTCACAATCTTTGCGCTAAACGTCATTTTCACCAATTTTTACCATAAAATGACCACTATACTCTTCTATTTAAATAAAACAAAAGGAAAAATAAAGAATAAATTGCAGTCATACTCCAAAAGTCTTATTAAAATTGCAAATGAGTCTCAAAGTTTTATTAAAATGTGCAAATGCTCACCCAAATTATTCTTTTTTTAAAGGTACCGTGGCCAAACTTTGCAACCACCACTCATCCTCATCCTCATCTTCATCTCTTTATTATCTTCCCACTACCAATAGCATCGCCATTTCTACCACCAGCAGCAGATAGGGTTATATGAAATTGGTATCAAAGCACTTACATTAGGAGAAGGGATGACGATCACCGATCACGTAGCTACATTGGAAACAAGGATGGATGAAAGACATTCAGAGTTACAACAGGAAATTGTGACTAAGAAATCGAAGATTAAGAAGGATATGTCAGAATTAATGAAAAAATTTGGTTTGTTGATGCAGAAATAGAATGGCCAGGAATGGGATAGGAAGGAGAAGAGAATTGCAATTAATCTCATCGAAAACACTGTGGAATGGGAGAATTCAGTCAAAACCAATGAGACAGAAGATAATACAGGAGGTCAAAGTTACCTTGAAGATTCAGGAAAGATAGAGAACCGCAATTGAGGATTGGAAATGCCCATTTTCGATGGTGATAACCCAGATGGTTGGGTCTTCCGAGCACAGCGTTACTTTCACATGAACCAATTTTCAAGTTGGGAGAAATTCGAAGCTGTCGTCGTCTGTTTCGAGGGGAAACTCTGGCCTGGTACTAGTGAAAGGACAGTAGGAAACCTATGAGAAGTTGGGAGGATCTAAATTTTCTATTGTTGGAACCATTTCGTTCTCCACAAGAAGGGACAATTCTGGCCGCCATAGCTACACATAAGGCGGAGCTTTGGAAGTTGGGGTAATGCAGACGGGGGGTCATCCCAGGAGTTTGTTTGTCAGGAGTGTGGGAAAGAGTCTAAGAAATTTAGGTTGGGTTGTTGGGTTGTTGTGTTGGTTGCGTGAGGAGAAGGAGAGTGAGATTACCAAAACCAATGGCTGCAGGAGGAAGAGGCGAGAAGAGAGGGATTTTTTTTTCATTTTTAATGTTACTATAGGACTTATTTGCACTTTTGAAAAAGTTTTAGGAGTATGACTACAATTTATTCTTTATTTTTTTTTCTTTTCTTTTTGCTTTGTTTTTATTTAAATAGAATGATATATTGGTCATTTTACATTAAAATTTGGTGAAAAGGATGTTCAACGCAAAGAAAATGGAAGGTAAGGACGTTTTGTGCCAAGAAATGAAAGATAAGGATTTTTTCCACAATAAACTTGAAAGGTATGGACATTTTGTGTCAATTACCCTTTTTATAAACATTCCATTTGCTTATATGACAAAATTTTTAAAGCAATCATCGATTGCATTGGACATGCTCCTACAAGATATTGGTTGGCAAGTTGATTTTTCTTTTTATCATATTTTAAATTTTTATTTTTCACTTATCTTATTTACTCAAATCAATCAAGTAGTCGAATTCTTAAAAAAAAAAAAATGATAATAATAATTAATTAATTAAAAGTAATGACATTTTAGTCAATTTATCAAAAGTTCGACATTTTTTAAGATCAATTGGATGAAAATCATTATAAAGTATCAATTTCACTATTAAGTTAAAGGTCAAGGATGTTTTTGTCAAGATTTAAACGCTAAAAATTGGAGTTGTTTGCTATCCAATTTTTATTGTCCAATTTACTGTTCACCTAATTAATTATTGACATATCATTTTGTCAATAATTCCACATGATATGACATTAAATGATAAGTACAATTAAATGTGTCATTTAATTTCACATTTCATTTAAGTCTATCACTTAACACAATATAGACGGTAGTTATATTCTCGGTGGGACTAAATAATATTACTCAAATTAAAATTGATGACATATTAATTTAAAATAATGCATCAATAATTAATTAAGGGATAACTGCAGCCGCGGTCCCTAACCTTTGCATTTTTTGTAGACTTTACCCTAACCTTCAATTTGTACCACCCGGAGTCCCTAACCTTTCATAAATTAGCGGTTGCAGTCCATCTGGACGGAAACCGTCCACTTTGACTGTTAGTTGACCAATAAAATTGATTTTGACTATTTTTAAAGGGTAAAAATGTAACTTTATTATTTAACCCTATAAACAATTAACTAAAATAAAATAAAAATAAAAAAAAGAATTATTCATCTTCTTCTTCACCCCACCCCACCCAAAACCACCTCCCAAAAACCATCTTCTTCTACACCTCCATCTCTTTCTCTCTCAGCCTCTGCGCCACCAACCCCGCCGTCGCCTCCACCTCACATAAAATCACCTCCCAAACCTCTACCTCCATAGATGAATCCCATCCCATCCCATTAGAAATTTGAGAGACAATAACCAAGAAATTGAACCCTAGCTCCAGAGAGTCTCGCTCTTTTTTTTTCTATCTCTAGAATCAATGACCAAGAGATTAAATGAATCAACCCACCTTCTCCCACCTCCCACCCCTATCCCACAACCCAAAACCAGAAAGTCAATGACTTTAATAGGCAGATTGTTTCTGCATCGCGTGACAAGTCTATTAAGCTTTGGAATACTTTGGGTGAATGCAAGTACACTATTCAAGACGGTGATGCCCATTCTGATTGGGTTTCTTGCTTCCGATTTTTGCCTAATAATCATCAGCCAACTATAGTTTCTGGGTCTTGGGATAAGACTGTGAAAATATGGAATTTGTCTAATTGTAAGCTGAGA
The DNA here is from genome assembly GCA_019395295.1 of Osmanthus fragrans. Lineage (NCBI taxonomy): Eukaryota > Viridiplantae > Streptophyta > Magnoliopsida > Lamiales > Oleaceae > Osmanthus > Osmanthus fragrans. The sequence goes on along the minus strand of CM033352.1, from coordinate 7,733,448 downwards.
TCCACCTTGGCTGGGCATACTGGTTCGGTTAACACGATGGTTGTTTTGCCTGATGGGTCCTTGTGCGCGAGTGGAGGGAAAGATGGAGTGATATTGCTATGGGATTTGACTGAAGGGAAGAAGCTTTACTCGTTGGAAGCTTTAGATCGATTTGAATTTGTTGCCTATGATTTTAGATTTTGCATTTGACACTGCAAGTTCGGATTTTGTCTGTGTTTATGTAATGTAGTAGTTGAATATTTTTATGGCATTATGCTTGGAATGGTGATTTATTTTCTGGTTTTTGGGTTGTGGGATAGGGGTGGGAGGTGCAGAAGAAGATGGTTTTTGGGAGGTGGTTTAGGAGGTGGTTTTGGGTGAGGTGAGGTGGGGTGGGGTGGGGTGGGGTGGGGTGGGGTGGAGTGGGATGGGGTGAGATGGGATGGGATGAAGAAGAAGATGAATAGTTCTTTTTTTATTTTTATTTTATTTTAGTTAATTGTTTATAGGGTTAAATAATAAAGTTACATTTTACCCTTTAAAAATAGTCAAAATTTGGTCAAAATCAATTTTATTGGTCAACTAACGATCAAAGTGGACGGTTTCCATCCAGATGGACTGCAGCCGCTAATTTATGAAAAGTTAGGGACTCTGGGTGATACAAATTGAAGGTTAGGGTAAAGTCTACAAAAAACGCAAAGGTTAGGGACCGCGGCTGCAATTATCTCATTAATTAATTGGATAGTAAATTGGACAGCAAAAGTTCGACAGCAAAAGTTCAACAACAAAAAATCTCAACTCAATTAATTGGGGACCATTTGCGCCAATTCCCCGGATAATTGTTTGTTCTTTTAAGGCATTGAATTGAATATTCAAGTATATATTTTTTCCACTTTTAGATGATTATTGTGACTATGAAATGTTACCGTTAATTTGAACTTTGGCCTTTTTCCAGTGGCTTTTAAGTTTTAAGCCACAAATTCATCTAACTAAAGAGGCATTCCAAATTATTTCACCAAGCTGTAGAAAAGTATAGCTTTTAAAACTCATTGTCTCAGAGGTTAATTTAACAAAGAAAATTTGGAATTACTTGGTTTTTGAAGACTTGCGAGAGCATTTTGGACTTTGATTGGGAATCATGCTGATTTGAAACAAATAAATATATAGATATTGGATTTGACATAGTAACATATAGAAGAGTTAATTGTTTCAACGGGCAATGTTCTTTACACATCGTTACGGCTTACCCACTGAACTTAACGACGCTTCCCAATGGCCACTGAACTTAGGTCCGTTTCCCTAAAATGGCCACCGAAAGGATTCCGTCTGTTATCTTGTACAGGTGAGGGATGAAAAGCTGATTTGGCCGTTAAAAATGACCAAACAAGCTGACTTGACTTCTCCACAACATCCCCCTCAGCATCTCTGTCAATACAGCTTGCTGCAACATTGACTTCTCATTTTCTTCTTTCCCGATCTTCCTCTTCTTCGTCTTTTCAACTTTCTGCATGAAAACTCCATCTTGTCCCCCCTCCCTTTTGTTAATTCAGATAATTATGATATAAAATTTCTCACAATTACACTGTCATCCTCCGTTTTCGGTTGACATTATTGATTACTACTCAACCCCTTCCTATGGGGATGGAATGACAGCATATCACTGAGAAAAATAAAAAAGAAACATACGGATCGGTCAATAGAAAGTAACCAATCAACCTTACAAGCAAGCCTTTGCTTGATCCACGCTTAAACTAAGGGGAGCTCCCTTTACAGCCTGCTAGGCCAAATAAGAACAGGGCTTGAAGAATCTTCCATATTGATTCGACCACTCCTCCAATCTCAAACAAATGTATTTAGATCCAAGAGTATCCGCCCAAAACATGATCCCTCCCCTGTAAGGAGAAAATCCCATGCCCATGACAGAGGATATGTCCAAATCGGCAGCTTTGACTGCAATACCTTCATCAAGCACTCGACAAGCCTCATTCACCACAGGAAAGAATATCATCAATGCTGAATACTACAGAAGATGCAATGAGAGTTTCATGTTGCCCACTGCCATCATCCTTGCTCTGTGTTTTTTTTCTCTCTTTTCATTTTCTTCTCCCCTACAACCTTTTTCGAAGCATTTACTTCGTGAATCTCGCCACATGTTCCAATCTCTTTTCGATCCTTTTTTCTTCCCTTGTTCTCAGTATAGCCATCTTTATGGTTTTTCCCCATTGTCTTGTTCTTTATTCCTTTTTCAATTTCTTAGCATCTTTTTTTGCTTTATTTTCTGTCTTCACCGTCTCCCTGTCCTCCTGCTCTATTTCTACAATTTCGTCTTTCTCAAATCCCTGATTACCCTCAACTACCTTTTGCCTACCGAGATTCTCAACCTCAAGAATTTCTATAGCATCAGCTTCGTTATTTTCATCTTTTATGGACTTCTTCTTGTGCTTCTCTCCCTCTTCCCATGCAATATTTCCATCCTCGCTAATTCTTCCTTGTCAGCTACCACCTGATTATTTCTTCCAATTTTGGTGAGGAAGAAGTTGAGTAGAAATTAGTGCAATTTTGAGATCAATTTGCAAGAAGGTTTGAAATTGATTTGGGGATTAGGGTTCGACTTTGAGATTTGGGCTGTGTTGGAAAATTCTCACATTTTCAGCTGCTATATGAGTTTGTGGAAGTGTTTATTTTAAGAACTATACTACAAGTACACTATGTTTTACAGCATGGTATAGAGTCCCCTCACATGAGAGAGAACCCCACGAATTTTTTATTCATGATGGGACCCCTCTTATGTGAGAGGGGCTGTACACCATGCTGTTTGAATGAGTTGTCATCAAAATACATTTTCCTTATTTTAATTTGTGTGGGTAAGGGCTTGTTTGAATGAGTTGTCATCCACGTGTACAATTTACTTAACATTTGGTCATTTTTAACAACTACGTAAGCCTTTCATCCTCCACGTGTACAAGATAATGGACGAAATCCATCTAATGGTCATTTTAGTGAAACGGACCTAAGTTCAGTGGCTATTGGGAAGCATCATTAAATTCAGTGGATAAGGCGTGACGATGTATAAAGTACAGTGGTCATTGAAACAATTAACTCCATATAGAAAGCCAAATCATTCTCAAATTTCATGAGATTAACTTTGGTTTAGATAAAAATCACTTTTTTGGTAAATTTTGATAAAAGTTAATGAATGGGTAATTAGCACAAAACGGCCTTATTTTTTCAATGTTATCATGCAAAATATTTTTACCTTTCATTTTTTTGGTATTTTTACCCATATTTTCCTTCCATTACGGAAAATGTCTTTTTTCCATCCAATTTCTCAATAAAAAAAAATATATAAATTAACAAATATATTGTCTTATTTAAATAAAAGAAATATTAAAGAACAAATTACAATTATACTCCCAAAATTTTTAGAAAATTACAAATGAGTCCAAATAAATTATTAAAAGGGTAATTAGCACAAAACATCACTACCTTTCAATATTATTATGGAAAACGTCTATATCTTTCATTTTTGACATTTTCACTCAAATTGTTATATTACATTGCGAAAATCATCATTTTTATCCATTTTATCAATTAAAAATTGTAAAATAACGATTATACCTTCATATTTAAATAAATCAAAAATAAAGAAAAGAAAAGTAAATAATTTTAAAATAAAAATAAAACAAATTGTAACTATACTCTCAAAAGTTTCAAAAAAGTACAAATATATTTGTCATTTTACATTTTTTTTTATTGAGAAATTGAATGAAAATGATATTTTCCAGCAATGAAAGGTGAAAATAAGGGTGAAAATGTGAAAAAAAAATGAAATGTAAGGACGTTTGTGCTAATTACTCTAAATAAAATGTATGGTTAAAAAGTTGTAATAGAAGAGCTTTATAAGAAAAAATATCTTAGATTAGTTTTCTCTAAAAATTATTCTAATCAGACAAAATATTTTTAAAAATTATCTAAACATGTTCAAAAGTAACTTGTTAGTCTTAGAAGCAGTTTTCAATTTTCAAAAATCATGTCAAACTAACCCTTAGTTCAACTCAAAACAATCATTGAGAGATATTTCTTTTAGAAGAGTCGAGTTAAATATGTTAATTAGGTTAGACAATACTAGCTAAATTGAATTGGAGAATTATTCCTATTCACACATTAGTAGTTAAATAATCCATAAATTTTATCTTCGACACCAATTCATACTCTTGGTCCAAACGACATCAATCCATTGCTTGGGATTGAGAGAGATACAATGGTTATTGTTGTCGCTGGAGTCTATTGTTGTTGACTTGTTAACGATGTCTCTTCCATGACTGTTAGGTCAATGAAATAGAAACATTTTACATTTAGTGGCGGACCCACAACGGATTTGTTAAAAATAAGTTTTATTATTATATTATTATTATTAAGAAATCATATTTGAAGTGGAAGAACCCGAGCCAGGAAAATCCAAAAGTTTTGAATGAAATTTTAATTTTTTTAAAGAACATGAAATATTCATTCATGAAAAGTTATATGCATCATTTTTCGGAAAATTATTTCTTTTTGATGATTTCTTTTGTATTTTCTTATGAAATAGATTTGGGGATCCACTTAAGTGTTCAATTTCTATCTTGTTTTGGTGGTTTTATGGTAATTGATTCTAGTTGCCATTTTTGTTTTTATTTGGATTGGAATGCAGTTAATAATGTAATATTCAAAATTCTTGTATTTTTTGTATTTTTCACTTGAATTGATTGTAAATTTGTGATAGAAAAATAATTTAAACATAAAAATGCGTTTTCTTTTGATAATCACAATGTTAATGATGTTTGAGATAAAAATGATGACAAATTTTGGTGATATTTGAGATAAACGTAAATCTATATTTTTTATAAGTTCGATTGTGTCTCACTAAGTTAAAATGTCTGTTTTCGCCGTTGTTTACATTGTACCGACACATCCATTTCTCAATACAAATTTTCATTGTGCTGCATATTTCTTCCATTGTGATGTCATGAGCTTTATGACGTAGTTGAGCTCTACTACGTAACTAATGTAGCGAGAAGCAAGGAAAAAAAGAAGACAAAATACAAGATCGAATCTCATTAATTCCAATAGAATACTGAAAATCTATTACTTTACACTTAGGGCCGGTTTGATAGTGTATATTTTCCATGAAAAATGAAAAACACTTTCCATTTCCAACTTTAATGGTGTTTGAAAGTCAAAATTTTTCATGAAAATAGTTTTCTTCCCAAGCCTCTCCCCCACCCTACGTGACCATGTTTTCCAACTTTTTAAGGAATTAATTTTCCTTTGATTTTGGTGGTTTTTAGTTTTTCACCTTTTTTTTTTTTGACAATTCAAACAAATTCTATCCCCAATTGTAAATAAAATCTCCATTTAAGTAACAATTTTCATGGAAAACAAAGTCAAACAAATGATATTCAGTTTGTTTTTGGACAATTGGAACAAAATTTATCTATTTAATGAACAATTTTCATGAAAAACAAAGTCAAACGAATTTCAAAATATCCAAAATTTCAAAACTTTTCGGGTGAAAAATTATACTAATCAAACACAATTAATTGACAATTCCCGGTAAAACAAGTTATAGGCAATTCAATTTTCTGTCATTTATTTTTTTTCAACCCAAATTTCATTATTGCAATCAAACGGACCCTTTTCGATTTGACAATTAATTAAAATCATGTCTCACTGGTTCTAGTGGATAACAAGAATTGATTTGATCAATAAGTTAGACCCATGAGACTATTATTTAGAACTACATTTTGTGTTACAACAATTTCTATTTTATTGGAAAAGGTTTGGCGCAAGAAAGCTCGATATAGTAAACTATTACTCAGTCTATCTGGGGTAACAATTTATATGTTAATCTCTTTGGAAACAAGTAAAGCTATTGATATATTCTGCACTTAATTAATACCATATAATACTAAACAAAAAATTTTGCAACAGAGATTTTGAAACTTTCAAAACAATGTAGATTACATTCGAAACTTTAAATCTTAGTAGGTAACCTCAAACCTTTCAACACTGTGTTGTTGAAAGATCCTTGGACGATTTTTGTCTACAAATTTGTTAATGGATCAAAAGTCAATATTTGATCATAATTTGACCAATTTTAAAATTGACAAAATGGTTTTTTAATATTTAATTAATTAAAAGGAAAAATTTCCATCGAAGATCCCAGACGTTTCAAAAATGTGCAACATGGTTTCAAACCTTTAATACCGAAATGACCCCTAACATTTTCTAGAAAAAAATGTGATAAATAAGCACTCATTGTCCCATATGGACAAAATTCTATTAGCATGTTTTAAAATAAGTGATAAATATTAAATTGCCTTTATTATTATTATTATTGTTTACATATTTTAAAAGCAAAAATGGGATAAATAAGTATTTTTCCGTTCTAATAACAATTTTTTTGAATGTTGAAAAAATATTCAATAGGTATTAAAATGATAATAAGTAAACAGCATCTGATACTTGTCAGCTCCAACTTAAAAAAGACTAATTATATTCACTCCACAATTTGTATTTTTTACACCACATTTTAATTATTCTTAAGTTTTTAATATTTACTTGTTATAACATTTATGCCCCTAACGATTTTTCATGACATTCTTGTCCTCAATATTTTCATTTATTAACACTTTTTTTTAATAACAATTTATGTCCAAAAAGTCCATTGAAAATAGCGCATAACTACTTTTTTTTTTAATCATATTTTTAAATAAAAAAGCATGAAAGAAAATATTTTAACATAAATCATCATCAATGACGAGATGTACGAATTAACGAAAATTTGAACATAAGACTTTGACAAAAAAATAAAGAAAATAATTATTACAACGAGCAAATATTAAGGAAGTTAACTGTAATAAAAATGTGATGTTATAAATAAAAACAGGAACAATACATAAATCCTACATATAAAATCCATATTTCAAAACTAAAAAACTCCCTAAAATCTTTAAAAAATCAAGTGATAAATCAAAATTTTAAATGTTAATTATAATATAATATAATTAATCAACTTACGCACCCTATCTCCACTCATATCTCACCAAATTTCAAATTTAAATAATTCTTTTTCTCTCTACTTTCTCTCCCTATCCCTCTCCATCGGAGGCAACAACGACTCCGACAACTGCTCCGGTGACTATTCCAGCGACTGCTCCACAATATTTTTTGTTTTTATAACAGGTGACATATATATATACAATTATCATACATTATATCCTACCCCCTACTCCATGGACCCTCCACCCCACCCCAACAAACCCAACCCCACCCTACCTCATTGTAGCAAAAAAAAATTAAAATGTTCTCTCTCTATATATATACAATTACAGACACAAAATAACTTTACAAGTAGTGGTGGTGAGGAGGTGACATTGTGTTTGGTGGCAGTGATAATGCATTGCAGGTGATTAAGGTGCACCGCAATTAATCTGTTTGGTGGTGGTGGTGGTGGTGATGTGGTGAAAAGTATTGTGTGGTGGTAGTAGTGTTACTTTGTATTTGACGAGATTTGTGATCGTGTTATATGTAACCAGATTTTTAGTTTGTGACCATACCTATGTTATCTGCGACTAATTATGACCAGACCATCTATGACCAAGTCAATATAATTTGTACTGTATGTAACCAAGTAATTGAAATGTGTTATCTGTGACTAATTATGGCCAAATTTGTATTACGTGTGACTATATGTGACCAGATCAATCTAATTTGTGACTCATTGTTAATCTGGTCATAGATAATCACAATGAAAACATAATTGGTCATACCCGATCACGATAAAAACATACTTAGTCACGGAGGGCCACCACAAACAAATTTGCACACACTAAAACCCAACACAACAATCCACTACTCCAATGCACCACCACTACTACCTTCAACTCAAGTCTACTTTCACCTCAAATCTACAATAATCACCATCACCATCGCTTCCACTAACACCTTCAACAAACACCAACCACCACCACCAACAATTTGCCACCTCGACTACTAACGAACCATCCACAGCGATGAGATCTCGGTTGGGGAAATCTTATGGAACTTGCGGAATGATTTCAAAAAACACTAGGAAAGCCCAAATTCAAGTTGTAGACGATAGGATCTCGACCCGGAGATTATTGAACCAAACAACAAAGTAAGAACGGATTTTGAAGGACCTCTTGATTACAAAACCAACGAACATCGATTTGCAAACGCCAGAAATGTTGTCTAATTTTTGATAAGTTTTAGGTTTTGGACTTGAACACAACGAGGTGAACCAAACAACCCAACGATAACGAAGATGCGTTGAACCCCTTTGATTACACAATAAAGAACCCACGATCCGATATTTGAACGCCCAAATATAATTAAATATTTGATAAGTTCGATTTATCCATCAAGAACAAGGAGAAAAAAAGAAAATCTTTAATTTAATTCATATCAAAAGTTGTCTTACAATAAAATAGAAAACTTATTTATACTAAAATAATAAATCCTAAGAAATATGGAAAATACGAAATCAAAAAGTCCTAAAATAACAAACTTGCCCAAAATAAGAATTCTGTCGAAATATGAAAACTTGCGAAAAATAGAAAAAACGCATCCAGAAGTACTTTTATGTGGCTGCATAGTTAAAATATATGGGGTCGCATAGACGGGACCTTGGCTGCCTTGGACTTCTCTGCTGTGTGCATGCGGTCGCAATCAAGGTATGCTATGCGGCCGCATAGTTTACGAATCTAACCTCCTTTTCTTTGGCTTGAACCAAGTCGCTCCCAATCATTTTGGCCTTCGATCTCTTCATAAGACTTGCCCAAAAAAATTTGACTTTAACATTTTGGACTCCAAAGTTCGGCCAAGTGATTGCCTATCCCGGATCATGTCATCATCTCTCTCTCTCTTCGAAAGGATTCGACCTCGAATCCATAACTTGAATGCCCAGATTATAGCCCTTACTGCTGATCATGGAAAGAACATGAAATGATCCATCACCTCTCGGATGCTATTTGGACCTCCTTGACTTTGAACTCACCTCCTTTGAATGTAGACCCAATCACCATCACATAGATCAAAATGTGCTCGCCTTGACTGCTTGATAATAGCAACTCCATTTGATGAATGATTGTGCCTTCTCCTTGCTTTACTTGGCCCTAACACTTGTGACAATGCCACTCCCAATGTATTAATTTTTTCCCTCAACTTATCTTCTTCATTCAACCCTTTGCATATGAAATTTCTCATCTCATCAACCTGGTATAGCAATGGTCTGCAAATAAACTCCAGCCAATGCCTGTGAAACTCCGTTGCCTCCTAGGAATCACAAAGTCAACCTCCGGTATTAAAGTAATATCCTAGCAGATGTAGGGCTTGTTAATTTCATCCACAAGTCGATGCTCAATACCTGGATTAGGTGGTATTCCAATATGCTCGCTTTCATGGATGCTAATATATTCAGAAACCTACAAAACAGAAATAACAAAACCAGGGAGGGGATTGTTAGTTCTCACTAATGCCAAAGATGAGGGATCTCACTATCAGAACTTCACTGAGCAGCAATTATTTTATTTCCCTGCAAGAAAATTTTTAGACCTCAAAAGGTTGCCATAAGCGGGTCTCTTCTGACTTTTCTTTTCCTCTAAAGACTCACTTTCTTATACCTCTTGTGGCTCCACTTCATTTTTTTACCACCTCTCTACTCTCATTTTTCTTTTTTCTGCTCTCTCTTCTCCCTCACTTTGGTTTTCTTTTCTTTTTTTTTACTTTCTATTTTTCTTTTTTATGAATGTATCTCTCTTTCATTACTCCTCACTTTGAGTTGATCTGTAATGGACTGTTCTAATGTCAAGCTAACTAGAGTGATTTTTTCCCCGTCCTGAAGAAACCTATACATGTTCCTCCCCACATCATAAACAACCTTCTTCTCATACCTCCAAGGTCTCCAAAACAAGATATGAAAAGATTTCAACGGTACCACATTACACCAAACTTCATCACTATATCTCCCAATGGTGAAGTTTACTAGAACCTATTTAGTCACATTTACCTTCACACACTCCTTCAACCAAGTCATCTTATAAGGTCTAGGGTGTTGTTGCAAAGATAATACCAATTTTTCAACCATAGTGATGGTAGCCAAGTTTGACATGTGCTCCTTATCAATAACTAAATTACATACAGCACTATCAACAAAACATCGAGTTTGAAAAACAAATCCACAATCATAATCCATTCTTAATGTAGGCGTAATCAAGAAGATTCAAGAAAAGAATTGGAGAATTGGATGAGTGAGAATTTAATTCAAGAAAGTGGTTCTTGAATTTGGATTGGACTGAACAGAAATAGATTTTGAATCTAGAAAAGAAAGTATGATATTTGGACAATTTTCAAGAAATAAAAAAAATTTAAAAATTTTCAGACGTGAACAGGACCTGTAAACAGTAATTTTTTTTAACAAACTCAAGAATTTGACTATAAGAACGATAAAGAAAACAGAAGTTGATTTGGACTCAAATTGAGCACAAAAAATTTTTTTAACTCTTTTTTGGAATTTTTTGGATCAAAGACTCAGAATAATTACTGAACACAAGAACACGAAAAAAAAAAAAAAAAAGAAATCAAAGACTCAACAAGAAATAAAAATAAAGATAAAACCTGAATCTGGAGCCCGAGCTCTGATACCACTTAATGAGATCCCGGTTGGGGGAATCGCATGGAACTCGCGGAATGATTTCGAAAATGCCAGGAAAGCCCAAATTCAGGTTGTAGACAATAAGATCTCGACCCGAAAATTATTGAAACAAGCAACCAAACAAGAATGGAACTCGAAAGACATCTTGATTACAAAACCAACGAACCTCGATTTGCGAATGCCACAAATATTGTCTAATCTTTTGATAAGTTCTAGGTTTTGGACTTGAACCCAATGAGGTGAACTAAACAATCTAACGATAACTAAGATACGTTGAACCCCTTGATTACCCAATGAAGAACCCACGATCCGATATTTGAACGCCCAAATATAATTAAATATTTGATAAGTTCGATTTGTTCATCAAGAACAAGGAGAAAAAAACAAAATTTTAATTTAATTCATATCAAAAGTTGTCTTACAATGAAATAGAAAATCTATTTATACTAAAGCAATAAATTCTAAAAAATATGAAAAATATGAAATCAAAGAGTCATAAAATAACAAACTTGCCCAAAATAAGAATTCTATCAAAATATGGAAACTTGCGAAAAATAGAAAAAAAACTCGTCCAGAAGTACTTCTATGCGGCCTCATAGTTAAAATATATGCGGTCGCATAGAAGGGACATTGGCTGCCTTGGACTTCTCTGCCGTGTGCATGCGGTCGCGATCAAGGTATGCTATGCAGCCACATAGCTTACGAATTTAACCTCATTTTTCTTTGGCTTGATCTAAGTCGCTCCCAATCATTTTTGCCTTCGATCTCTTCGTAAGACTTGCTCCAAAAATTGTTAACTTTAACATTTTGGACTCCAAAGTTCGGTCAAGTGATTGCCTATCCCGAATCATCACACAATTCAAAAAATCACCACCTTGACCACCAACAGACCACCCACAAATTAGAGAAGGTTCGTTGGTCCACCAACTCCGATTGCAGCATTCTTACTCTGCAACAACGTAGACTGCATAACCACCACCACCAACCATCAGATATGGTCACAATTCAGAACCAACAACTCCGGTTCATCACTGGTTCGAACGCTGCTACGTGAGCAGTGATAGCAACAGTATCACCCGCACCGCCTCTACTGCGAAAAACATCGTTGACACTGCTGCGATTGGGGACTGGTTCAAACGCTGGGATGCGAGCTGCGACGAGTCACCGCTTTCGACAATGATGAATAGGTGTTTTCGGTGAGCTGGGACGAGAGCTACTACGAATCGGTACTTCCGACAAGCTGCGACGAGTCTGCGCTTCTGACGAACTGGTTCAAACGCTAGGACGCGAGCTGCGATGAGTCCTCGCTTCTAGTGACGGTGGAGATGGGTGAGTGGGTAGAGAGATAGAAGATAGAGAGACGGAAGAGAGTGAGAATTTTAGGGTGTGAAAATGAAATTAATTTTGGGATGATTTGGATGTTTTTATTAATTATAATTATTAAAACCTATTATCACCTGATTTTGAAATAAAATTTTATCTCCTTGTTTTTTTAAAAAAAAATTAATCTTTAAATATAGATTTTTAAGTAATTTTTTCAATAAAAATTATGGTACTAATATAACCGGTAACCACCTTCACAAGAAGATAATTTACATTTTATTATGTCTCGGTTACTTAACACAGATCTCAGCTAAAGTGGAAGAAGCGGATGGAACCCAAAGACTGAAATTAATGAAGGAGGTTGCCTTAAGATGAGGTTTTTGCTCATCATTATTTTGAAAAATTGTTTTAAATAGTAATTTTTTTAAAAAAATATGTAGTCAAAAGTAAGACAAAATTTTGAGTTTATACACAAAATATTTTATTGTGTGCTTGTATAATTAAAAATGAGTAAATTGTGATAAAAGTTTTTGAAATGTATGGTTAAAAAATTATGGAATCCAAGAAAGATGTTGTTGATATTAATTGTATGACTTTGAATTAGATTAAAATCAGAAACAAACAAGAGGTAAAAATGAAAGAGTTTTATTATTTTGTGTTTGGCCATTTTTTTTTTTCAAGATATAATATTTGGAATAGTGTTTTATGGGAGAATGTGTGATTGAAAAAAAAGGTAAATATTTTTAGTTTACGTGTAATATTATTTTATAAAATATTGTGTGATTGAAAATAGAAAAAAATAAAATATACGATATAACAGGGGGCAACGGCTTAATAAGAGAGGTTTATTCCATCCCCAGCTGCCTAGTTCTTTTTTATTGTCTGCCAGTCCATACACACGCCCCCCTCACTCCTATATAGTATAGAAAAAAAGGTAATTAGTAGAAATGGTCTCTAACGTTTACACTCATTGTTAAAATGGTCCGTATCATTTTAATTTTGGCATTTACATCCTTATTTCAAACGTTTGTTGCGAGATTGGTCCTTCCATCCAATTCCATTAAATCAATCGTTAACAATTTAATGAAATTTGCAGAAATGATCCCTAACATTTACACTCATTTACACTCAATCCAATTCCATTACATTTTATTTTTCTCTCTCCTATTTTCAACCACACAATCTTTCATAAAATAATATTATAACAATGAGTGTAAACGTTAGGCAAACAAGATAGTGACCATTTTAACAATGAGTGTAAACGTTAGGGATAATTTCTAGAAATTTCATTAAATTGTTAACGGTTGATTTAACGGAATTGGATGGAAGGACCAATTTCGCAACAAACGTTTGAAATAAGAGTTTAAATGCCAAAATTAAAACGATAAGAATCATTTTAACAATGAGTGTAAAAGTTAGAGACCATTTCTACTAATTACCCTAGAAAAAATCTAAAAGTATCGGAGGGGTTACATGGGGCTGGGCTGTCAGACCCCCCCCCCCCCCCCCAAATAGTATATACAGACTCGCTGCTCCACCGACGCTTCACTAGTTAACTCTTCTTTTTCACCACTTTCCCTTTATATTCTCGAGTTCTTTTGTGTCCAAATTACACATTCTGTTGAAAATAAGAAAATAAATGGCTAAATTGCTGGTGTTGTTTTCTCTCTGCTTGTTACCAGCAGCAATTGCTATTGCTCGCTTTGTGGGCAACCCATTACTTGTAACGGGTAAAGTCTACTGTGACACTTGCCGCTGTGGCTATGAGACTGATGCCACCAAGTACCTCGCTGGTAACTACCCCAGATTCTCTCTCACTCACGCTCACTCACCCACACAAATTGGCTTTGGAATACTGTTTGAAGTATTATTTTTTCCTTGGATCTAGCTTTTTTGTGTACAAGATGTGGTGCCTTTTGAATTTGAGCTGGTTTGGTTGTGTAGTTGGTTAGATCTAGCCATTGTGGTGCTGATCTAGTTAGTGTGTCAAAAGAAATTTTTATTGAATATGATATTTTATGGTTTTGGGGGCTTTAGTTATAATTGGGTAGAAGAAGTAACCATGGGACCTGACTGCTTCTTGAAATGCTTAATTAGGTTAATATAAGAGTTCAGCCTAGTAGAAATTGAAGGCATGCGACAACATCATGATGAACAAAATTCTTAGCAATACAATACAAATTCAAACAAGAAATTGGAAAGATCTCACCGAAAATGAGTTAATATTGGGATTGGCAGAATCACTTCCGAACTCTTGAATCTTGAAGTTGAAGCCGACTGAATATATTTGAAGAACAATGTGCTTTGAACTTCCAGTTCAATTTCAGCTTGAAAAGATACAAGGATACTTGAGATGAGATATAAAGGTTTGATCAAAATTGCACAGCTGTCCCTATTTCTGCAATTTCTTGCAGACAGTATTCCGCTCACTTAGGAAGAATACTCAAGTCATTTATAGCATAGCATGTATGGCCGTGCTTAGAAGCACCTTTTTAAGGGGTTTCTGCTAAAACAAACCACTAAAAAGGTGCTTTTAAGCATGACCAAATATGCTCTTAGTCAAACTAAATGAGAAGTAAGATTTTGGCTGCATAAAAGTTACTTTAAAAAAAATTATTTGAAATGTAAATAAGTAAGATTTCAAATAAATTACTTTTAAGTTGCTTTCTAGCTTAACCAAACATAATCATAATCTCTCCAATCTTTGCAACAAAAAAAAACACCAAAGTGCCCCCTTCGATCTTGTTCGATTTTGGTAAGGTCTCACATGTGCTTGACAAGAGCATGTTTGGTCTGGCTTAAAAACCAAACTAATTTTTTTTCGGCAGTATGAAGTTTCTCGAAAAAAGATGGTGAGAAGCCATTTTCTTTTGAATTTCTAAGCTAGGCCAAATATGCTCTCAAAGCCAAATACTTTGTTTTGCCTTTAACAAAACAAAGAATGGGAGTCTGTAAAGTTATCAAGGGATATTCTATTCATTTATCTTGGCTAATGACTTGAGAGCCTTCTCTCCATTTTTGTGTAGTAGGACTAAAGGCTAAATAAAAAATTAGAAGTAGGAAGACAGAAAAATTGCAGGAATAGGGGCAACTATGCACCCGTCATTAAACTTTATTATCTTAGAGATCCCTGGTGCCGATAGGCTTTGAATTTGGACAGTAGGTTTAGACGTTCTTCGATCTGTGCGGTGTAGATGTCTTGCCCGATTATTTATATGTTTATTTCTCGAATGCCTTCCCACCATTTAAGGAAATTCTTAAAATGCACCACAAATTGATTCTAAAACAGGACGCATATTGAAATCATAATCAAAATTTGGAACGGGCATCTCCAAAGGAGACACCAAAACACTAAAATTGCACCAAATTTTGATGCAAAATGTCTCTCCAGTGTAGCACCAAACTTTGCACCATTTTGGTACAATGTGATGCAAAGTGAATATTGTTGCACCATATTTGGATATGGTGCAACACTATTCACTTTGCACCATTTTGCATCAAATGGTGCAAAGTCAATTATACACTTTTGTTTTCATTTCCCAAACAAATTGATTAAGGATATTTGTGTCATTTGTATTATATATTTTTTAATACAATAAATTATTATTATTATGTTGTGCGTTTAAAATAAATTTTAATAATGTAAAAAATAATAGTTAATGAATTAATTAAAATAAGAAAACCAAAAAAAAAAAAAAAATTTAAATATAACAAACACGATTATTTAAAAAAAAAATTAGTGTTTCTATTAATGTACTATATATATTTATATTTATTAATGAATTTAATATTTTTGTTAATTTAACCTAATTATTTATTTAGTAATTTATGTATTTGTAAAATAAATAAATAAATAATTTTTCAAATAAATAAATTCTTAAGAATAAAAAAATGAAAAAAAATGATTAAACACTGTACATTTGATGTAAATTTGAGTGTAATGGTTGGAGATGATTTTTAGTTTGATGCAAGATTTGGTGTAAAATGGTGCAAAACTTATCTCAAATTTTGGTGTAAGGTTGGAGATGGCCTAAGATATCGTTCCCCATTTTATTCTTAATACATTGACCAGCACTTCTGTTTTGTTGGTGCAATGTAATTAAATTCATAAAGGGACTCTAAAATTGATTTATTATGCAAAATGGCTTGTACTATAAACGTAACTCTAATCATCATTGTATGATATGCTTGTATTCGCCAGGTGCTCTTGTCAAAATTGTGTGCAAAGACAGGGGCACCTCATGAGTTACATACGAGGTTGAGGGTGTGACCGACTCAACGGGAACATACAATATCCTGGTACAGAGTGACCGTGGAGACGATGCATGTGATGCAGTTTTGGCCAAGAGCTCAGATCCTGAATGCAGCACTCCTAACTTGGGCAGGGACAAAGCCAGAGTTATCCTCACCCGCAACAATGGCATGATTTCCGACACTCGTTTTGCCAATGCTATGGGATTCCTCCAGAATGTGCCTTTGGCTAGCTGCCCCCAGATCCTCCAGAAATACCAGGAAGCCGAGGATTGAAACGATTGATTGTCGACTTTCGCATCCATGTAGAATCTGATATGTGTTACAATGTCTTATTGTCACTGGTATATTTGAGGTGTTATTGTTTCTGAACAGTGCTGTGATGTGTAACGTGTCTTTAGATTTTCTTGATTTATTCAAGACATTGTTATCTTATCACTAAACTGTGGCTTACAAAGTTTGATGGTTGAAATAGATTTTTTCTATTTGTGCTGAAAAATGCTTGGAACGGATTGTTTTGGCACCAATAATTGATCCATCTGTAGCTAAGTTCTATAAGTTCAATCCATTTTCTACGTGCCATGATTTCTTGAACGTCATCAACTCTGCTGATTTACAATTTTTGTAACGTACCTCTCTTTGATTGAGCCAGATGACATTGCATTCGTAATTTCGTGATCAATTGTGCTATGGTAACTAAAAAAATGACCTAACGGTTGACATCCTCCTCACACATGATGAGGAAATATTATTTTATTCAAGTGGGATCCTCACACCCATGTGAGGGGGATGTCAACCGTTATATCAAGCATTATGTTTGTTTAACATTATTCTTTCGTGATCATTGATAACATTGTTATGCTTCATTAGGAACATAATTTACATTTTAATTACCAAGGTGAATTCTTATGATTCCTTCTGTGCATTAAGATGCATATGGTAATTAGCACAAAATAGCCTTGTATTTCAATATTATTGTGCAAAAAATGTTATACTCTTTCATTTTTTTGACATTTTCATCAATATTTTTACCTTTTATTGCCGAAAATGTTATTTTCATCCAATTTCTCATAAAAAAAAATGTAAAATGACAAATATATCCTCTTTTTTAAATAAAAAAGAAAAGGAGAAGAAAAATTAAAATAAAATAAAATTGTAATTATACTCCCAAACTTTTTAAAACTTTGCAAATGAGTTCAAATAAATTATTAAATTGGTAAGTAGCACAAAATGTTCATACCTTTCAATATTATTGTGCAAAACGTCCATACCTTTTAATTTTTGAATTTTTCATCATTATTATCACATTTCATTGTGAAAATTATCATTTTTATTTATTTTTTCAATTAAAAATTGTAAAATGACAGATATACCCCTATTTAAATAAAACAAAAAAGAAAAGAAAAAAAGAATTTCAATTTAAAGCTATAAAATGACGGATATACCCTCCTATTTTTTTTTTAAAAAAAAGAAAAAATTCCAAAATTTTCAAAAAAGTAAAAATAAATTTCAAATTAATAATTAAAAAAAGAAAGTGATTCTTTATTTTTGTTTTATTTAAATAGGATGATATATCCGTCATTTTATAACTTTTAATTGACAAATTGATAAAAATGATGATTTTCACAATGAAATATGAAAATAAGGGTAAAAATTTCAAAAAATAAAAGGTATGAATATTTTGCATAATAATATTGAAAGGCATAGACGTTTTGTGCTAATTACCCTTTTTATAATTTATTTAGATTCATTTGCCATTTTTTTTTTTTTACAGTTTAGTAGTATAATTACAATTTATTTTTTAACATTTCTTTTCTTTATTTTATTTAAATAAGACGGTATATTTGTCGTTTTAGAATTTTTTTTATTATTGAGAAAATGGATGAAAATGGTCTTTTTTAGTACTGAAAAAGTGAAAATAGGGATGGAAATTTCAAAAATGAAAGATAATAATGTTTTTTACAATAACATTAAAAGGTAAGAACGTTTTATACTAATTAACCAGAAGCATATTTTGTTCAATATTTCGAGAAACGCCTAATCTTATAAATCATACACACTTTCAACTTTCAAGGAGCCAACGAGTATTATTTATTTATTTGTCACTCATTTATATCTGTTTATAATTTAAATCATTTGTATACACTTTACACGTGATTTATATTAAGATTTCAAATTACACGTTTCAAAAACATGTGCTACTTTAGGAAAGAAATTTACATAATTATTGAAAGCACTTAGTTGTCGGAAGATGCATAAAATTAAAAAGGAGTGTTAATATAAAAAATATACCGTTTATCACAAAATCCAAGTTCCAGCCAAAAAGTGAATCCGGCCCAAGCAAAGCAATTTCTACTGCTACGACGTCGCCGGCACTTTCCATACCACACTTTGGGTTCTCCATATTCCTAGTTGAGATCCCACTGAAATTTGATCGAAATTACACCCAATTTTGAGGTAACTACGAATCATACCTATGCATTTTTCCCCTTTTAGAACAAGTTTACATTTTCAACTCCTCTCTTCGTCTTAGGTCGTCCTTTTTAAAAATGAATGCTGCTTTTGTTCCCTGTTCTTCAATTGTTGCAAAACTTGATCATATTGATTTAAATGAAATAGTTTTTTTTATACTCATCACAACAAAACGCACATTTTATTAAATTCGGATTTCCTTTTTTGAACGAGCTAATGGGTAGTCAAATTTAATTAATGTTTCAATTGAGTGATTTTTATGGAGCATGTTTGGTAATGGGCATGGTGTTATTAAATCACAAGATTTTCTTGACACCAATTTGTTTTAATCGATTCTTTCATCTAATGGTTTAAGAATATTTCCAGTATACACACCATTTTTTTTTTTTTCTGAGATTACTAATTTAATCTGAATATTTTATACTTTGAAGGGTCGTTTTGGATTTCAAGAATGGCTAGCTCTGCCTTTCCTCAAGCTGTATATTCCAAGTGGATTAAAGAAGGTGGTGGTGCTTTTAATTCGAGCAAGGGTTTTCAAGATTTTGCCACTACATCACTTGTAGTCAGACTTCAAAACAATAACCTAATGTGCATAAAACAAACTAACACTTCTAATGTGTATAAATTATGTTCTATTCACATGTCGAATCAATTGAGGGCTCTTCCAGTTGTCTTCTCCTTGCACAAGAATGCTTGCGTCTCTCAAACAACCGAGAGTAAGTTCCATTACATATCATCCTTTCTTTCTTCAGTAATCAATTTGGGGTGGTGTTACTACTTTTTCTTATTGTGCGTGCTTGTTATTTCTGATCGAATTGTTTTATTAGTCCCTGTACATGAACATAACTAAGTTACCAATACATTTTTACAGATGAGTCTACTTTGATTTTGATTAGACATGGAGAATCAATGTGGAATGAGAAGAACTTGTTCACTGGTTGTGTGGATGTACCATTAACGACAAAAGGAGTAGAAGAAGCGATTGAAGCTGGGAAGAGAATTAGCAACTTGCCTTTGGACATCATCTACATGTCGGCACTGATTCGTTCTCAAATGACTGCAATGCTTGCTCTAACAGAGCACCGGTGCATGAAGGTACCTCTCCGCCAAATTTTTTTCTTCAAAATTTGTATCTGAACAATTTGTCTTTAAGCATTTCTTCATTTATAGGTTGGGGGCTGAATGGGAGAAAATATGAAATGCCAGTAAATATTCTCTCATAATTACAACCAAGAATCAAGTTTTAGCTTTTGTAGGCTTACATTATGACTGTATTATGAAATGCACAGAGCATTTCAAACTTTGCACAAACTAATTTAAGTTTTTTTTCATTGTAATCAAAGTCTTCATATGTTTATGAATGATCTCCAAAAGATTAGACACAATTTTGTCATTGATTCATCCCAATGATTTCAATTCATCTATAGATACAAAAATCAAAACTCAAAAGTAAGAGGGATGGCACAAGCATGCTGAGCATCTCCAGCATGCTCGTACTTCCATGGCTAGATAACTGTTGCTGCTGGTTTTTGTCAAATGCATTTTTACATGCACTATTTAGTTAGGGTTAGTCTACACGTACATAATCCCTTACACCCCTCTCACATGGAGAGGGGTGTAAGCTATTTGGTACACCATAAGGTGTACAAATAGCTTTATCCATTTAGTTATGATGTTGCATTGGATACTTAATGGAATGTTTGCAAGCGTAATATGTTTCCTCTTCTGCTGAGGTTTTGTTTCTTCTTTGATATCCGGGGACTTAATATTATTATTATCTGGTTTGGAATTTTCTCGAGTAAAAAGGATAAAAGCAAACTGCATAGCTTGCCACAGTTGATAATCACCATGCTGCATACACATTCATCAGAATTTTTTTAAGAATTATATGTTTGTGCATAACTTAATCATTCAAACTTGTTTATGAATAATTTTCTCAAATATCCTGTCCCTGAAAAGCTCAAGAGGTTATTTGGTATATGCTGAACCACCAGATTAATAATTTATGTGCTCAACGTGTAAATGGGGATTAAGAAACCAAGACTAAAACCCGGTATGTGTTTGCAGTTAACCTACTCAAAGTTTTCAGGTGCCTATAATTATTCATAAGGAGACTGAACAAGCAAGGATATGGAGTCAAATTTATAGTGACGGCACCAAGAAGCAATCTATTCCTGTTTTTAAGGCATGGCAACTGAATGAAAGAATGTAATTTCCTGCCTCTTCTAGCTCATTTATCATCTTTGCGTGCCATGTAATATTTGGTTTCTGGTAAAACGTGTGCTTTTGTCTGTAGGTATGGAGATCTACAGGGTCTTAATAAGCAGGAAACAGCTGAAAGATATGGGAAGGAGCAGGTTCATAAATGGCGTAGAAGTTACGATGTTCAGCCTCCAAATGGAGAGAGCTTGGAAATGTGCTTGGGACGAGCAGTTTCTTTCTTCATAGATAACGTTAGCAAAACTCCTAAGTTGCATTAAAAGTTCGAGAATATAAATGCCACCCAAGGTTTTGCACTAAAGAATACAAGGGAAAATTATTTTTGCAGATTGAGCCCCAGCTTTTGAGGGGAAGGCATGTGATGGTTGTAGCTCATGCAAATTCACTGAGGTCTAATATAATGTATCTAGATAAACTAACTCCTCAGGAGGTGACAAACGCTACCTACCATCCTATAGGATACCTATACCATTACATTGATTCGAGTTAAAGTTTTGTTGTTTTGTTATTAACAGGTTATCAATTTAGAACTCTCAACTGGTGTGCCAATGCTCTACGTATACAAGGACCAGAACTTCATCAGGAGAGGAAGTCCCATTGGATCTTCAGAGGCTGGTGTTTATGCATATACGGAGGTATATAAGTTGTTTGTGATTCTTTTACTATTTTGTCAAATGAAGAGTGTTATGCAATATTTTTCCAGATCATCCTCAACCTTAATAAATTAAGGGAATTTCACGTGTAAAAGGTTCTATAGTTTAATCTGGATCCCATCATTAGACCTGATTATTGTTCTATAAACACAATTGTTTTACCTCCACTATAAAACAAATTCTAGGAATGACCATGGTAGCTTGAATATGTTGACAAGGGAGAATTCTGTTTACTTAAATGGTGAAGCGTCGATAGATTTCTTTGAGATTTGGCACCTTCATATAAGCATTTGACCAGTAGACTGATACCATAACTAAAAAATGCAGTTATCAAACTCCTCAAGGAATATAACCATTTGAAGCATTTGGAACATGAAATGTTATTAAAAATTCTTCAATTATATGTTGATAATCATATATTTGGATCATCTTTGACCACTTATTTTCTTTCTGCAGAGCTTGGCACTATATAGACAAAAATTAGAGGAAACGCCCAATGAAGATCCTCATGCATAGCGGGCTAGACTTCTCTACTCACCTTTGATACATTGAAGTAATTCAAACAATATTGCTTTTATAAGCGAAGAGAGCGCACAATGACTATGCTACTGCATAATTCAAACACGATTGCAGGAAGCGGAGAAATTCATTTTTCTTTTTATTATTTGTAGCCTAATATTTGATTGTATCATATATCGAATTATTGTATAGTGGAAAGTTGTTTTCATGTCTCGAGTTAAATGTTTGGATGCTCTCCCTTTTTGTATTCATTGACATTTTAGTCATCATTCATTCGTATGGACCTCATAAGAAAGTACAGTCAAAGCAATAAACTTTGTACATCGCATAAATTCAACATCATAAAACAGATGTTACCAGAATAGATAAATAATACGACAGGCGACTCTATGAAAAGCTTGTGAACGACTAACATAATTAAACTGTGAGAGAATGTATAATTAAAAATGAGTTTCAAAATATTGAGTTAAAAGCTAAATCCGTTCTAAAATGAGATTGATCAATTGATAACAAAAATATAAAACCCGAAGTCTTTCTGAATAAGCTAAATATTATTTTCAAAAGCCCCTCAAGCTAAAAGCAGCTGAAATACACGATATTACACCCCAAAACACAGTTTATATATTTTTGTGCTAATTAATGGAAGAAGAGAAAGCGCAAAGAAGGAAAGGAAAATGGTTCTTTTGCCAATTTCTTGAACTATGATAATCTTCACTTGTATTCCAGAATCATGTTATTCTCTGGAGCCAATCCAACACAAGCCCTCATTATGTTCTCAAGCATTGCCCGCTGCTTCGAAAGTGCATTCACAACTGGCGTGCCCGGCGGTACCTGATTTCCAATACAATCGAAGAACCGCTGTTTACTAATTTGTTAAACAAGACAACTGGTTTATTGCAATGCATTTCTTTTTTTAACTTGTTGAGTTTAATATACCAAACACATCCATACTATACCCCGCGATTCATGTGACTTACTTACCAACCCAACTTGTGCATCCTGGCACATTTTTTGTTTCAAGTACACAAGAATTAAATGAAATTCCCAAACAAGTATGTGTTGGACCACATGTTTTCTGATCAATAATATGAGCAATATTGAATGAATTCATGTTAAATGGTCAAATATTAATTATTTGTTCTCCGTGAACCATCCAACTGAAATAACTCTTTCAAACGTTGCAAACTATTTGTCATAATCATCCATCAATAATTCTTGTATTTTACATATCATTCAGTATCTTGCTATAATTATTCACTCGATATCTGTATATGTTTAAATAGATTCGATTTTATTGAGTAGAAGTGATATCTAATCTACCCCGGTTTATTAAACACGACCTTAGACATCGAAGATTCAAACCAAGGATGAGTAATGTGACACAATTTTGATCCCTTCGAACTAAAGAGAAAAAACTTACAAGAGGGGCTTTGCTGAGGTAGCTGAGAATGGTAGCCACAGGGTGGAATGAGTGGAACTTGCCCTGCAAATTTACTCAACAGTTTAGTATAATTGATTTAATTAAAAGCCACTTAAAACTGCAAGACCAAACAGACCTCTGTTTCAGCTTTAAGCTGTATGCGAGTGCTAAGTTCAGCAAGGAGCACCAAATCCAAGATGATTGGAGCAGCAAGAAGAGAGTCCTCGCATGTGTTGTGCAACACGATGGTGTTCGTCCCACCCATGAAAATCTCTGATGTGTACTCGTCCATTGCCCTTTTACTATCTCCCACGTACGGTACATACTACATTCACATTGCACCATCCATCCATTCATCAAACACATAATAAGATCAATCAATCATGTGAATGTACAGAAATTTTAGGATCATACCTTGATGACAACCACATGATCAGGATGCTCTCCGGGCTCATAGAGTATGCCATTGCTAGCAACCATGTCATCGACCACATTACTTTTGGAAATCTCCTTCGAACGGAAGGTTTGTGGGGCTGACAGATTCATGCCGTCATTGTTTCCCAAGTGGTTGTAGCTCACTATTGATGTTGGCTGCAGTCACACAAAAACACCCCCAACCAAGAATCTTTAAGAAACTAGAAAAGGAACAATATAATTCCATGTACACCAATGAATTGTATACATAGTATACCTTAATACCAGCTCCAACAAGGAAATCAACAAGCACTGATTTCATCTTGGTCTGACCACTTTTGAAGTCGTCTCCACCGATCAAACTGTTCCTTTGGATGGCCAAATCAATTAGGCCTGAAAATTCAAATAGCCCTCATCACTTGGGGTTCTATAAGAAAACTATGTTTCTTAAGGAATTTACATGTTTATTATGTAGTATTGGACATCATTGGACAAAATATTGAACAAGTCATAGGTAATTACCTGGTACAAATGTGTTTTGTGGGCTTCCGTTGATGAAAGGAATGTTTTCAAGAATACAAGCAATGGCATATAAGGTTGACGGAGATATCTCAGCCTCGTTCTTCTCCAGTGAGGCGAAGAGATTTTCCACAGTGTCATTTAGCCCAACAATTACATTGCTGTATCTTTCTGTGTTGGCTGTCCAAAGGACCACTACCTTGTCTACCTTGTTTTTCTCCTTAAACTCCCTATTTAATACAAGTTCAAAACAAAATCACCAATTTTTATGTCCATCTTTTACTATTCTTAAGCAAAATTGATTGATTTTATACCTCATATCCTTGATGATTTGTTGAACTTGTTCTTTCTTGGTTCCTTTAATCACGTTGTTAGCACGAGCACCTTGGTTGGCAGCTATGAAATCTGGGTCGAAGATTCCAGGGAGTGGGACCATGTTTTCCATGTAGGGCCTCAATTGTTTCTGCAGATCAATATCAAATACCCTAGCCCTGGCCATGGCATCAGCCAAGTTCATTTTACTGATGTCCCATCCTCCAAAAACAATGTCATCTGGGTTGACCTAATCACAGTCAAATAATAAAAAATATTATACCAAACAACAATTATAAAAAAATATAATTAATTACTTTAAAATAAAGGTACCATTGGGAGCAGGCTCTTGAATGGAGCATAAATCTCTTCTCCATTGAAAGACCCAACCCTGATTGAGGATGCCTGGGTAAGAGAGCCAAAATAATTGGCCTGTTGCACCTTGTCCTTTGTAGCCCACGAAATTCCTCTGCCAATTTTTCATGAACTCTATGTCAAATTTTTGCCATATATTCCATTCCATCAAAGGGTAAATCACGATTAATTTTGCGAATCTTGAACAAATATATATGGTAAAAACACCACTATAAATGTTTTATGCGATTTAAACAAATCTAATAAACTCACTCGCGATTTGCAATGACACCGCCAGTAAGTGTTGAGCCATTGTTACCTCCCCATCCAACAAGCATAACCCTACAAAAAACAGAAACAGCATCACAATAAAGACAAAATCAAATAATACATAAATATACATATATTATATGTACATAGACAGACCCTAATTTGGGGACATGGACATCAGTCTTGAACTCATATTTGACGGTCTTGGGCGTGACAGTCCATTGGTAGGTGCCATTTTTATTCTCATGAACAAGCTCTGTGGTTTCATAGTTGTACAACGAATGAATCTCAGACTCAGTGTACTTAACATTTGGGCTGTCAACCTTAAAGTTCTCGATAAACATTTTTCAAATCAAGATTGGAAAAAACTCAAATTCTTCCGAGATAAAAGAGAGAGAGAGAGGTAAAAAATTAAAAAAAGAAACGAAACACCTGTATCTCTCTCCAACTCCTACAGTGTGTGTAGCGTGTGTGCGTTTCTCGCTCGGCACCAAGCCCTTGCATATATAAGCAAAATTGTGTGCTTTAGAAGCACATGTGGCGTTCAACTAGTGGACTTGGACCCACAACGCCAATTATTTATGATTAGATAGATGGTCTTATAAAATAAAGCTTAGCCATGCAAAATTGGAAAATTTTGAATGTGTACTGCAGCTATATACCATCAATGATGATTATTAATGATTATTAATGGTTGAATAATGTTATTTGTATATAAACAGTCATACGAAGGAATATCGGTGTTAGAAAGAGAGTGATTTTTATTTTTTATTTTTTTTATTTGGTTGAAATCTTTTTAAATTAATCATATCTTACCATATATCACGTGTATGTAAACTATTACATAAATGGTTTAAGTGACAATGAACCGCCTCCTTTATTGTTTAGTTACGTTAAAATGTATCGAAACTTTATTAAATAATGAATTGCGAGGCTGTTGAAAATAAATTAGGAGGCCAACTACCACCTAAACAGATGATGATAATCGTGATAATAAATATCATTACTCATTTTGAACAGAGAGGAACAATGTTTTGTTTGTGTTGCTTCAATTGAAATGAAAGGAAAATTGCATTTTTGCCATTAATTTATCTTAGTAGTAAGTTGGTTCTTAAGATTTAAAATATGAAAGTTGATCCTTCATACAACGAGTTTACAATCACGAGAATTGTCTAAATCTCTATTAAAGTGTCAATTGCACGTCTAATTTTATATTTTCTAAATTAGAATAATACTTGGAAATTTGTGAAAGTTAGGTGAATGGAGATTCGAACACTTTTCAATGATTGAAGACTAATCTGCAACTACAATAAAAGATTGAGCATCAACTTGTTAGTGGTGTAATAAGTTGGGGATCAATTTTGCAATTTTCACAAAAAACCAAAAGAGCAAAAATGGGTAGTAGGGAAAAAAGAGCCATAAAATGAATAGAATTATAGAACAAAGAAAACCAGAAGGGCAAAAACGGAAAGTAGAAAAGAAGAGGTAGAAGATGAATAGAAGAGAAAGAGAAGGGATAAAGCCACTGAACCATTCGTCTGAAATGACACGAGCGAGGTGAAAAAGACATGACTACTGGACTTCACACGTGGCCTAATATTGGGAATTGTGAACCAATTTTTGTTTTGGACTTATAAATGGGCTTTTCGAAGCTCATGGATATTAATTTTTATCGGTGGCTCGTGAATGAATGAACGAATGAATGATGGTCAAACAAAAAAGTAGCAAATTTCTTTTTCGATTTCCCTCATGGATCTAAAGCAAATTATAATTGTTTAATTGTAAGCATAAAATTTGTCTGAAAAATCTAAAAATTATCAATTAAGCCTTTATTTAAGTCCTATTTTTTTTCAAAAAAAATATTTTTTCAAAATTCATTTTCAACAACACATTCTCCAATAAAATAATTTTAAATGTAAATTATTATTTTTTACTTTCGAACTACACGTTCTCCAAAAAAATCACTATTCAAAATACATTTTTCTTCAAAATGGGACTCAAACAAAGGTTAAATGTATTTGACTGACTTAATTTTCAACCTAAAAAAAATGTATCTTTTCATCTTCGGAACTGATAACTTATTAAAAAAAAAAGAGTAAAGTTAAGTTTTTATGAAGTGTGAATTGTCTAAAAAAATAAATATCTAATCTCTATAAAGAAAATGTATTTTTCTTATTTTTGAAAAAAACATGGTCATATGACCAATTTTTTTAAAAATATTTTGCATAAAATAAATAAATAAAACACCCTAAAAGTAGAGCCTTGATTGAAAAATGACATTTCTCATAGAAAATAATAAACATACCCCCAGTTCTTGATTAATCCTCATTTTTTTTATTTTTAAAAAAAAAAAAAATTCATTTTGACTTACTATTTCACAAGATTCATACTTTTTAATCTTTTTTTTAATTACACATTTTCATCACCGATCATTAAAATTTATAATATCTAATTTTTAACTTAACCAAGTACGAATTTAAAATAAAAGTTAGATTGACAACTTTGAATTTTAGGCTCAAAGTGGTAATGATAGCTTGTATAAGAAATAAAATGTGACAAGACTTTATGGTAAAATTAAGTGGAAATTACATAAAAACCTACTTTTAAAGATCTCATTTCATAAATAATATGCTAAGTTTACTATTTTAAAAAATCAAAAATTATATTATAAAATTAAATATACATATTCATCCCACTTATCCCATATCCAACTCATAATTATTAGACCCGATCCGGACATCGATCCGATCAAGGTACTGGGTCATCGGGTTACTGGTTGGACTGGTGAACCGCTGATCGGACCGGTGGGTTATTACTTAAAAATAATTTAATAATTTTTTAAATTTTTTTTCGCTTGAGATAAATTTTTTTTTGCTTGAGACAAAATTAAACTTTTCAAATTCTTTGTCATTAATAAAAAATTTCTTTTTGTGATATACAAATTATTTATTAGTTATTATTGACCAAAAAATTATGTGTATTATGAATTCAATTTATCTTAATTAAAATTAAATTTTTTTCAAATAAAATAATTATTTGAAATATCAATATAGAAGAGTTTGGAAATTTGGTTAAAAAAATCTATTGGATCAACCCGACCTAACAATTATATAACACCATAATTATTAAAATCGGCTCGGTCAAAATCGAGTTTTGATTGGCCCACTTGCATTTATATAAATTGAGCTTGCCCGGCCCGGACAAAGACCCGGGCCACAGGGTTATCGGGCAGATCGTTCGGGCCGGGCCGAGTTTAATAACTATGATCCAACCACACACACTAAAACGCTGATCATTTCCAGCCTACCCCATTATCTCTCCTCTATAGCCGTCCGACAACACCACTGCCCTAAATTTCTCTCAACTTGTCTTCTGGCGACACACACACATCCGACGACATGATACCTTTGGCGTTGGGGCGCGGCATTAAAGCCGCCTCTTCATGTAGATGCATAGTTTCTGAGTAGCGCCGCGCTGTGCTACGAGCATTCTATCCAATGGTTTCTCTAGGGTCACAAATTACGGCGTTCAATACAGTGGTTTCTTTGGTAGTTTTGTAGTGATTTTGCCTGTCACAGATCGTGGTTTTTGCCAGGTACAATCGATCAGTGGTTGTGGTGGGTGTTGTGGCGTGCTTTTGTGTGTGTAGTGGGTGTGACCGGATCTGGTGGTGTAGCAATGGTAAGATGGGGTTGGGGGGGCGGTGCGGTGGAGGTGGAGGTGGCTGGGGTGTGCTACTGTAATGCTGTGGGTGGTACAATGGTTGGGTGAGTTCTGTGATGCTGTGAATGTGGCGGTGTAGTGAGTTCTACAATGCTGTGGGTGTGGCGGTGACGACGATGCTACTGTGATGCTTTAAGTGTGGTGGTAGTTTGGTTCGAATCTGGTGGCGACCCAATGGTAAAATGGGGTTAGGGTGGCTGTGGCGGTGGTCAGGTGAGTTTTGTGATGTTGTGGGTGTGACGGTGGTGATGGTGATACTGTGATGCTGTGGGTATGGCCGTGGTGGTTCTCGCGCACGACAATTTTGGTGGCATTGCAGTTGATGATAGTGGTGAGGTGATGGTCACAACTATTAAATTGGTTAATCCCTGACCAATAAACAATATGTAATCAAGAAAAAAAATTTGTGACAAAAAATAATGTGACCTAAAATTTTGTTAATTTGTGATCAATAATTTGAAAATTTTTGATTGTATAATAAATTGTGAGTTATAAAATTTGTGATTTGTGACTAATAAATAAATTGTGGCCTAAATTTTTTTTTTTTTTTAAAATTTGTGATCAATAAACAAATTGTGACCTATGAGATTTTTGATCCATGATCGTTAGATAATTTGTGACTATATAATAAGTTGTGACGTGATTCGTGATCGATAAAGAAATTGTGACGTATAAATTTTTTACATGTGACCGATGAACAAGTGACCTATACAATTTTTGAATTGTGGCCACAAAATAATTTTACCTGTGACCGATGAACAAGTGACCTATACAATTTTTGAATTGTGGCCGCAAAATAATTTGTGACACATAAAATTTTTAATTTGTGACCGAAAAATAATATGCGACTAATCAAATCGTTAATTTGTGACCAAATTGTATAGATATGTGACCTTTATATATATATATATATATATATATATATATATAATTAATTTTAATAAAAATTTGATTTTTTAAAATTAAAACCTTTGGTCATAGTTTTAAAATGAGAAATACTTAACCTTTTATTTATATATTTTTTTTCCTAAAATTAATTAACTTTTGTCGAGCTGAAAATGAAATGGAGGGGCTAACTGTCGGCCTCTTTCTAATTGGCTCCACAGGGTTTTGCCAAGCCCATTAGTAATTATTTCTCTCACTTCCATCTTTGCATTAAGTTTGACAACAAATTTTGAAGGCAACAACTTTGTCCTCTTCATTTCCTTGGCGCTTTCTAGTTCCAGATCGAAAATGATTTAGATTATTTTCTTTGACTAAACTGAATGAATTGAACTTCCAAATTTTATCCTTAACCACTAAAATTGTTCAATCTTTATTATATAGTGAAATTGTTGAGAATTAAAAACATTAATTCTATTCCACCAATGACATTCAATTAGCATGAAAAAAATAAAGACAAGAAGATTTATAGATGTTCGCTTCAATATGAAACTACGTTATTTTCCGTTACAATAATTCATTATGATTAAAAGAAGTTTATAAGAGAAAATCACACACCTCTCTTCTCTAACTCCACTTCTCTATTTTATGATGGTAATCTGAAAATCTAATGACGATTCCCTAAGACAAAATCGAAATTTACGAAGACACAAATTCTTAAACTGTTTTTAATGAAATTTTGGTCTGAATGCTTCCCGTCCCCCCTTCCTAGCTCCCATAGCGACCTCTAGGGGTGTAAGCGGTCCGATTTTACCGATTTTTGACAGATTTTCAAACCAACCCGTTTACACCGGTTTGAGAAAAACTCAAACCTAAACCAAACCATTTTGAACGGTTTGAAAAAAATTCAAACCTAAACCTAACGGTTTGGTCCGATTTTAAACCGCCGGTTTCGTCGTATATATTTTTTTTGTCCGTCGTCCGATTTTAAACCACCGATTTCGCCGTATATTTTTTTGTCTGTCTACTTTTATGCCATTAGTTTAGGAGTGGACAATTTTTCAATAACCGGTAGAACCGGACCGGAACCATTTAGAAAAATAATTTAATTTTGGGACAAATTATTAAGAACCAACAAGTTTCGGTCCAGTTCTCGGTTCTAGTACGGGAACTGTTGGGAACCGGATGATTCTCATAGGATTTTTTTTTTATTTTTTTGGTAAAATATATGATTCAATCTCCAATCACTTTTATAAAAAATAATAAGATTCTTTTTTCATTTTAGAACTCAACACTTTCCTTCTTCTCTTTGATTCTTTTCTTCTCCCTTCTTATAATTATTTGATTAATTGATTCTCAAACCAAATTAGAATATTGGGTAAATCTATACCTAAATAAATTTATTTACAATATATAATTTCATTTCTAAGATCCGAAATTTTTATTTTGTTTTCACTTTGATTACATAGTTGTTGATCCGATCAAAACTTTTCATTTAAATTTCTACAAATTATAATCGACAGAACCAGAAGTTGCAATAATTTTTAAAAGAATATCGAATTCAATGTAGAATTTTGATTTTGATTTTGATTGAAGTTTATTTAATCATTGGAGTATTATGCAATTTATATGAGTTGATGATTGTTTATGATAGTAATTTATATGGAATATAACGTGAAATTGCTTGATGAATCGTATCAAACTTTTAGTTTAAAAGCCTATGGAATATATGAACCTCATTTAAAAATAAATAAAAAGTCAAACACAAAAGTCTTACAAGTTACAATTTAGAAATTTTCATTTTTTTTAATTTTTTAATTTTTATATATTTTTTCACCGGTCCGGTTTGATTTTAAACCGCAATAAAATTTCTCAAACCTAAACCAAACCATTTTTGACCGGTTTGGTTTGGTTCAAAACCATTTCGTTGACAGGTTCACGTGGCACCAAACCGACGGTTTCCAAAATACGATTTCGGTTTGATTTTTCGGTTTGACGGTTTTTGCTTACAGCCCTAGCGACCTCATCGTAGAGGCCGATCCACATGCTGATTTCGTGAAATGATAATAATTGAACTTCACAACATAATACAAATAACATTATTAAAAAACGTTTCGCTTCAAATTTACGGATACTTGTCCAAGTTGTGAAGTAAATATATCTACAACTTGATCATTGATATCCCATGGCCAAGAAAGCAATTTCGGCATATTTTGCCCAGTCTGACAATCATTGTTTGGAAATTTTATTTTATTTTATTTTATATATACATATTTTCAACCATACGAATACACAATAAAATATTTTGCATGTAAATTCAAAACTTTTTTTTTATTTTTAACAACACATTCTCCTAAAAATCACGGATCAAAATATTATTTTTCCCAAATAATAGTTGTCAAACAAGGACTTAAGCTTAAACAAGAACATTGAAGAGAAAAACATGATAGATTTTATGGTTATTTTAAATATTTTTGCAATTTTACGTACAAATTATGTTGTTATAGTTCGGTTTGCATAATTTTCTGCTATATTACATCCCTTTCACTTGCAGTTTTGACTAATAGTAACAAGCAAACTATAAGTTGCCTACTCAGTAGCATCAAGGCCACAAACTGTGGTAATGGTCCTTCTGTGCAATATGAGGTTGAATATGACTTGACCATAATCTAAAACTTTGTCATCTTGAAATAAATGGTTGAAAACCTAACTTATTTATGTTTGATTGTGGACTCGTCACGTCACTTAAAACGACCTGAATAGAACCCTCGTCTAGACCTCATGAGAGGATTTTTTGTCAATTTTGTAACTTGTGGTCCATGATAATACATAATTGTAATTGCTAGAGACCACTGACTAAGAAAAACCCACTTGCCAAAGTTATTTGAAATCATGAACACCACTTAAATTAAAAGGATAATGAAGGTTGTACTCTAAGAGTCCTAGTACATGTTAGGACATGTCTAACACAACTTCAAATTGCGTATAATATCGATTTAGTATAAAAATGATTTTACAAACGGACTTTATATTTTCTTTGATTCATTTTTAGCTCGTAGCATTTTGATTTGGTTAATTTCAGTGTAATTAATATTTTTTGAAATAAATTAATTATGAACAATTAAAAATTAGGAAAGACAGGGAACATTCTTTTATTCCTACTAACAATTTTTATTTTTGCTATTTGAATCTAATAGGAACAATCAATTTTGTTTTATTGGTGGAAACCTCCGAAAGTTAGGTTACTCCATTTTGCCGTTTTATATTTTTAAACGAAATAAGATGATAGTAAATCAATTTTGTGGGGTTTCGGTCAGAGAAGGTGCCACCCCCTATGATATCATAGCAAAACTCATTAAGATTTAATAGCACAACAAACAAAAAATTCTAACTTTTTCTTTTCTTTCAAAATCTTGGCTTGTACGTTAAAATCCAGCAATCAAATAAATAGTGACTCTATTTCAACTCATAGTGAATTGGTCCCTTGATGATGGCTATGGTTGGACCACGTTAGATGGGTTCGTTTTATTGATTCTATAACAATTACGTATAAAAATAAGTTTTTTTTTAATATTTTAATATATATATATATTTTTTAATGAAACTTAAGTAAAGGGTAGCATATAATTTGTACATAACCTTTCGAATTTCTTAGTTGGTAAAAAGTTCATTGTCATACATATTATTGTTCTTAACAATTTTTTTAACCGAAAAATAAATTTATGAAGAAAAGTGGTGCTCAGACATTTTTTTTTTCTAATATTGAACATTAATTTGTATAATTATT
Source organism: Osmanthus fragrans (assembly GCA_019395295.1). Taxonomy (NCBI): domain Eukaryota; kingdom Viridiplantae; phylum Streptophyta; class Magnoliopsida; order Lamiales; family Oleaceae; genus Osmanthus; species Osmanthus fragrans. Next base: position 7,699,636 of record CM033352.1, on the reverse strand, counting down.
ATATTCGTGGCCGACACGGTCTAAATTGTTAACCTTTGCAACTTCAATTATATGTGTGTGTGTGTGTGTGTGTGTATATATATATATATATTGAGACGTGGTTCCACATCACATAAATTGTGGATTCAATAATGAGTTATAATTACTTATATAGTCCACACACAAACTAAATTGCATTAGTTTTCAATTTTTTTGGCTAAAATATTACCCCAAGTGTTAAACAATGACCTTTAAATTATATTAACCAACAAATTATTGATTATATAATCCAAACTAAGCGTGACCTTTCATCTACTTCACTAGTATATATGTTGCTTATTCAGATGTTAACAGATAATCATATGTTTCTTTTTACAAAATTTGACTCCAAAATTAGGGTCCAAATTGCTTGATAATTAAGTTGTAAGTTAGCTAAGAATATAGATAAATATTAAAGAGATGTTACAAAATTCTTAAAAATTCAATGATTCATTGACTGTTATTTCATTATTATTGCAATATAAATACCACTTACGTTGTAGCCAATCGTGTAAACAAGAGAAAAAAATGTGCTTTAATTTGGCATACACGCTCAAGAAGGGAAAACTCGTTATTGTTAGGAAAGGGAATAATGAAGAGAATGAAGACATAGGCTTATTGGTGAAGGAGATTGAGAAATGGAATAGAAAACATGAAAAGGTCACACATGAAGATGCTGATATTCCACGACGTTCGAGTACCTCCAAGCATAATTGTTGATCTTCTCGTTTCTCTCAATCTCTCTTACTTATTTGTGCGGACAATGCTACTTCTACGAGATATCCTTGAGTCCCACTAAGCGTAACTAGTGATATGCTTCTTACTCTCTTGTTTATTTGTATGGTTAATTCCGTAAGTTCTCTTTGTTACTCATTTTCCACATACAGAGTTCGAATAATATATGAAACAACCTCTCCCTCCCCGATCGATGGTTTGTTTATAGGTTACAAAAAATTAATGATGTTGATTCAAGTGAGTGCAATTATATTGGGCATACTACTTGTATTTGTCACTTCTGGTGGAATTCAAGACAGCAAGATTTTGAGGTTTTTAATGATGTTGATTCAAGTGAGTGCAATTCCAATGGTAATGACTGCTATTGGTTGGTTAGGGAAGATGAGTTTTATTCCAAAACAATCTCTCAATTAATTAAAAAGTACAATTGGGTATTAGGAAATATGTTATTGTCTGTAACCCTGAGTCGCCACACAAACTTTTATTAATGCATTGAACTTTGTTCTTATATTTCAAACATCACATGATTGTTCTCTACATATTTGTGTACTGATCGCAAAGCGATAACAAATGAAAAAGTCTTTCGCAAAGAGATTATTGCAAAAGTCCCACATGCAACTATACATAGGGATGGTCTTGAACTTGCAACAAGATTGAATACTACACATAATATGTGAAGTCTTGGGAGGGAACCTCGAGTCTCAATAATTATATATCATAAGCCAATTATCATTATCATTAAAAGGTGATGTTGGGTGTTCACGAAAATACGTTCGATTTAAAACTACCGCAAGTGTACGGTTCGTTACAAGTAATAAAGTGGACTTTTAGAGTCCGGATTGTCGATCCCACAGAGATTGAGTAGTTCAATAATAATTATTTCGACCTTAACCGAAACTAGATGAATTTTTGATGAGTTTTGTATTGAATGCTAACCAAACTAAGTTATGAAAACTATTATGAATGAATTTGATAAACTAAATGCAAATTATCCTAGAATGCAATGTGAAAGATGAATGCAAATTGATTTACTTAAATTGAGAAAAACGTACTAGGATCATGAATCCCCATGCAACAATCCATTTAAATCCTAATTTTACACTTTGACAACACGATTGAATATTGAAGAATCAATGTTCCTATTAAATTTAACAATCTCTTTCGAGTAATGTTAAACCTATTCTATCATGCGATCCGACTATATTTCTATGACGAATACTAACATAAAAGAACGCATTAACTTTTATGAACACTTAAAGATTCACATAGAGCATAGCGGTATATTTCTATCCCCTATCGGACCCTATGACAATTTATACTACGTCGAATCTATTTCCCTTCTTTCGAATGCATAAAATAGATCACCACATTCATACAATTAATGTGCGCACAAAAATCATATGGAATAAATATGTATAAATCGTTCAAACATTCAAAAACGTGTTTTAATGTCAAAAGTATAAAACTAAAGATTCAAATATCATGTTACAAGGTTCATCGATCTCCTAGTACAGGAAAACCTAGCCTAGCATGCTAAAGAAAGAAAAATAAAAGAATAGATGAAGAAACGCCATCACCCGAATAGATATTCAATTAATTCCTTGAAGTGCTTGATGAATCTTCGCGTTATTCCTTGTGTTCTTGCTCTCCAATGTCAAAATTATCTCCTAAAAGTGCGTAGCTGTCGAATTGTGTCCAGTCTAGGGTTTTAAAGTCGTCCCCAATTAGTTTCCATAAGAGTTTTACTTAAAAACGGAAACCAGAACTTTCTGCGTCAAAAATAACCATGCGACCGCATGGTTATAAACCATGCGGCCGCATGGTTCAAACATTGCAACTCGAATAGGTTCTGGGGAAGCCATGCGACCGCATGGCTCATTGCACCATGCGGCCGCATGGTACAATATATACTTTCAAGTGTGTCGGTTTGGTCCCCGAACTCCGTTCTTCTTCATTTTGACTTCTTTTCTTCAATCTCTTTCCTCTAATCACACATTGACTTCGTAAATCTCGCATTTAGTTCTTTTTCGTTCTTAATTTGGATTTCGAGTCAACTTTCGACTAGTTGCATCTTAGTCCCTGAACTTTGATTTTCTTCCATTTCAGTCCTTTCTTGCTCAATTTCACTCACTTATCGTTGTTTCCATCGATATAGTCCTGCGAACACAATTTACATAGAATTAAGCCATATTTCAACATAATAGCAATCAATTGTCCATGTTTTGTGACCTAAATAAGTGCGTAAAACGCACTTATCAAACCCCCCAAACTTGAACTATTGTTTGTCCTCAAACAAGGTGGTGACTTAACTCTAAACAAAACATGGTTTAACAACCTGCCGTGTCTCAGAATTAGAAATTAGTAATAACAAAATGAACAGTATCAACAGTGCACAATCAAATCAACCTCCACTTATAATATGCAACCTGACGTGTGTGTGTGTATACTCATGCAAACATGCTCAGTTTCTGATGGACTCAACTCCCGACCTACAGTAGTCAAATTTTTCTTTTCTTCGCTCGAGAGATACACACCCCCCAAACTTATTCTTTTACTCACTTTTCCCGGGGTGTGTTCTGTACTTGAGATCTGGTTAACTTAAATTCTCACCCTCTCTTAGTTTGGATGGGTTTTGCAATCACAAGTTTACACTTCAACAAGCAGAGATTCTCCTATTTCTTTGATTGTTTCAACCTCTAAAACTCAAATAAGTTACTTGCCTTACATCAAAAGTACAATTCTATCAACTAAATGTCATGGGGCACTTTTCTCACTCTATTTTTTTTTCTTTGCAAACACATTCTCATTTGCTTTCTATATAACCCATGTATCAAGCTTTAGGCCGATGACTCCCAAATCAGTTGATTTCAGGGCACAAGGTTTGTAATCACCCTTACAGGCTTACTTGCTCAAGTTATAAAGGCTCGAGAAATGTATTTTCTCTCTTTTCTTTTGACTCTTTCCCTCTTGCTTTCTATATGACCCCTGTATCGAGCTTTAGGCCGATGACTCCCAAATCAGTTGATTTTAGGGCACCAGATTTTTATTCATCCTTTCAGGCTTAATTGCTCGAGTCATAAAGGCTTGAAAAGAGTGTTTTCCTCACAAAAATTTATGTAAACCCCTATTTTTTTAGACACTTAATTTCAAGAACCAACCCCTGATTTCAGGCTTTCGCCTCATTTTTGTCTCATCAGTTTACACAATCCACACAACTCAGTTTTCATGCATGGAATCTCTACTCATCTCAATGTTCCCTTGCAATAACTAGTCCTCCAAAACCACTAAAACAATGGAATATTTTTAAGCATAGAAGAGGTAATTCAGGTGTAACCTATCATGTTCTAATCTCCTATAAAAACTGAACCCAATCATCAACTTAACATGTCAAACATGAGTTTCGTGCGCAAGAATTGTCAAGTATCACATACATAAGCATTGGCTAATCTAGACATGCACAATTTCCACTATCCACAGTTCATACCTATTCCACTATTCACATCATTGCCGGCAAGGCTATTAAACCCACACAAGCACACAAATTGAACTAACTGAACAGATACTAAAACAGAATGTCAAAAACAAATATTTTTTTTTTTTTTTTTTTTTAACGAACACACAAACACACAAAAACAGTAAACAAAGCAAGCAAATCAGACAAATATCGATGAACAACGAATAAGTAATGCATAATTCACTACAAGTACCGAATTCTTAAGTTTGTTCTACAAATTCAACCACCCCCCAAACTTATACAAAACATTGCCCCCAATGTGTAGAGTGTAAGATGGAATACAGAATTTGAAGGACAAAGTTTTATACAAAACCAAAAATATGGGAGGTTAGTGAAAACTCCCCTGATCAATACGGTGGTGGTGGGGAAGACGGTGGGAAGAAACTCGGGCCCGCCGCATCATCTGTCGGTGGTGGCGGTGGGAGACGAGCCAAAATATCCCGAAGTAAAGCAGACTGCTCATATACCTCTGTAGCTATCGAGTCTGTGCGTAGCTGGAGGGTATCCATCCGACCGGAGTATAAACTGAGGCGATCACTCACCCCCTCGACTGCCCTCCTAGATGCAAGGGTCTCCAGATGTGAACTCGTCGCATAAGCATGGGTAGTGTCCATGCGCTCACTCACCCGCCGCATCTCTGTGCTCAGACCGCCGAATGCCTGCTGGAGGCTCTGGATATCCCGACTCGACCCTGTCATTGTGGCAAACATCTGCCTCAAAATCTGTGTGTCGACCTCGCCGGGTGGCGGTGGATGTGGTGCTGCGACCTGAGGCATATCAGCATCCTCAGGTGCCCCCTCATCATGGACAGCCTGCTGCTGTCGTCTCCGTGCCTCCTCCAATCGCACCCGTCGCGCTTCCCGCGATCGCTCTTGAGCCTCCCATGTAGTAAGCTTGATAAAGGGACTCGGCTTCTCCGGAAGCTCCCCGGATGGGATGGGCACACCTGCTGCTCTGCAGATGCCACTAATCAGACTCGGGAAGATCAGGGAGCAACGTCGATCCGCCCATGTACCCAATATGTGTATCTGATTATATATGTACGTGGCGAGATCTATTTTGTTCCCCCGAACCAAATGATATATAAAGCCGGCTGTAGGATCAGGAAATGTGGTGCGGTGAGAAGTCGGCTCTATATTGTGGCTCATGAATAGCCATAGGATGGCTATGGATGGTGTAAGCTCATTCTGGTGCCAGACAGGAGTCTGTAGAGGCCATGCATTCGCCCGCCCTAGTAGTACCTCCGCTACTTCAGGAAAGTAGAAATCCAGAGGGATAGGGACTACATTGTCCCAAGTGAGCTGATAATATCGATGAATAACCTCGGGGGAGAACATAATCCACTGTCCCCGCACCCATGTCTGATGGGGGTGTGAAGAGCCCGGTGTATCAATCTCATTGTTGAAGTTCGCATAAAATTCCCAGGCTAGGCTTTCATAGACTGGATGTGGCCTTTCTATCAACTTATCCCATCCACAATTCTGAATCAGGGTCCCAAGCTCAATAGCAGGGAAGTCTGCGAGTCTCACCGGTCTTTCTGGGATGATAGCCCAATGGCTTATAATATCGGAATAACGAGTAGAGGTTTCGGAGTTTAGAAATCTCCTGAAACCGGTCGCAGAGTCCCTAGTACCGGATGTGGAGCCAGCCTTCTCCTTTCCCTTGGAAGTCCTTTTTGGTGGCATCCTGCAGAAATCAAAAGCAAGAATTAGAGCAAGGTCGATGCAACTATAGTAGAGATGGAGGTAGAAACACATAAACCCCCCAAACTTGCTTCAAAGCATGTACGTAGGTATAGAGTACACAAAGTATCAAAAGTGAGGTTATAGTGCCATAATCTGTGAGAAAGCGTGAAAAATGTGGGCTATGTCATTAAAATATGTCAACATATAGCATAGAACCCAAATAGAAGTGTAATGTAAGCATTTCGCAAAACATCACCCATGCTCGACTAAGGACTTTCACCTACGGATACCGTCGAGAAAAAATCGAATTTTTCCCGAGCAACGTCCGGGCATATGAAAGTAAGCAATCTATTCTAGCACATATCCAAAATGCAGTTCATTTGGATGCCATATGGGTATAGAAACATGTGGACAAAGTAGGTGACACGAGTGACGCGAACCTAGGCATGGTGTAACATGAGGTGACATGGAGTGACATGACCGAGCCACGGGTGTTAAAATGGGTAACAATGCATATATATGAACACATAAGGTGTAACAAGTGATGTTTAACCCATTTAGAACCTAAGTTATCAAATTTCCAAAAGTGGTGCATGTTTTACTTGGCATGTTCGACCCCATTTACCGTCGAGAAAAAATAGAAATTTACCGAGCATCATCCGAGCATATGAAAGAGTGCAACATGTACTACAACATACCAAAAATTTGGAACATTCGGATGTCGTTTGGATATAGAACAGGATGACCGAAGTTGGTGACGTGAAATGTGAAACCTAGTCATAATTGTGCCTAAGTGTTGCAAGTGTGGTGTGTGTGTGATAACTTCCCAATTTCGCATAATAAGACACGCAAGACACATCACAATATGAGTGTAATCAGCCCCAATTGCAGAGATTATGATAATGCTCGAAAGTGGTCATTGTGGCATTTCATCAAACATGTAGGATGCAATGAAAGTTCTTCATAAATGGCATGAATGTGGGTATTGAATTAAAACCAAGTTTTGCACTTCACAAACTCAACACAAATCCATAACTACCTAATTCCCATACTCCTCAGACATTAAACATGTAAAATCGAGCAACATACCATATGAATTGAAGGAGCTAGGGTTGAGAGATCAAGAACATACCTTTACTTCGAATTAGAGTGAGGTAGATGAAGTGATGAAGATGGAAGATGGTCGATTAGAATGCGTCAAGTTCGGTTTGTGGGAGAGAAGATGAGAGTTGGAGTTGATTCGGCGTGATACGTGCGAGAGAGAGGCGAGGAATACCGGGAGTGATTGTGGTGTGTCTCGGTTATGTTTAAAAACCGGGCAAAATTTTTTTTTTTAAATTAACACCATGCGGCCGCATGGTGCAAATCCATGCGACCGCATGGATCAAAACCCCGAACTTTCTAAAGTTCTGGTCAGCCCATGCGACCGCATGGGTTTTTAGCCCATGCGACCGCATGGACTACCAGAAGTCCAAAACTTGCCAGTTTTCGAATTTGTCAGCCCTCGACACATCCCGATATCAAAAATCTCGTTATTCGTGCCTAACAAGTTAAATGGGGTATGATGAGTGTACACAACATGAAAAAGTTTTAAAACGCACTCGACCCCTCGAAAACTTGTTTTTGACCATTTTACCCAAAATTTCAACTTTTTGCCAAAATTACCCCTCGACCACTCGACACTGCCAAAATCTCGATTCTCGTGCCGACAAAGTGAAAATGAGTGTAAGGAGTGTATGCAACGTAGAAAAATTTTAAGAATTCACTCAACTCTATAAAAACTTGTTTGTAGCAATTTTACTCAAAATTTCAACTTTTTGCCAAAAATACCCCTCGATCGTCCAACGTCCCTAAAATCTGTCAAAACTCATTTTAAGCGACGTGAAGTGTGTGTACTCCATAAAATCATTTTCAAAACCACTTTTTAACTATGAAATCACATATTGGTTCGTGAGAAGGACTGAAAAGCTCGTTTTTGCCTCGAAAAGCGTGATTATAATCACAAATTCTCCAAACATGATTTTTTATACCTCGAGAAGCGTGCAAAACACATTTAGAACTAGTATGAGCCATGCAAGGACTTTTTTTTTTTTTTTTTTTTTTTTTAATTACCTATGTGATCGATGACCTAAAAGCTACCAAAAATGCAAAAATATGAAAAAAAATCTCCTAAGTTAATGCAAAAAGCATAATAAATAAAAGGGAAGAAATATTGGGTTGCCTCCCAACAAGCGCTAGTTTATAGTCGATAGCTCGACTTTACCGTATGGTTCTCATTCCAATGGTTTGAAGTGGACGGTGGATTTGTCCTTGGAGAAATCACCACTCCAGTAATGCTTCAACCTCTGTCCATTTACCTTGAAAGTCCCCTTACTTTCATGAGTTATTTCCACAGCCCCGTGTGGAAAAATCTGTGTAATTGTATATGGACCAGACCATCTAGACCTCAACTTCCCTGGGAACAACTTAAGTCTAGAATTGTAAAGTAGAACCTGTTGCCCAATTTCGAACTTCTTTCGTTGAATATGCAAATCATGCCATTTTTTGGTTCGTTCCTTGTACAGTTTGGCATTCTCATAAGCTTCCAAACGAAACTCATCCATTTCATTCAGTTGAAGTAGCCTCTTTTCACCGGCTGCCTCCAAATCAAAATTCAGATTTTTGACTGCCCAATAAGCTCGATGCTCCAATTCAACTGGTAAATGACATGCCTTCCCAAAAACCAAGCGATAGGGAGACATTCCTATTGGTGTTTTGAAGGCAGTTCTGTAGGCCCACAAGGCGTCGTCAAGCTTTTTAGACCAATCCTTTCGAGAGGAATTCACTGTGACTTCAAGTATTCTCTTTAGTTCCCGATTGGATACTTCAACCTGCCCACTGGTTTGAGGATGGTAAGGTGTGGCTATGCGGTGGCGAACGCCATACTTCGCTAGTAATGCCTCAAAGTGACGATTGCAGAAATGTTTGCCACCATCACTTATGATAGCCCGAGGTGTGCCATACCGTGTGAAAATATACTTCTTCAAGAATCCAATCACCACCTTAGCATCGTTGGTTGGTAATGCTACTGCTTCTACCCATTTGGACACATAATCAACTGCAACTAAAATGTACTGATTGGGAGAAAGAAGGTGGGAATGGTCCCATGAAGTCAATCCCCCATACATCAAACAATTCAACCTCTAGAATGCTATTAAGAGGCATCTCATTCCTCCTCGAGATATTTCCGGTTCTTTGACACCTATCACACCTCTTCACAAACTCGAAGGCGTCTCGAAACAATGAAGGCCAGTAGAACCCTGATTGCAAGACTTTAGCTGCTGTTTTCGATGCTCCAAAATGCCCCGCATAGGCTGATGAGTGAAACTGCTCTAGAATTCTGGATACTTCGTCCTCAGGAACACACCGCCTAATGATTTGATCTGCCCCTCTCCTGTAGAGAATGGGATCCTCCCAAAAGTAGTATTTCAATTCAGCGAAAAATTTCTTCCTTTGGTGATGTGAATAATCTGGTGGAGTGATAGATCTTGCTAGATAGTTTACTATGTCTGCATACCACGGTGCCTCTACCACACTAAAAAATCTGCTCATCAGGAAAAACTTCATTGATATCCACAGATTCTGTTTGCTCGCTGGGTTCAAGTCTGGATAAGTGGTCAGCTACCACGTTTTCACTCCCCTTCTTATCTCTGATCTCCAAATCAAACTCTTGTAGCAGTAAAACCCACCGAATGAGTCTTGGCTTGGCGTCCTGCTTTGTCATTAGATACTTGATGGCAGCGTGATCTGTGTAGACTATAACCTTCGATCCCACAAGATATGATCGAAATTTATCGAAAGCATATACTACAGCCAAAAGCTCCTTCTCCGTAGTGGCATAATTAAGCTGAGCATCATTTAACATCTTGCTGGCATAATAAATCACATGAAATATTTTATTTCGGCGTTGTCCTAATACAGCCCCGACTGAATGATCACTGGCGTCACACATCAGCTCAAACGGTAAGTCCCAATCTGGAGAGATTATCACAGGTGCTGAAATCAGTTTCTCCTTCAAAGCATTGAACGCAGTCAAACATTCATCTGTGAATTCGAATGAGGCATCTTTCAACAACAAGTTACACAGTGGCTTTGTGATTTTTGAGAAATCTTTTATGAATCTCCTATAGAATCCGACATGCCCAAGAAAACTACGAACACCCTTTACTGAAGTTGGTGGTGGTAGCTTCTCAATTACCTGAATCTTTGCTCTATCCACCTCAATCCCATTTGCTGAAATTCTGTGTCCCAACACGATGCCTTCCTGTACCATGAAGTGGCATTTTTCCCAATTCAACACCAATCTTGTTTCTACACATCGTTGTAGGACTAAATTCAAATGCTCCAGGCAATCATCAAATGAGGAGCCAAACACCGAGAAGTCATCCATGAATACCTCGATGAACTTTTCAACCATATCAGAGAAGATAGCCATCATGCAACGCTGAAATGTAGCAGGTGCGTTACATAGACCAAAAGGCATCCTACGGTATGCAAATGTACCATAGGGGCATGTGAAAGTAGTCTTCTCTTGATCTTCCGGTGCCACTGGAATCTGATTATACCCCGAGTATCCATCCAGAAAACAGTAGTGGGAGTGTCCTGCAAGTCTTTCCAACATCTGATCAATGAATGGAAGTGGGAAGTGATCTTTTCGAGTAGCATCATTGAGTTTACGATAATCGATGCAAACTCTCCATCCAGTTACCGTTCTAGTGGGAATTAGCTCGTTCTTTTCATTCTTCACTACCGTGATACCTCCCTTTTTGGGTACAACCTGTACCGGACTGATCCATGCGCTGTCTGAGATAGGGTAAATGATACCTGCATCAAGTAATTTCAGCACTTCAGCTCTTACCACTTCTTTCATGTTTGGATTCAATCGCCGTTGACCATCAACCTTTGGTTTAAAGTTCTCCTCCATGAGTATTTTATGCATGCAGTATGAAGGACTAATACCCTTTATGTCTGCTATAGACCACCCAATGGCTGTTTTATTGTCCCTTAGCACCCGAAGTAATCTTTCCTCTTCTACCTTACTGATAGAATTTGACACAATCACTGGGAGTGTCGAAGACTCACCCAAATAGGCATATCGAAGGTGAGATGGCAACTGCTTGAGTTCTAACTTAGGAGGTTGCTGAATAGATGGTTGTGCTGTTGTTGTTCCAGATCCCAGTTCCTCGAAGTAGCGTTTGCGCATATATGGTGGATTAGCTTCCAAAATCCTTGCACATTCCTCGATTTCCAATGAATCAGCATGGATAGATTGAGAATGTGCTATGCAAGCCTCATATGCATCAGTGGGGTGTCGTAGGTGGAAGTTATTTTCGATTACACTGTCAATCACATCAATCTGAAAGCAACTATCTGACTCGGTCGGAAATCTCATTGCCTTGAACACATTAAATGAAATCTGTTCTTCTCCAAGTCTCAAAATAAGCTGACCTTTCTGAACATCAATGATCGCCCCTCCAGTAGCCAAAAAAGGTCGCCCCAATATAAGTGGGACATCTTTATCTTCTTCCATGTCGAGGATGAGAAAATCGACTGGATAAATAAACTTATCCACTTTTATCAACACATCTTCAATAATTCCTCGTGGATAAGTAAGAGATCGGTCTGCCAGCTGGAGAGTCACCGTAGTAGCCTTTGCTTCTCCCAAACCAAGATTCCTGAAAACAGAGAGTGGCATTAAATTAATACTTGCACCTAAATCACATAATGCCTTATCAAAATAACAATTTCCAATGGAACAAGGAACAGTAAAACTCCCTGGATCTTTCAATTTCGGTGGTAGCTTTTTCTGAATCATTGCACTGCTTTCCTCAGTAAGCATCACCGTTTCATGTTCTTCCAGCTTGCGTTTGTTGGAGAGAATGTCTTTGAGAAACTTTGCATAGCTGGGCATCTGGACAAGTGCATCAGCAAATGGAATATTGATGTGAAGTTTCTTGAAGACCTCAAGAAATTTACTGTATTGCTTATCCAACTTGTGCTTCTTCAACCTTTGAGAGAACGGAATAGGAGGCTCATAAGGATTGACAGGAGCGGTTGTCTTAACCTGTGTTGTATCTGAACTCTTCTTTGCATTCTCTTCTGGTGTGAGTTCAGTCTGTTCCACTAGCTCCTCATCTGAAGTAGGTACTGATTCCTCATTAGTAACTGGCTTTTTGATATGAATCTCCGGTAATTGTACTCCACTTCTGGTTGTTATCGCCTTTGCATGTTCCCTTGGATTGACTTCTGTATTGCTAGGTAGAGTTCCTGGTGCCCTGTTTGTCATAGCAAGAGCCATCTGTCCCATTTGAATCTCCAAATTTTTAATTGCAGAATTTTGTTCTTGGAGAGTGGCTTCTGTCTTTTTCATGAATTGATTGTTGGATTCCATGTACTGCTGAGTTGTTTCTACGAATTTTCCAAACATTTCTTCCAACTGTGGCTTCTTCTCCTGCTGCTGATATTGACCCTGTGGTCTGTGCTGGTTCTGGTTCTGATTCTGATTTTGATTTTGATTCTGATTACTCCACGAGAAATTTTGATGCTTTCTCCACCCCGGATTATATGTCTCAGAATTCGGGTTGTTCTGCTGGCGTTGACCCCAATGCACATAATCCACATGCTCTACCTCTTGTGTGAGAATTGGACAGTTTGAGGTAGTGTGATCAGCTCCACACTCCCCACAACTTGATTTCTTTACAGTTGCTGCATTGGCAGTCTGCGACATGCTGTCAACCTTGTGGAATAGTGAATCAATTTTCGCCGACAAAGCTGAAATAGTATCCACCTCGAATAAACCCGGTGCTTTCTTCTGAACTGCTCGTTCTGAAGACCACATGGCTGAAGTAGTAGCTACAGTCTCAAATAGCTTCAGTGCATCATCAACTGTCCTAGTAGATACCGACCCATTAGATGAAGAATCAATATTACTTTTGAAAGACGGAAGCAGTCCCGCGTAAAAGTATTGGACCTGGAGTCCCTTGCTGATACCGTGATGTGGACACTTCCGAAGCATGTTCTTGAACCTGTTCCAAGCCTCATCAAATGATTCATACTCCCCTTGACGAAAAACAGAGATATCATGCTTTAGTTTTGCAATCTTGGCTGGAGGAAAGAACTTGGTACAGAACTTTTGAGCAAGATCATTCCAAGTTGTGATACTAGCAATCGGTTGAGAATCCAGCCATTCAAGTGCTTTGTCACGCAATGTGTGTGGAAATAGCCTTAAACGGATGGCGTCATCTGAGATACCCTGATATTTGAAGTGTTGGCACATCTCCAAGAATCTAGAGACGTGTGTGTGCGGGTTTTCCTCAGCTCTCCCATAAAACTGATGCCCATTCTGAAATAGGTGTATGACGTTGGTCTTCAGTTGGAAGTTTTGTTGCCCAAATGGTGGGTATACGATGCTAGACTGGCTCTGGATGATCTGGGGAATCATGAAATCCCCTACAAGCATGTTTCCTTCGTCCATAGCTTCCTCCTCGTTAGCCGAAATTACTGGATTATGTCGTTCGTTAGCCATTTGCTGTTGTTGTGCTATTCTAGCTTCTCTTTGCAATTGGTGAAAAGTACGCTCGATTTCTGGATCAGCTGGAATCAATTCCCTTCCAGTCGATCTTAGCATGCAAATCTGAAATAGCCAAAATTGCCCAAAATTAGCAAAAGTCGAAATACGAAGTTTAATAAGTTACCTAACTAAACTAAAAAAAAAAATAAAAGAAAAATTTCGAATTAGTGTCTAAATAACTAAAATTAAACTAAAACTCAATCCCCGGCAACGGCGCCAAAAACTTGTTCACGAAAATACGTTCGATTTAAAACTACCGCAAGTGTACGGTTCGTTACAAGTAATAAAGTGGACTTTTAGAGTCCGGATTGTCGATCCCACAGAGATTGAGTAGTTCAATAATAATTATTTCGACCTTAACCGAAACTAGATGAATTTTTGATGAGTTTTGTATTGAATGCTAACCAAACTAAGTTATGAAAACTATTATGAATGAATTTGATAAACTAAATGCAAATTATCCTAGAATGCAATGTGAAAGATGAATGCAAATTGATTTACTTAAATTGAGAAAAACGTACTAGGATCATGAATCCCCATGCAACAATCCATTTAAATCCTAATTTTACACTTTGACAACACGTGAATATTGAATATTGAAGAATCAATGTTCCTATTAAATTTAACAATCTCTTTCGAGTAATGTTAAACCTATTCTATCATGCGATCCGACTATATTTCTATGACGAATACTAACATAAAAGAACGCATTAACTTTTATGAACACTTAAAGATTCACATAGAGCATAGCGGTATATTTCTATCCCCTATCGGACCCTATGACAATTTATACTACGTCGAATCTATTTCCCTTCTTTCGAATGCATAAAATAGATCACCACATTCATACAATTAATGTGCGCACAAAAATCATATGGAATAAATACGTATAAATCGTTCAAACATTCAAAAACGTGTTTTAATGTCAAAAGTATAAAACTAAAGATTCAAATATCATGTTACAAGGTTCATCGATCTCCTAGTACAGGAAAACCTAGCCTAGCATGCTAAAGAAAGAAAAATAAAAGAATAGATGAAGAAACGCCATCACCCGAATAGATATTCAATTAATTCCTTGAAGTGCTTGATGAATCTTCGCGTTATTCCTTGTGTTCTTGCTCTCCAATGTCAAAATTATCTCCTAAAAGTGCGTAGCTGTCGAATTGTGTCCAGTCTAGGGTTTTAAAGTCGTCCCCAATTAGTTTCCATAAGAGTTTTACTTAAAAACGGAAACCAGAACTTTCTGCGTCAAAAATAACCATGCGACCGCATGGTTATAAACCATGCGGCCGCATGGTTCAAACATTGCAACTCGAATAGGTTCTGGGGAAGCCATGCGACCGCATGGCTCATTGCACCATGCGGCCGCATGGTACAATATACTTTCAAGTGTGTCGGTTTGGTCCCCGAACTCCGTTCTTCTTCATTTTGACTTCTTTTCTTCAATCTCTTTCCTCTAATCACACATTGACTTCGTAATCTCGCATTTAGTTCTTTTTCATTCTTAATTTGGATTTCGAGTCAACTTTCGACTAGTTGCATCTTAGTCCCTGAACTTTGATTTTCTTCCATTTCAGTCCTTTCTTGCTCAATTTCACTCACTTATCGTTGTTTCCATCGATATAGTCCCGCGAACACAATTTACATAGAATTAAGCCATATTTCAACATAATAGCAATCAATTGTCAATGTTTTGTGACCTAAATAAGTGCGTAAAACGCACTTATCATTGGGTTCTGTTGATGTCCAATAAGTTTAGGCAATGATGTTTAACGATTGGATTGATTTCATAGGCTTCGATAGAGGACTGGAATGTTTATCAACATCGCAATTGATTGACTTGATCCCAAAAAAAATTGGGCCATTTGAAGCAACATTATAATGGGGTACTTACACAAATATCCTATATTTTGGGGCAGTTTTGATAAAAACATGATAAACTTGGATTAAATGGTAATTTGATAAAATGACAATGTGAAAAAGTGACATTCTGTCACTTTTATAAAAAAAAAAGTCACAGTATCTCATTTGTAACTTGAAATTCTGCATATGTAACACACAAGTGCATTTTTTGAAAATTTAAACCTACCAATTCAAGACCTGTTTTCTGGTAATACATATGAAAAAGAAAATTTTGAATCAATTCCATTGATACATGCAAGGTATTTGTTCAAGGAAAATATGACCTTCTATCGCTTTTCTTTAAAAAAGTGATAGAATGTCACTTTTCTTTACATTCTAATAAACTATAACACTATATCGTTGAAGAAATGAACTCGATGAATACGTATGCATTTTTTGAATATTTGAACCTACTAATTCAATTCATGTTTTCTGGTAATACATATAAAAAAAAGAACTTTGAATAAATTTAATTGATGCATGTAAGGTGCTTGCTCAAGGAGAAATGTGACCTTCTGTCACTTTTCTCATAAACATCACACTATATCGTTGGAGCAATGAACTCGATGAATACGTATGCATTTTTTGAAAATTTGAACCTACCAAATCAAGTCCTGTTTTCTGGTAATACATAAGAAATTTTTTTTTTTAATCAATTCCATTGATACATGCAGAGTGTTTGCTCAAGGATAATATGACTTTCTGTCACTTTTCTTTAAAAAAAGTGACAGAATGTCACTTTTCTCATAAACGACACTATATTGTTGGAGCAATGAACTTGATGAATACGTATGCATTTTTTGAAAATTTGAACCTAACCAATTCAAGTCCTGTTTTCTGGTAATACATATGAATTTTTTTTTTTGAATCAATTTCATTGATGCATGCAGAGTGCTTGCTCAAGGAGAATATAAAATTTTGTCCATTTTGTTTAAAAAAGTGACAAAATGTCACTTTTCTTTAAAAAAAAAGTAACAGACTTTTCTTTAAAAAAAAGTGACAGAATGTCATTATTCTCATAAATGGTCACACTATATTGTTGAAGCAATAAACTAGATGCATATTATGATGTCATTTTTAAAAAAAAAAAAAAAAAACTCACACAATTTCTTTATAATCTTTTTGTAGATATGAATAAAATTAATGTCTTCATTTGTTATGGAGGGAAACGGACTTAGGATAATGAATATACAAATAATAAAATGACCGGAATTGTTGTCCCGATGGATTGCACGTACAACCACCTTGAATGCATGATATTTTTTATGATGAAACTAAGTGCATCAATACAGAGAATAAAAATAGAATATAGAGTGAAGAAAAACCTTCATTTGATGGAGATTTTGGATGATATTTCTCTGACATTTTATTTAGAGCTCAAGAGGAAGGATAAAGATTTTACAAGCTTTCTATTGTGCGTAGATGTGACAATGGTATCAAAATGTCATGAAACTGAATTTGTTAATAATATACAATGTTTGGAGGTTGCTGATTTTGAAAAAAATGATATGATGCAACTGCAGTTTTGTGAAGCTATAACTGATAATTCTGTGACATCAGTTTAGAAATTACCTAGTATGGAAGAAATTGTTGTTGATGTATATAATAGTATATCGGGAGTTGAAGAAACGACGAATGAAGGAGGAAGTGATATCATTTCAGTAGTCACTATGGATGGAATTTCAAAAGATAAAGTGTTCAGGAACAAGACATTGGTTAAGAGAAGTATTTCGATGTATGCTATACACAATAACTTTCAATTCAAGGAAAGTAAGTCAAACAAGAAAGAATATGTGTTGAACTGTATTGATGATAAGTGTAAATGGACTTTTAGAGCTTCAAGACTTGATAGAACAGACATGTTCAAGTTAAGGTATATTAAAAATGATCATATATGCTCAATTAACATCATTTTAGCAGATCATCGTCAAGCAACCAGCTCAATAATTGGAGAATTCATCATGTACAAGTATATCTCAACAAAAACAATATACACTCCTGCAGACATTATAAGTGACATGATGAATACATATGGAGTGTCGATGAGTTATGAGAAAGCTTGGAGATCTAAAGAGAAAGCATTGGAATTGGTGAGAGGAGATCCAACAGAGTCTTAATGTATAAAAGAATCTTAAACACTAACTTACTGTGTCATCAAGACATTCATTAGGAGTAAATAATTTATACCACCACTCCTTGGTAGAGATAGAAATATCGTTGAAATAGAAGTAAGGATCGATAGCAGAATTTTCATCGTTAAAATGCTTTTGTCTACATGACAGAATAACAACATCAAATAATTACGTCATAGAAAAGTGACATTCTATTGAACAAGTGACATAAAAAGTGACATTGTGCCACTTTTTTAACAGAAAAGTGACATTGTTTTTTAAAAAGTGACACTGTTTCACTTTTCTATTAAACAAGTGACAGAAAAGTGACATGATGTCACTTTTTTAACAGAAAAGTGACACTGTGTTTAAAAAAGTAGCTCTGTTTAAAATCTCCAAATCACTTAAATATGTAAATCATAATCTCCATACAAGGCCTTTGGCTACTTGTTTGACCAAGCAAAAGTCCTAGGCTCGGGAAACCTCAATCGGCCAAATTTCAAAATTAACCATAGTCTATTAAGAAGATGAAAGTACATAAACTCATAAAAGAGTACAATAATTATTTAGCACATAGACTTACTTATTTTTTTTCACCAATCCTTTGTTGTACCAAAGCTCGAAAGCATCAACGCCATATGCAAAATGAGGGCCCAAACCGACTGGGAATGTATAAGTGCCTTTGACAACACGTTTCTTAGTCCTCGATGTAGAATATCAAATTCATTCACCCAAGGGGACTGAAGTAATGTTGCAGGTTTCTTTTGTCTCTTCAATGGCACATTTGGTGTAACTCCATCATCAATTTAAATAACATCAACATTTTCCTGTTCAATTTCAGTTTCAGCCTGAATTTCATCGGTTATTTCCACAACTTTTTGCAACACGTCATCTTTTAATTCAACCTCATTGTCCAGTAGTTGAAATCCATGTTCAACAGATGATGATGCGACATGCTGAAACATAATCATTAAAACAAATATATTAATGTAAAAACATAGAAAAAGATAATCAAATGAAGATACAAATACTTCATTATTTTTTGCTAAACTACGAGCAACATTATCGTCGATTCTTAACCAATCATCTTCATTAATTTCAATTTCTTCGTTCAAATTCATTTCAAGTGCCTTGTTACTTCCTTCAACTTTCTTGTCACCTTTTCCCACTATCTTGTCGCTTTCATTAACTGCCTACTCTGTTTTTCTAACTGTCACCTCTACATCTTTTTCCTTACCACTCATTTCAAACTCAACGCCTAAAGAAAAACTAAGACAATCATAAAAGACCTGATTTGTCGTCTTCGTTTCATTTGGTATACTTTCCACACAATCCTACAAAAAAGGCAATTTCAAGTCACAAAATACATGAAAATGATGCACAACACTCAAAAGAGTCTCAAAGACTGAAAAAGTGATAAAAACTCTAACAAAAATTTAAACTAAAAAACACTTGAATAACTTCGGTACTTTTTCATTACTAGCCGTCAGTATACTGTCCACTTTTTGTTCCAAATTTTGTAGATGCTATGTTACTTTTTCATTCCTATCCATCAGTATACTGTCCATTTTTCGTTCCAAAATTTGTAGAAGCTCCATAACTTCATCATTCATTTTAACCCTTTCTTCAACCTCTCTTAGACGATTCTCAAAATTGTTTGACTGAATTTTAATTTCGAGGTTAGAAATGCGTTCAAAAATCATTGTATTTGACTGGACAAATTTCATTTCAACCTCAGCCAACCTCCTCGAAAGTTCTTCATTAATCTGTGAGGCTCCCATTAGTGAAGACATACTTATTATCCACTTGCAATTCAATGCACCAAAAATATAAAAAAGTGAAAGTGTAATTTTGTTACTTTTTTAACAAAAAGTGACACTGTCTCTTTTTTCTCACAAAAAAGTGACAAGTATAAAAAAGTGACATTGAAAAGTGACACATTGTCACTTTTTAAACGACACCGAAAAGTGACATTCATCGAAAAGACACAAAATATGATAATAGAATAAAAAATGCACAAACCTCATCATTCTTCCCTTTGCCCCTCTTTTCTAATGACTTGCCAGAACGGCCAATAGATGGTGCATCCAACAACTTCTTTTGTTGAACTGTTGGATGTTCAAAGTCGTCATCATCCTCATCACCGTCCAAATTTTCACTAATTCTTTCAACAAACAAACCAGCGGCATATTTTTCTTTCTTCTCTTTCTCGAGAGGCCCCATTCAATTTACTTCCAACTGAAAAATAAAAAATCATATAAATAACAAAAACAAAAAAGAAGATATAAATTAAGTAATAAAAGTATAGAAAACTTACTTTAAGCAAATCAAAAATCCTCTTCCTTAAAGTCACAGATGTCACATGGTCTTTACAACTCCAACTCAACATTCGAGGACGCCGAGGCTTATGCTTAATGCAATTGGTTTCATAAATCCATACTTGAAAAGCAAGTAGGAATCCACTCAACCTATATTCTAAAAATTTCTTTTCGATAAAAATATTCTTTATTCTTTTGTCAAAGGCATTCTTCAGTAATGATAGAGTCTTACTAAAATTTCTTTGCCCCAAGGAAATGAATTCATATCTTCAGACTCCACAAGACAAAAAAAAGAATCATCAACTCCTTTGTGATAGGAGGTGCCAAATAGAAAGAATGCAATAAGATAAATTAGGCCTATATCAGCAACATCTTTATCTACGGTGTAGATTGGAAGATTGAGGAACACTTCTTGAACTACTTTTGTTGAGATACTTTGGTAGTCTTTGAAGTACTGCTCTTTCGAATGGCTTTTCTTCATTCTATATCCGCTAAAATCGTCATTTCCACAGCATCTCAGGCCTGAGATCAAGCAAAATTCTTCGATTGAAAATCTCACAAGTTTATCCTAGATGTTGAACCGCATCTCATTTGTATTTGGATGCTTTACTTGCCTAAGCAGCAATTGATGTATTAGTTGTGGTTGCATCTCTATTACATTCAGTTGGAAGTAAATCGAATGGGGCCTCTCGAGGAAGAGAAGAAAGAAAACTATGCCGCTGGTTTGTTTGTTGAAAGAATTAGTGAAAATTTGGGCGGTGATGAGGATGACGACTTTGAACATCCAACAGTTCAACAAAAGAAGTTGCTGGATGCACCATCTATTAGCCGTTCTGGCAAGTCATTATAAAAGAAGGGTAAATGGAAGAAAATGAGGTTTGTGCATTTTTATTCTATTATCATATTTTGTGCCTTTTCGGTGAATGTCACTTTTTGGTGTCGTTTAAAAAGTGACATTGTGTCACTTTTCAGTGTCACTTTTTTATACTTGTCACTTTTTTTGTGAGAAAAAAGAGACAGAGTCACTTTTTTTTAAGAAAGTAACAAAAAGTTACACTTTCACTTTTTTATATTTTTGGTGGATTGAATTGCAAGTGGATAATAAGTATGTCTTCACTAATGGGAGCCTCACAGATTAATGAAGAACTTTCGAGGAGGTTGGCTAAGATTGAAATGAAAGTTGTCCAGTCAAATACGATGATTTTTGAACGCATTTCTAACCTCGAAATTAAAATTCAATCAAACAATTTTGAGAATCGTCTAAGAGAGGTTGAAGAAAGGGTTAAAATGAATGATGAAGTTATGGAGCGTCTACAAATTTTGGAAAAATTTGGGACGAAAAATGGACAGTATACTGATGGATAGGAATGAAAAAGTAACACAGCGTCTACAAAATTTGGAACAAAAAGTGGACAGTATACTGACGGCTAGTAATGAAAAAGTACCGAAGGTATTCAAGTGTTTTTTAGTTTAAATTTTTGTTAGAGTTTTTATCACTATTTTAGTCTTTGAGACTCTTTTGAGTGTTGTGCATCATTTTCATGTATTTTGTGACTTGAAATTGCCTTTTTTGTAGAATTGTGTGGAAAGTATACCAAATGAAACGAAGACGACAAATTAGGTCTTTTATGATTGTCCTAGTTTTTCTTTAGGCGTTGAGTTTGAAATGACTGGTAAGGAAAAAGATGTAGAGGTGACAATTAGAAAAACAGAGTTGACAGTTAATGAAAGTGACAAGACAGTGGGAAAAGGTGACAAGAAAGTTGAAGGAAGTAACAAGGCACTTGAAATGAATTTGAACGAAGAAATTGAAATTAATGAAGATGATCGGTTAAGAATCGACAATGATGTTGCTCATAGTTTAGCAAAAAATAATGAAGTATTTGTATCTTCATTTGATTATCTTTTTCAATGTTTTTACATTAATATATTTGTTTTAATGATTATGTTCAGCATGTCGCATCATCATCTGTTGAACATGGATTTCAACTACTGGACAATGAGGTTGAATTAAAAGATGACGTGTGGCAAAAATTTGTGGAAATAACCGATGCAATTCAGGCTGAAACTGAAATTGAACAAGAAAATGTTGATGGTATTCAAATTGATGATGGAGTTACGCCAAATGTGCCATTGAAGAGACAAAAGAAACCTACGGCATTACTTCAGTCTCCTTGGGTGAATGAATTTGATTCTACATTGAGGACTAAGAAACGTGTTGTCAAAGGCACTTATGCATTCCCAGTCAGTTTGGGCCCTTCTTTTGCATACGACGTTGATGCTTTCGAGCTTTGGTATAACAAATGATTGGTGGAAAAAAATAAGTAAGTCTATGCGCTAAATAATGATTGTACTCTTTTATAAGTTTATGTGCTTTCATCTTCTTAATAGACTCTGGTTAATTTTGAAATTTGGCCGATTCAGCTTTCCTGAGCCTAGGACTTCTGCCTGGTCAAACAAGTAGCCAAAGGTCTTGTATGGAAATTATGGTTTACATATTTAAGTGATTTGAGGATTTTAAATAGAGCTACTTTTTTAAACACAATGTCACTTTTCTGTTAAAAAAGTGGCACAGTGTCACTTTTTCTGTCACTTGTTAATAGAATGTCGCTTTTCTATGACTTAATTATTTAATGTTGTTATTCTATCATGTAGGCATAAGTATTTTAACAATGAAAATTCTGCTATCAATCATTGCTTCTACTTCAACGACATTTCTATCTCTACCAATGAGTGGTGGTATGAATTATTTACTCCTAATGAATGTCTTGATGACACAGTAAGTTAGTGTTTAAGATTCTTTTATACATTAAGACTCTGTGGAATCTCCTCTCACCAATTACAATGCTTTATCATAACTCATCGACACTCGATATGTATTTATCATGTCACTTATAATGTCTGCAGGAGTGTATATTGTTTTTGTTGAGATATACTTGTACATGATTAATTCTCCAATTATTGAGCTGGTTGCTTGATGATGATATGCTAAAATGATGTTAATTGAGCATATATGATCATTTTTAATATACCTTACCTCGAACATGTCTGTTCTACCAAGTCTTGAAGCTCTAAAAGTCCACTTACACTTATCATCAATACAGTTCAACACATATTCTTTTTTGTCTGACTTACTTACCTTGAATTGAAAGTTATTGTGTATAGCGTACATCGAAATACTTCTCTTAACCAATGTCTTGTTCCTAAACACTTTATCTTTTGATTCCATCAATAGTGACTACTGAAATGATATCACTTCCTCCTTCATTCGTCGTTTCTTCAACTCCCGATATACTATTATATACATCAACAACAATTTCTTCCATACTAGGTAATTTCTGAACTATGTCACAGAATTATCAGTTACAGCTTCACAAAACTGCAGTTGCATCATATCATTTTTTTCGAAATTAGCAACCTCCAAATGTTGTATATTATTAACAAATTCAGTTTCATGACATTTTGATACCATTGTCACATCTATGCACAATGGAAAGCTTGTAAGATCTTTATCCTTCCTCTTGAGCTCTAAATAAAATGTCAGAGAAATATCATCCGAAATCTCCATCAAAGGAAGGTTTTTCTTCACTTTATATTCTATTTTTATTCTCTGTATTGGTGCACTTAGTTTCACCACAAAAAATATCATGCATTCAAGGTGGTTGTACGTGCAATCCATCGGGACAACAATTTCGATCATTTTATCATTTATATATTTATTATCCTGAGTCCATTTGCCTCCATAACAAATGAAGACATTAATTTTATCCATATATACAAAAAGATTATAAAGAAATTGTGTGAGTTTTTTTTTTTTTTTTTTTTTTTTTTTTTTTTTTTTTTAAAGTGACATCATAATATGCATCTAGTTTATTGCTCCAACAATATAGTGTGACCATTTATGAGAAAAGTGACATTTTGTCACTTTTTTAAACAAAAGGGACAGAAGGTTATATTCTCCTTGAGCAAGCACTATGCATGCATCAATGGAATTGATTCAAAGTTTTCTTTTTCATATATATTACTAGAAAACGGGACTTGAATTGGTGATGTTCAAATTTTCAAAAAATGCATACGTATTCATCGAGTTCATTGCTCCAACGATATAGTGTCGTTTATGAGAAAAGTGACAGAAGGTCATAGAAGGTCATATTCTCCTTGAGCAAGCACTTTGCATGCATTAATGGAATTGATTCAAAGTTTTTTTTTTTCATATGTATTACCAGAAAACAGGACTTGAATTGGTAGGTTCAAATTTTCAAAAAATGCATACGTATTTATCGAGTTCATTGCTCCAACGATATAGTGTGACCGTTTATGAGAAAAGTGACATTTTATTACTTTTTTAAAGAAAAGTGACAGAATGTCACATTTTCCTTGAACAAGCACCTTGCATGTATTAATGAAATTTATTCAAAGGTTTTTTTTCATATGTATTACCAAAAAACAGGACTTGAATTGGTAGGTTCAAATATTCAAAAAATGCATACGTATTGCTTTAACAATATAGTGTGACAGTTTATGAGAAAAGTGACATTCTGTCACTTTTTTTTAAAAAAAAAAATGACATTCTATCACTTTTTTAAAGAAAAACGACAGAATGTCATATTCTTTTTGAGCAAACACCTCGCATGCATCAATGGAATTGATTCAAAATTTTCTTTTTCATATGTATTACCAGAAAACGGGGCTTGAATTGGTAAGTTCAAATTTTCAAAAAATGTACTTGTGTGTTACATATGCAGAATTCTAAGTTACAAATAAGATACTGTGACTTTTTTCTTTTTTTTTAAAATAAAAATGACTTTCTGTCACTTTTTCACATTGTCATTTTATCAAACACCTTCCATGCATCATTTTAATTGATCAAGACTAATATTTCATATGTATCGATACAATTCTCTCACGTTCAACAATGTTATTTTCAAACATGTTTCCAATCACAATAACAAAATTATAAAAAAGAAACGTCAAAAATGTTAAATATTTACATTGGAAGGTTTAAACTAAACCTAGTCATGAAATTCAAATAAAAGTGAATTAACAAAATTGGAGAACTAATTAAACAAGAAGTTCAAAACATAAAAAGTATCTGTAATTGAATTTCAGAGCTTTCAATGTTTGTGTGGAAGATTTCCTCGATTAATTACACATCTATCGATCCTTTATAGAGATTTGAAGAATGAAAGAATTTATTTGTGTATTTGGGGAAAATTTCCTCTTTTTCCTCTCAACTTTTCTTTGATTTTTGCATATTGGAGGCTGATTTTTGAAGATTGTCGTGAGCTTAGGTTTTGAACGTATATATTACGTCCTTTTTTTTTAAAATCTAATTACCATTTAATCCAAGTTTATCATGTTTTTTTCAAAACTGTCCCAAAATATAGGGTATTTGTGTAAGTACCCCTTATAATTAATAGTTGTTTATGGCCCATTCAGTAATTGGATGACCCTTTAATTGTGTTAGCCCACTACAATTATCTTGGTCCATTTTTGGTAGCCCTACTAATATTATGTATATCCATCTTGCTTTGAGAGAACACATGTTATGCAATTGAATTGAGGCAGCCGTTTCTCTCTCCTGTTCTTGGTGAAACCGGGACCTAAACTGCTCCCTTTCTTCTTCTACTTCTTTGTAATAATGCAACCATCATTTTCTCCCTTTGTGGGTTATTCAATTGGGCAACCATAGTGTTCCTTTGTGAATTGAGCAATCAATTGTTGACTATTTGATATTGGTTAAAGAAATTAAGCTCGTTCTTGTACACAATGAAAGGTCTTGCCGAATACTTTCACAAATTGGTATCAAAGCAAAGGACGGTGCAAAAATTGGTGAAAACCCATAGAAAACAATCTGTCCGAACTTGTAAATGCATTTTTCGGCTAATTTAGAAGTCAAATGGAGAAACAGAGGGCATATTTCGACTCCAGACATAGAAGCAAAGGCGGACGATCGACGCGTGAGGCTTAGGGGGCGGATCCAAAAAGATTTGTTACGATGGGCTGAATTTCAAATTTTCTTCAATGAACTCATACCATAAAAGATGATATATGCCCATGAAATTTAGTTTAAAATGTTAAAATCATGATGATCGTGACAAAGTGGATCAAAATACATTCTCGCATCCATCCTCCCAATTATACCCATAAAATATGGAAGACAAGACTACAAAAAAATCGTCAAGTCACACTCACAAAGTCGTGCATGAATATTTCACAACCCAAGACGAAGAAAATACAAAGGGAAGTTATATAAAAGTGCATTTGAGGACAAATTTTCGACTTTCACTAGATGTGGGTTCATGTCAATCATATTGCAATTACGAAAGACAAATTATATTCTACTTGAAATTATAGAAATTTAGATCCTATTCAGTCAGGATAATCCAATTTTTTTTTCATAAATTTCCACCTTAACTTCATATTGTTTGAGGCCTTTAAATAAGAATTCTTCTGTGTCCTCTCCTAAGAAAAATTGTGCCTCTTGCTCGAACACACTTCTTTGGCCTTTTGATCAAGTTACTTTTGAAAATCTTTGACAATTTATTTAATTATGTTAGAATCACAATTTTATAAAAATAATATCCAACTCTACAAATTATAATAATTTTATATAGCTCATCTTGAACAAACTACTAAAAAATATGATGTAAGTTTGCGAATTTATCTAGTAAATAGACGGTATCTTATATAATTAATATGTGATGAGTAGTCTATCAAACTCACGAGAACTTAAAATCTATTTAATTAAAATTAAAATTAGACTTAATTATGGAGAAAATTGAGTTAAATATTTTTATTTTTTTGTTATTTTAACTATAAACTAAAATAGCAATGGAGTTTAATCAAATTATGATGGGCGCCATGATTTCGAATCCACCATTGTAACCTACTTTAATATTTATCAATAAGCCGTTATTAACCAATCCTTTTTTTATGTTGACAGTCGATACTTCTTATATGTGAATTTTCTCTCTCGAGAAAAAACTACTTAAGTTTTTATCTACAATCCAACTATACTTTATGAAGGATGCAAATAGATAAAAATACAAGACAAAACTAAATAACAATCAAATTTGCACTAAGCATAGATGTAATTCCATAGGACTTAGTGTTATTTGTTATCTGAGGTAGAAACATGAATTACTTCTCGATATAATTATGAATCTCCAAAACAATCCTAGAATCAATTAGATAATAGAATGTCAATAATCATAATATGACAATTTCCAACTGTTCCAAACAAGGTCTTAAGGTTAGGTTAACAATTTCAACCAAGAGTCGGCCTGGCAATTAATGTAATAATCAGAATACTAACACTGCAATTGGCAATTCAGATCCTCCATAAGCTGTTAATCAATGTAATATCTAGACCTTATAGCATACTTTCCTCTCTAAAAAATTCAAAAATTATTTTTTGAGGATTTCACATTTACCCTCAAAAGTTTTCGCGGCCTATAAATATCAAATGAGTTGTCACTCTCATGCCTTGTACACAAATATTCACCAAGAAGCAAGAGAGTCTGCCATAGGCCTTTAAGTCCAACCTCCTCCACCTTCTCCAGCGCCGACACCATAAGCTCTAAAAATGGGTCGAAAAATCGATATAAAAAAGATAGAGAACGTAACAAAATGTCAAATTACGTTTTCCAAGCGTCGTAATGGTCTGGTAAAAAAGGCTAATGAAATTGCAGTATGTTGCGAGGTAGATGTTGCATTTCTCGCATTCTCGCCTTCTGGTCGTATTAGCAAGTACTCCAGCCAAAGGAGGTAGGTTTTTTTTTCTTATTTAAATGTATATAAGAAATTTTGTCAAAGCAATAGACATGCAATAATATTAAATACCATGTTTTGCATCCAAAATAGCCTCTCTTTTTTTACTGAGTTTTTCACTTTTGATGTCTTAGCAGAATTGAAGACGTGCTTCATCGTTATGTCAATCTATCAGCAGATAAAAGATTAAAGTATATATCTTTCTTCATTCACAAAAATTTCTTAAAAATTATGTTCAATTTAATTGTTACATATACTTCACTTATAATTTTTTTTTTTTTTTTTTTTTTTTTCTTCGCCGATTTCATGGGGGATTTTTATGATGCAGTCACATTACAAATGTTCAGGTACCTAATTGTACAGAGTAATTTTCTACTTGGATTTTTAGGGGCAAAAAAATGAAATCTTTACATCATTGATAGATAGACAAAATATATGCACCAACTACATTTAACCGATTGAACAACAGTTGACTAATATGTGAGATGTATCTTCTGCATGAAGGAAAAAGTGGAAAAGTTGAAGCAGATCAATCACATTAAGGATGATAACAAGAAGTTACAATTCCTTGACAGGCAGTATGGCTCTCTCTCTCTCTCTCTCTCTCTCTCTCTCTCTCTCAAACATACACACACAAACACTATAGCTATATATTTCTCTAGCCTTACGGCCCTTACCCATATATTTCTCATTTATGCAAAAGAGGGACGATGTTACCCCTTTTTGTTTGATGTTTAAAGTACTCCAATAATCTTATAAATAGTAAGAGTCATGTGTCAAGAAGAAGATAGAAACAAGATTTTTGTTTAATTATATGACTATAAATAACTTCATAACGTAGTCTTCGACGTCTTTATCACACTCTTTAAGTGCATACCAAAAGTTTGGAACAATATTGAATACTATTCGCCAGTCATTATTATCCTACTTTATAGTTGCAATAATTAACTTGATATTTTACAAAAAAATATTTATCTTTGACGAGATACATAATTATATCCAATTAAATGGTTTATTATATAATATTTAAGTATTCTTATTACTCACTAATAACCTCTCCAACGTTATTTTCCCACATTTATTTGACATATCTTTAGTTTGGATTAGTTTTACAAAAGTCGTTCATTTCTGGTGGTAAGCGTGGTTGTCTATGCATGTAAGCACTTAATCTCTATATTAAATACATCTTGCAGGTCTGTAAATTAGGTGTAAAAAGGGTTTAGTTTTGGTGCTTTTTGAACTACTTTCAAATCAAACTATTTAAAACGATTTTAAAACATTTCAAACCAAGCCAAAACCTGTTTTGTGGTTCAACTTGGTTTCAAACCACAGTTTTAGCTGCATAAACACAACATCTTTCAACATAACACTTAAATCGAAGGAATATGCCTCGTGTACAGAGAAATTTCCTACAGAGGTCTTAAAGGGCCCTCACTGTAGTGGGAGCCCCACATGTATTAAAAAAAATTTATTGTGCGTGAACCCCACCTTGTGTGTTGCGTGGCACCTTGTACTTCAAGCATGGTTCTAAATTGAAACCTTATGACATAAATGTTACAATATTAATGTAAAAGTCGACCAACAAGTAAATTTTTTGAAGAGTAAGTTGAACTATCGAATCAAATATTTTAGGTAAAATAAGTAGTTTTTTAAATTGGATGAACGATTCGATTTAGTTTCAAACGGTTTTAACTACTGATACCTAAATCGAATTGTTTCTAAACAGTTTAGTTAGGTTGTGAAGTGAAACGATGGGTCCACATGAACCCAAAACAATGACTCCAAAATTTCAGTTTGATATAGTAGATTATCAATTTTTTTCTTCACTCCTAATGTAACCTATGATTACTCCTACACGTAAGTACATGAAACTATATATAGCATTAGTTTGGTGTCATGGACACAGTTGGACAAAGACTAACAAAATTTGTAACATGACACTATTTTGGTTAATTGAGTCGAGTTTCGTTTAGTCCCTCGTATTAATCATGTCTATTTTATTCAATTTTTTATAAGTAGATAACAATATTACTTTTCTGGAGACTGCAGTAACCAAATATGCCCTGCAAATATGATGTATTTACATTGTAGTTACTGTGTTTTCTAAAATTTACATTTTACATATATATTTTATTCAAGGATAAAAAAAAATACTTTTTGTTGAAAAAGATAGAAAAATTACAAATATGCCATCTTAAATAGCTAAAAAGAATACCCATTATTAAAAATAACAAATCTCACATGATGTATTTTACATTAATGTAACAATATTCATACCATTTAGCTACTTTATTTTTAAAATTTTCATTATTAGAAACCCTTTTTTTTTTTTTTTTTTTTAACTCTAAATTGAAATAAACTAGAAAATAAATGTAATAATGTATTGAAATTTAGCCCCTGTTTGTATACCATTCTTCAATTTTTTTTTTTCTAAATTCATTTTCAACCACATATTCTCACAATAGAATGTTTTGCACGTAAATCCAAAATTTGTTCTTACTTTTTAACCGTACATTCTCCAAAAAATATTATTCCAAAACTCATTTTCTTCAAAAAAAAAAAAAAAAAAAAAAAAAACATCTTTTTAATGTGCATCAAACAAGGGCTTATATAAACGACTTCATTCGAATTTTAGTTCCAGCATTATAAAATGAAAAATCTTTGTCGTAATCTACTAATAATGGTAAGTTTTGTTTAATGAATAAAGATTTAACAGTTAAATTAAGATATTTTTATATTAGTTATTAGTTTGATGTTCTCAATCATTTAAGAAGTCATCAGATTTATATCATTTTTTAAATTGCAAAGTTTTCAAAAATGTATTAATAAGTTTCTTGGTTTTTTATTGCGGATGCTCTCTCTCTCTCTCTCTCAAAGAAACTTGATTGAAGAGAGTGCAAATATTAAATATTTTTAGTAAAAACTGTAATTATGTGTAATAAATGAAAATACAAAAGCTATATTATTAATGCAGATAAGAGACTCGACCATAAATTAATTATTTAGAAGATAGATGGAAGGGAGATAGACAATTAGTTTTTTGAATTAGAAAAAAATTGTAATTTAAATTTTTTTAAAGGTGTATAAAGAGGTAATTATTGCAATATATATAGTGTGATTTGTAATTTTAACTAAGGGAAAATTTGTATGTTTAGCTATTTATAAAGACATAAAACAAGTTTTATTTTATTTCTGTTAAATGTCAATTTTAAAAATATGATTACATAAAGTGTACCCCATATATGCATGTGTAATATTTTGTAAGATTCCCAAATATTAAGAGTATCTCCAAAAAATTCTCAATTTTTAAAGAGTATATTCAATAATTTAGAGAGTACAAAATTTGAAATAATCCAAAAGACTCTTTATATTTAACATTTAATTTTATTTTTCCCAAAAAATATTTATTATTTTTTCTATCTTTTATTTTAACTAGTTTTTCTCTAAATAACTAAATTATTACATTATTATTATCTTTCTACATAGAAAATTGAAATAATTTGGATACATTTAATTATAGAGAGTTTGGAAAGTCAAACTCACTCTCTAAATTAAAATGTTAATTTATTGAATATTTTGGAGCATAATTTTAAGAATTGACTCTTTAAAATAGAGAGCATATCATGTTTAAAGAGTCTATTGGACATGCTTTAAGGAAGCTATATGTTCGAGAATAGAAGTTACTTATTTATTTATTGGTAACCAAGTTACAATGAGTTGTTAAATTTAAAACTAAATTTAAATAATTTTTAAATTTAACTCTTCTCACGGCATAAAGTTTGTATAAAGTCTATTAATGTGTTTGCCTACATAATTTTAATTGTCGCAATTGAAATGTAGGAACATGTTTATCATTAATTAAAGAATGAAATACAATAAAATCAAGAAACAATACTAGAGTAAATTTTTACGTAGTCATTGTCAAAATTGAGAAACATAAAAAAAAAAGTCAAATCTCAACGCTCCACTAATTAATTTATATCAACGTTTCTTGCTTAATTACTCCCCTTTCTTCTTGCTCTTCATCATAATTCATGCATTATAGCATTAAAAAAAATACAGATCTCTGCATTTATTAATTAGAAAAAGGTAGTAGTTAGAAATTATTAATTAATCTTTTCCATTCAAAAAAATTAGAAAGAAAAATTTAATAAGCTTTTGTTGTATAATCATCCAGGAAATTAATGTGCACAAAAATTTTATTCTCATACTTCATATTTATTTATGGCCTGAAAGGATTGATGCTTAAATTTGTTTCTCCAGCATTAACTTCTTTTTTCTAACTTAAAACAATTTGATTATGATGAACATCAACATCTACAACTTCATCCGGTGTTTGATCATGGCACATGCTGACTCCAGAACTGAGGTACGTATATACTATATATAACCACATAGTTTTGCTTAGTAACAATTTGATTAAATTAAACTTCAAATTTCATGTTGAACCAGAATTTGGAACTGCAAATTAAGAAGAAAGGTCTAGAGCTACAAATCTTGGAAGCTGGTCTCAGGTAACGATGTAATTAAGTTTCAGATTACTGGTCTTCCATGCGTTAAATTACAATCTTTCGTTTATATACCGTCATGTGGTTCAGGGATTATGTACCAGGTCCGGAGCAAGAACCTTCACTGCAACATCTGTTATGGTGTGAGAAAAACCTGCAACGCTCTCTGGAAAGAGTCATGGCTAGAAAAGTAATTATTCTTTCTTAATTAACTTTATTTAATGGTCAAAAAAATTTAATTATGTGTTCTTGTATAAGATCATCATTCTCTAATTATAATGCTACTCATTCATGCCAGAATGCACTGTTAGGATTATCTGCATTCGATCAGCAACCGTTATTTCAGGTATACATGCAACGTGTATACATAAACATGTCATAGAAATGTAATTAGTATGAAATATGTGAAAGTCATATATATTTGTGAAAAATTATGTATTTCAGAATCTTGATCTGATGGATCAAATGGAGACTGAGAACAATGGAGTGCCATTAGCTTCTCATTTCAAAGAAAATGATCTTACTTCAGCAATGCAAAACCCTTCTTCCAGTCAGATTTTGACGGCACTTAATCCTTGGATCAGTCCATACAGGTTGATAGATTCCGGTTTTCTATTGATATTATTTGAAATTATACAATCTTTTTGCTTCTCAGTTCGAATATAGAATTATAATGCAAAAGCATCTATGGTAAAGAAGAGAATGGGCAGTAGTTTTCCACCTCTTGATTCATATTGTACATTATTCTTTAAATATTAATATTCTTGTTCTTGAGGTCTTATCGACTAATTTATAATGCATCTTTATGAACTATTAATGCTAATGCAATATTTGGACAGTACTATAGTCCTTTACAGTGATTGTAATTGTGACATAAAAACAGAAGTTTAAGAAGTCAAAACAGCTGATTAAAAACACTGATTTTGGTGTGTGTGATTATCTCTATAGTGCAAAAGCTCGTGAGAACATGCTTCAAAACTTACTTGATGAAGGAAAACGTGAACCGGTTTATAATCCGCCATCAAACATATCCAATTTTCCCATGGCTGGTTCTTCAGCCTTCTTTGAATCAGGTACTACATTGACTCCACAAGCTCAAATCCCACCTGCAGCCTATATTCCACAGCAGGTACTAATTTTCCATCATATACATCTTGAAGAATTTGGACAACTTATAAGTATATTTGCTAAGAACATGCAAATTCACTGCAGCAATCATCAATGGCCGATCAATCCCTACTCAACTTCCCTGATCAAAACATTGATTCTTGGAAGAGTTTGTTTGCGGTATATATATATATTGTCAGAGTATATAAATATTTATATATATATATATATATTGTTTGATACTCATTTTTTTTTGGGAAAAATGCATTTTTTTTTTCCCCTTATGGTGATCATTGAAAAATGAGAAAAATTAATATACAAATATTATTTTATGAACATGGATTCAAAAGTAGAAGAATTGCAGTACCAAACAAGAGGTGGCTTCCTCAGATGTAAACTACAACTTCTTCCAAAACCTAATGCATCACATGGATTCAAAATCTTTGCAGGTGGCTTCCTCAGATGTAAACTACAACTTGTTCCAGAAATCCAACTTCATACCTCCAAGGTAAAAATCACAGATCATACATTTACCATGAATTTCACCCCCATCGACTCTTTGCCTTCTCGTTCTCTCTCTTTTTCTTCTATTTTCGGCTTACAAAATAAACATAACAAGAATCTCCCTTGGAAACTTTCTACTTGTTGCTAGATTCACACCAACAACAGTAATCAATGCTGGCAAGAGTGTGGAGATGCCTCAGTCTCAGTATTACCAGAAAGAAACTGGATTCGTATATGCAGGTTCAAAATTAAGCAATTTCACCAGCATGCAAGGAGAAGAAATAGGGCTGATGCTGCCTAACATGGATTCTATTATTTACTTTAGCAAGGGCAGCAGCAGCAATGGAAATGACAATAAAATTAATGTCTATGAAAATGGAACTGGAAACTTCAATGAAGACATTAATAAGAAAGATGAATCACAAGCGTCATATGTAGTCCCTCCTCTCCAAGAAGTAGGCCAAGACGAACTGTTTGGTAGTCTTCCTACAGATCAGGTGAGTTAAAGAGGTTGTTAATTATGTACTAATCTATCATTAATTCACTTGAAGATGGGGAAAAGAACAATAATAAGATTGTTTTCTTGCAAAATAAATTTCAATTACTAGTTACTTGTAATTGAAATGATGAAGACAATTCATTTTCCTTGTTCTTGTCTTCGACAGGGTATTCTGGAAGACAACAGCTTCTGGCCCTCGAAGATTCAGATGACCGGGTCACGGATTGGGACGAGTTTCTTTGGGAAGAGAACTTTAGCGTAACTGATTTTAATAATAATATCGTATAGGGATGCTAAATATATAGAGCTTGGTTTGCATGGCGCCCTCTCTGATCTTAGTGAACTTTGCTCTAATTTAAGACATAAATAGAAAATAATTTTCTTAAATATGGATTCTATGTAATGACAATGATGACTGAAGTTTTTGCAATTCGTTTACATGTGATTTTCAGAATATCTGCTGTATTTGCACCATAGCTTAGTAGCTTTATTGTATTTTTAAATTCAAAATTTTGGCATGTCCCAAAATCGTTGTGACTATATTGGAAGATGATTTGATAGAAGACGGTAAAATACCTCTTCGCAACTTTTCTTAGTTACCTGTTAAGCCGTAAGGTTTACTTTTAATCCCCTCCTTAGATAATCGCAACACCCTCTCAAGGATCACATAAAGAAGACACGAGGGTTTTCCCATGGTTCAATCAGAAAGCTCTACATCTATGTTGAGCTCTATGATTAGGAATTGGATCGTGTACTGGTTTGTATTATAGGATTTGGTTTATCTTTTCCAATATGGAAGATAATCTATGTCCTGTAAATAGGAGTTTCTCATTATATTTTCCTTGTCCCAAAAAGTCTTGGATTATGAGGGATAATTTGTAGTTTCACTTGGTGGAGAGAGAGAGAGAGAGAGAGAGAGAGGGGGGGGGGGGGGGGGGGGGGGGGGGGGGGATTTTAACATTTTTTTTTTTACATAGAGGAACCTCTATCTTCTATGACATATGATTTTTCTCCAATTATACTTTGGCTCAAACTATTTTTATTAGTCTCTATTTTTATTTTTCCATTATTCTTGATATTTTCCCGGTGAAGTATCGCAAGAGGTGAATCAAACAATTGTTCCAAGTTCCCAAAAAATGATATCATAGCACAGGTTCTTTGGTGTGTTGAAGTTTGATGTGTTATCAAGCTTGGACCGCAGTGCATGAATTCCAAGGATCAAGTTTAGGAGGAGAAATTCGATAGCAATTTTAAGTTAAGGACGTAATATAAGCTAAACAAGATGACATTATAAATGTTAGTGATTCTAACTAAAATAGTGATTCAGATGGAATTATCAATAGTGATACCATTGATAATCACAGACATACCTTCATCAGCAATTACTAATTGCAAAAAATAAAAAAAAAAGGCGATCGACCTTATTTTAAATGCTTAGTGCCAAAAAAGCACGCATTGTTATTATCATTATTTTTTTTTCTTTTTTACATTTTTATTAAAAAATTTAAATTTTTTCAAAGGTTAAATAAACAGATTAATTAAAATGGTGTTATCAAAATAATGAAAATATTAAAATTATTATTAATGGTCTAAAAATAATATTAAAGTAGAAAAATGTAGGATCTGACCTACATTTATTCGTGAAAGTACTTCTAATGGGTTGAAAACCATATCAAATGGTCTTCGATCTTGCACATAAGACATTTTGTCTAGGCTCTCTACTTGACTTTTTTTAGTATTTCGCTCGCTCTGTAAGCTACGCTCTTACCAGTTGGTCGAGCCATTTCATCCCTGAAACCAAGAGGCAACAGAGAAAGAGGCCTAACCACGGAAGGAAAGACTTTAGATTCATTAGCTTAGTAAGAACAATCAGAATATAAGTACGCAAGCATGGGACCTGGACTAGAGGACTTCAAAAGTATGTACAAGATATATATGGTGAAAACGTGTGGTTTTTTAGGCAATGGATTGTAGGGCACAAGCACAATTGGCTGCAGACGGACTACTATAATTTTCACGAGTACGTAATAATTAATTTACCACGGGAACTGTATATTAATTATCAAATAAAATATGTTTATGTTTCAAATTAACCACTAACTATAGATATTGGTAGTTCACGGTGCTACATAGCACTATTCTTTTGGCATTAACTCTGGCTTATAAATTTACTTCACTTGATGGCTAGACTTCGATGAAATGGCAATTTGCTGATTTAATGCAACGGGCGCTTCTCTTAGACTCTCCATTTCAACCTGCAGCCATTCATAAAATATATACTTTATTGACATGTCGATTAGCTCCCACTAGAGAATATTCAACGAAATTAAAGAAGAAAAATAGATTAAAATCCTATAAATCGTCATTACTTTTAGGACCATTGGTTTAGGGTTTAGATGATGGCGGATACTCTTCAAACATGTATAACCATGAAACTAAAATTTATATTTTTTTTTTTATTCTGGTCATGCAGCTTTGTTACTATAACCTGAAGTTTCTGGAGGCAATAGAGCATTAAAGAAATCTTTGGAGAGATGCATTTGTTGAAAGGTGTCATCGCCAATGGGGTTGCTATTTTGACGACCTTTTGCATTCTGCAAATTCTCATTTACACTTGTTTGGGACACAGATTCATACATAGTTGGCGATGACTGGTCCCTTCAATTAGACAAAAACAAGAATTAGAAATCATACAAGGAATTCATAAATAATTGAAAAATTCTATATTTAGAATTGTATAGACTCATAATTAAATAGTAATTTTTCGTATGGGAATAAGTTGAGACCTTAGAGAAGCAGAAGATGCATCAGAGCCAGCATTCATATGATTCCCATAGTTTAATTCAATGGCAGGATCATCAAGTGAGGTACTTACTCCCTGTGTGTTTGCTTCGCTGATGTATTGTACCACTGTATTTATTTGCTTTTGTAAACAGAAAATGAAAAATTATTTTCTTTAAATGGAAATGAGAATAAAAAGGACTAACATAATCCCATAGAAACATATTAATAATTACTTGTATGGTGTCTTGATAACTTGATTGCTGCTCTACCTTGTTCACCAGGTTTCTCTGAAACCCAAAATTGTTTAGCACAATTAGAAATCCGTATATCTGTTCGAAAATTGCTAAATTTTTTAAAAGAGAATAGGACTACTTCTCCTAATAATATATATTTAATGCTTACCTTTCTCTGTGTGACACGGCGCAATGCTTCCAAAAGTCGCGCTTCACATGATTGAAATTCACTTAACGATGTAAATCTTTCGGAGTCTGGTTCAAAAACTCTTCGAGAAAGAAGAAAAAATATCATCTATCTATAGACTTTATATAAGTATGACATTTTGTTAAATGTTTAATGACTGTAGGTGTATGATATCATTGTAATGAAATTAATTAGAGATGCTCCAACTTATTTTTTTTTAAATTAATTATTCTTAAGATAATGATTATATAAGATGAATCAATTTTTTCCACCTCAAACTGAGTACCTAAGGAGTAAGAGAGCACTCTCAAGTTGATGTTGCAAGTCAGAAATTTCTTGTTGAATTTCCTGAATTAAGAAATTTAATTTGATTATGATGAAAAAAAAAAGTGTAATTCCACCCAGATGGATAATAAGAAGTTTCCTTTACCTCTGAATTAGAGCCAGGAGCTGCAGGACTGATTCAAATGTCAAATTATAATTAATAAGATAACAAACCAAGTTTTAAAAAATAAAATTAAATAAAAATCATATTTGGTAAGAGAAATACCTTTGTATTTCAACGTCCTTTTCAGTTTTGATTTTCATTATGGTGTTGATTATATACTGCATGGTCATTGAAAATCAGTTTGAGTGTAAACATAATCCAGGAAAAAAAAAATAATAACATTTTCTATTAATAATAGAAAAAACAATATTCGGCCAAAATAATTTTACCTCTCTATTCTGGATAATCCTGCAATAGAAAAAACACAATATTGAGTGACATTTTTCTTTTTTACGTCGCTTAAGTTTCAAAAATTTCTCTATTGAGTAACATTATTGTAAATAATCGAATTCAAAGAAAAAGGATAATGCAAAAATGAGAAAGATTACCCTCCTCTATCATGATCAGAGAGATTAATATATCGATAAATCACATCTTCGACCCTAAACCAAAAACAATTAGAAAATTAAATTAAATAATTTCCATAATTCTCCAAAGAACTTGCATTGCATAATATATAAACTCATGCTATGAAAAATAATTTATTAATATATATAATCTAACCTTTTCCTACCGGAGAAATGGCTAAGGCGACCAGAAGGAGAGAACATGATTAAAGCTAAATCAATGTCACACAATACTGCAATTTCATAAGCTTTCTTAATGAGGCCATATCTGCGTTTGGAGAACGTAACCTGTCTATTGGTGACGTTCTCTATTTTCTTAATCGGAAGCTTACTTCGCCCCATAATTATTTGTTTAAGAATCTATGTATGATCTATATATATTACAAATAAAGAAAAAAAAAATTAGATTTAGAATTTTGAATACAAGGAAATGTTTCCTTGGGAGAATGAAGATGTTTTGGGCGATGGGGGTAGGGTGAGTTTGGGTGGCGAAGGTTGCAAGGTAGAGGGGATAGAAAAATGGCAGATTGTTAGGGAAATGAAAAGTAGGCATAAAGAAGAGGTCGCGATTGGACAAGGTTGTTTGTAGTAATTTGTTGTTACTCGTCACCACCAAATGTGGAAATATTGGTTTTTAGAGACCGTAAATTGCTCCCTCCATTCTTACCATGTAATTCCCAAGAAAAAAAAAAAAGACTTAAGAGGAATTAGTCCATAATTAATTTATCAAATCTAAAATGTGGAGAAGATGACTAATATGATTAAATTAAAATTTTAATTTGTGTATATAGTTCAGAATAAAAAATCTCTTAATTTATCCTCTCCCGTCCCGTCTCACCAATCTTTTCAAAAAGTGTGTGCTCAAGTATATGAACTTCATTGTTTTCGACTAGATGTTGTTTACATTCTTTGAAATCCTCTAAGCGATGCATATGGGAATTTGTGAATGCAAGTGTCAATGAATTACGAATAGAATTATTGTTGATAATATAATAAATTTCCATCACTCTTTAAATTAAATTAGGGGTGTAAAAATAAAATATTTATTTATATTCGGCACTTCGTAAATTATTAGTGTAAATTACCAATGAGCTCGATTTACATTTTCAATAATCGATTAAGAATAAATGGGCGATGACCTTATTTGTCTAACAAACATAAATTAGGTGTCTTCTGCTTATGTATTTCTCTTTGTTAACTTTTCAAATTCTCCCTATGTTGTAGCTTGTGAAGAACCTCCGGGATATATAATTCGAGATCATGACCATCGGGAAGAAGCGACTATTCTCTAACAATGTGACTTCGATAATTAGGCATTGTCTGTTTCTGCTTAAATTGGGATTTAAAGCAAAAATCTGATCGTTGGGTCAAAAAGGTGGCCCCCACACTACACACAAATGGTCCATAATTGTGCCCTAAAGGTCAGACAAGTGATGAAAATCACTCCCAAAAGTAACGACGGACGGGATCTTAATTTTTCTTATTATTCTGCATTAATTATTAAATGGAAGATATATTAAATTATACACGTGATATAAAATTTTATAAATTCCAGAAGTTTTTATTCATTGAAATATTAATTTGGATACATGAAAATAAAGTAAGGGGGGTGTATTCAATTGAAATTTTTAGAGACTTTTGGAGACTTTTTAAAATGGACGACTTTTGGAGACTTTTTGAACTTTCAAGTGATTTAGATGGATTTGGTAAGATTTTTGTAAAAGTTCTCCATGGACTTTTGGAAACTTTCACTAGAGACATTTAAGACTTTTGGAGACTTTATTTTTGTAAAAAAATAGTAAACATATATAATGTAATTTTTTAAACAACTTTTATATGTCCAAATCATTTACAACTCATATAATTGAAAATATAAAGTAATAAATCAAAATTTTCGTGTCTATTTTTTTTTTTAAAAATAATAATGTTGCATCAATTACATTAACAAATAATCAAAATACCAACAAATTAATAATAGTATTTTAGTAATAATCAACAAAAATAAATATTAAACATTCCCAACATCATTCCACATATCATCTGCTATAGAAGCCCTCCATGCATTAGCATTCGCTCTTTCTTGTTCTTGATTCTCAAAAAAAGGTCCAAAGTCTTCCCCCTCATTAATCGAAGAAGAATCTTCATCATCAAGTTCAACTGAAAATTCATCAGAACAACACTCTTTACGAAGAAAATTGTGTAATCCTACACAAGCTAATACGAGCTCCGCTTGTGTACGATACGGAAATGGAGGAACTGTTTTGAAAATTGTGAATCTTGACTTAAATGTACCAAATATCCTCTCAACTACGTTCCTCAAGGAAGCATGACGGAGATTAAACAACTCTTTTGTATTTTCAGGGTCACGACCTTGACCAGCAAAATCTTGAAGATGATAACGAACACCTCGAAAAGGAGTTAAGAATTGACGTCGATTTGGAAATCCACAATCTCCCAAAAAATATTTACTTGAACAAAAAATAATCGTACAATTAACAAGCAATTTAAAACACGTGTAATTACGACACAATACAATGAAATAATAAAGTCATATCTTGTGGCACTTTAAGTCCATTTGTCCTTGTTAAAGCATCACTCAATACCTTAGAATCGTGTGATGATCCCTCCCAACCACTAAGAACATACATAAATGCCAAATCAAAGTTACAAGCGGCCAAAACATTTTGAGAAATTATTCCATGACGATTTCTATAACTGCTCGTAGCACGGCCAGTTACCATTGCTGGAGTATGGGTATCATCAATAGCTCCAATACAATCCTAAAATAATAAAATAATACATATAAATCACGAGAACACTAATGATAACATAAAACAAAAATTATAATACATATTTCATCACTTACTTTGAAGTACGGATAAAATCTTGCACTTTCCCCTTATTTTTTCTGGCACAACTAATCCTGTCTTGACCATTGTATCTACCGCAAATTTTTTTAATGTCTTTAAAATCTTGTTGAAACTTCGGCTGGTAGTGAAGTGCGATCGACCAAATTTTTGACGAATCAAGCAATATCGAGTATTTTGACCAACAATGAGTAGGAACGTTGCAAACATTTCCTCAATACAAATATATCTAGTATCCTGCAATGGTGTTTTTTCTCTAATGATATTGCTTAGTTTTAGGAATATATCCGGATACATTCTATAAACTTGTCGAAAATTTTCTGGATCCCTCCTTTAATATTCGTATCCATATCTAGTTTTTGGTCGCCTAGTTAGTGAACGATTAATATAGGTTCACTGCACATATTGTTTTTACATAATCATTTATCACGTAGAGAATTGCTTGAATTGCCATCCATAAATACCGTATGATTTCATATAATGCTTCCTTATAATCATCTTCAATCTCATCCATCTCTATTTCATGATCTTCATGTATGTTACCAGTAGACATTATATATATGGAAGTACCTAGAAATACACAATTAAAATGAGAAAGTCATGTACAAACGAATCAATTGTCATTGAATTAATATACTAGCAAAAACACAATCAATAAATAATCTTAAGAATATAGAATTCAATACTATAATCAAAGTTATAAAAATCCATAAGTGATTAACAATTCAAAAACTTCTAAACTTATTACTAATCATGTCCAAAAAATAAAGCCTCAATTTAATTTAAATGATATCCATTTAGAACGTTCTTCTGGTGTCATGTTCAAGAACTCGGACTTTTTTGCTTTTGTATTAAGCAAATCAAGGACCTTGAAACGATCATCATCATTCAAATTTGGGATCTCCTTGATAACGTTCCAACAATTATGCTCCCTAGTGTCAATCGATTCAATAGCTCGAGTAATCTTGTCAACTGTACTCGCAAGTTTGTCTATAATATCTAATTGAGTAGTTTTGCGATCCAACGAACTAGATTGTGCTTCAAAATTTGTTCTACTTCGTTTTCGACTTGATGGGGGATCTTGTGTATCATTTATGATAAATGCTTCAGTATCAGGATCATAACATTATCTAGTACTAGACCACCCAATGTCTCTTGGGACCCAAAGTCTCTTTGCCCCACAAATCAATCCCCACTCTTCAACAGAAATAACCATTATCCCAGAAATATCATCCGGGCAGACAATCTCCGGATAGCCCAAAAATTGAAACAAATTCCAAATCCAAATTCAAAAATATAGTTACGAATTTTTTCCTAACAAGATCAAGAAAATGGCAGCGACCTCTCCATTAACTGTCATTACACCAAAATCCCGTTCCCTACAATTTTTCAAAACCAGCGCTTCATCTTCACTACATTGTGCTACGAATCCCATTCCCAATGTTAAAAGGCATATATTCCAAGTGGGCGTTGGACTTTTGGCCGCTTCTGTGGTGGCAGCCGCCCCTCTGGAAGCTGAAGCCACCAGAATAGAGTACTACGCCACCTTTTCTGAGCCTTCTTGTGAGCTCAACTTCGTTCGTTCGGGACTTGGATACTGTGATTTGGCTGTAGGGTCCGGAGAGGAGGTTCCTTTCGGTCAGCTTATCAATGTGAGTTCATGAAATTTGCACATAATTTTAACACAAAAGGTGATTGTTTAATTGATTAATCTATCAGTTTGCTTAATTTTAACATGTATGCAACATTCATTTGCACCAGAAGAACGTGTAATGTATCTGCAATACTTGAAATTGCACTTGCTCCCCTTGAACCTCTGTAATTTGATTAAGTGTACCCCACCTTGACTTATCGTCAAGATTGTTGAAA
Source organism: Osmanthus fragrans (assembly GCA_019395295.1). NCBI lineage: Eukaryota > Viridiplantae > Streptophyta > Magnoliopsida > Lamiales > Oleaceae > Osmanthus > Osmanthus fragrans. Next base: position 7,656,519 of record CM033352.1, on the reverse strand, counting down.
AGTTGTTTCTTATTATAACTTTGAAACTCTAAATGGATAAAGATTATATTGGAAATTGATTATTGAGTAATATAATTTTGGATCTCCAAAGCATGCTACAATGAGGCTTTTCGTAAAGCAGAGTTCTTCCTAACTAATTATGATATGTGAAATTTGTATCATGAATTGAGTATGATTTGCGCTAACAAAGTTAATTCTAACAATGAAAAATGAATAGTCCTCATTGCAAAAAAGAAGAAGTTATTTTGTAACAACTAATTTTCTATGTAAAATCTTAGTAAGAGGGAAGAAAGAAATGACCAAAGACGGGGATCATGTGTCCTGATACAAGAAAATTCTACCTATTTTAGTACTTTTGGTCTCTCTTCATGAAAGACAAATATATATTTCTTTCAAATCTCAGTCATTAGAACTTAGTTTTGCAAGCCTTTGTTATTGTTAGTCAACTAAGTAGGGCATGAAGCTCCTGCTAATTCATAAATCTAACGAGCATACTGCAACAAAAGGACGGTCCGTATGCATTTCATCCTTTCTGAAAGGGAGAAAAAAAAAATACCCCCTTCATAGATGTAATGATCTCATTTAACTATCAACTCAAATGTAATTAAATAAGTGACTGCTTTTGAGAATTTTATGTTCAGTCATTCTTTCTTACTACCGTCACATGGTCAATCAAATTGCATCTATACCTTAGTTCACGACTATAGTTGATAAACAAAAAAGTCCAGATAAATGAGTAGTTTGAAGTCCTTATGCACCATAACTTCACCATTGGCACTTTACATCCCATGGAAGTGCGTCTGCAAGGCATGTGAATGGGTACGGATGGTGTGATGCACCATCCTCGTACTAGTGTTAAAGTAAAATCATAAACAAATATTCTGTATCTTTATTTTTTAATGCTGGACTCAGTAAATTGTCTTATATTATCTCGCATTTATACTCATTAATTTACCTAAAGAGGCTCTTGTTCGAAAGAGAGACTTCCTTAGAATAGGTTAGAAGACAGTGGGACATGGTCTCTTGTGGTTGTTAAGGATCTAGCTACATTAGATCTGCTAGTAAATATAGTGTACAGAGTGAAAAAAAAAAAAAAAAATTTATTCATATACTCAACCTAAATTATTGGGAATTAGGCTTTATTTTTCGTTGTTTGCAGGATTCTTTCTAAACCTCATCTGTCTCGGAAATTCGAATATAAAGAGCATTGACCTGTATGTAATGTTGTCTTGATGTGTATCCAAGAGAGAAAATTTCGTGGAATTTTCCAATGCGAGAACCTGCTGATGGACCCCTCAAGACTAGCCCCTATTTCACATTACATTATCCATCTCAAAACTAATATATATGGAGTAGAAAGCCCTTCAAAGCTTTTATTCTAAGTTGGGAGTTTATATTCAGTGTATGGATATGTTCTATATTAACTGGTAGGGACTCATTTAGATACCACATAAGTAAAAGGATAAAATTAAAATAAATAATGGAAGTTCTAGGTGTCACCAAATGATTGAGAATTGAATCATTATTTCTAAATTTCTGCTTGTGTGAGTTGACTTTGCTGCCCAAGAACAGGGTCACACTATGCTTATTTTTAATGCGGCGTCAGATCTTTGGGAAAAATCATATATCAAATTCAAATTTGGATTGGCTTTCTATAACTTCAATTCTTATTGTAGGTGAGGAAAGAAACGGTCTGCTTGCAATAGTGAACTTGTTCCATTAGTTGGGTTAGTTTTTGAGACATTCTTGATTCCAGATTGTAATGTTATAACTATACTGGCTAAGGTTATAAAGAGATAAATGAGAATGATGAGAAAATATATAAGTAGAGAAATTAATGGCAGAGAAAATTTCATGTTATGACAACTGGTCAGGATATGGGGTGTTAGGAAAGAAAAATAGAAGAAATAAATGGGTGTAATTTTAAGAACTTTCATTTTCAGTTCTCTCCCTTGCTTAATGAAAGAGATGGCTAAATCAAAAGTCATAGATTGATAGGAAGATAGGCAAAGCCAATCATCTTATCTAGTTATATAGAAATTTTATGGATTTTAAAGATTTTCCCTTTCCCAAAAACCAAAACATGTCTTTACTCTATGGTATTTTGCTGCAGGTCCACTATACTGCAAGGTTTGCCGATGGAATAGTATTTGATAGCAGTTATAAACGTGCTAGACCCCTTACCATGCGCCTTGGTGTGGGCAAGGTAGTTTCTTTTTTCTCACACTTCTATTTCTCGAACAGTTTCTATGCTTGCTTGGGTAAAATAATCACAAGAAGCATAGTATAGCTAAAATAATCACAAGCAGTAAGGGTTGGCTACAGAGATGTAAAGGATGACTACTTTTACATGAAACATTGTTTGCATTTTTAACTGTTTATGCTATATGCATCCCATTCTAATCTAGAAACTAATGTCCAATGAAATTATCATGATCAGATTTTTTGTCACTTTGATTATGTAAGAAATTATCCTTTATATGATATTGTCTTAATGTTTGAAACAACTCTTTTATCATAGATTTTCTTTGAATTAGTTATCTGATAAAGAAGCGTCCTGATAAGTTTATATGTGTGATATAGTTAAGGTGATGGAAATAGTGCTAAATGATCATCGTATTATAAATGTTGGTGGTTGAAAAATTTAGTAAAAAATATGTTATGGAAGTCAAAGAATAGGTATTCATGGAATGAAGACAGCTAAATATTTACTTCAATGTGGATGCATCAGGAGAAGATAAAGAAATAAGGAATGTTTGGAAGTCAAAGAAGATGTGTACATGGAATGTGAACAGCTAAAAGGTTACATCAAGGTGGATGAATTTAGAAAGGACAAAAGTGAATTTTAAATGCAAATCATGAGATTTTTCTTTGTTGTTCTCTTTGTTGGGTTTTGATACCCAATAATCCACTGGGCGATGATGTAAACTCAGTTAATTTATTCAGTTGGCATCGATCATATGACTAAATGTTGGATTGACACCACTGTTGAAATGCCCCGACCCTAGAATTTGTGTGGGTCATTCGAAGTAGCCTAATTAATTAGAGCTGCTCATGACCCGTTCTCCACCTACTTGGACGGCTCACTAATTGGAGACCTATTTATCTTGTAGCCCACCCTTTGGTACTATTTGGGTCATTAACCCAATTACTTGACCTAACCTAACTTACCTTATTTACTTGGACTTGGGCTATATATCATTCGGTCTCTCTCTTTCTCCCCTACCCCCGACGCCTTGAGCTTCTCTTCTTCTCTGTGGTTTTCTCTTCGTGCCTTCTTACTACTGTGGCTTCTGCTGTGTGCAACCCTTATTACCTTATTCTCTTTGTGAGTGTCCCTGTGTGGGTGTGATTGTGGGTACCATTAGTAGCAACCGTAGGTGGAGAATAGTTGGTGGAAAGCGTCGGTTGGTGATTCCTGGTGGTGTCAATCAGTTGGAGCAAACTGAGTTCGGTTAAGTCTTGGTGGTGGTGCTAGATTTCTCTACACTCTTCAATAGATTGACCAATTATGATATAATCCTCTGCAGCAAATTTTATAGATCTTTTTATCGAAGATATAATTTCATTGGACACTTCAGTAGATGTAGCTCTAGACCCAGACTGGAGATTTGCCCCGGCTTTATTGCAATTAAGGGTTGTGTACTGAATACATAATGTAAAAAGTTACCTCCGAGTTCACATGAATGGAGTTTAAATGATATATGATCAAACTATGTTATATACACCCCTAAAAGCTGATGCTAAACTGGAAAGAAGGTTCGATATTTTTCTGGAAGCAAATAAATCACAGACGCGCTCTAGTTCATTCAGGGGGTAGTTTAAGATGAAACTGCTGTATTTGAAATCATTTTTTCGAAAAAAATTTATACTTTTACTTGAGAAAATGTGTGAAGAACCTCTTGCTTGACTCAATTAAAGAGTTGAGTTGGAACTTAAATTTGTTCAAACCAATATAGCATAAATACATAGAAAAAAAAATGGTGTGTTTGATGAGTCCTAATGCAATGCCTGTGCCGATAAGAGAAGCAATAAATCTGAATATCTTAGCTGATTACTGTCTGTTTTCAGCCTATGGTTGCTATCTTAGCTGATTACTGTCTGTTTTCGGTTTATGCTTGCTTCTAATTTTTCAGTTGCATTATTGTATCATAAGAATTTGTTTTGTACAGGTCATTAAAGGATTAGATCAGGGAATCTTGGGAGGTGGAGGTGTACCTCCAATGCAAGTTGGTAAGATGGAGATGATATATAAAAAAACTCTTTTTTCTATTTCTTCATGATGGTGTTTTTTACACAGTTCTATAGGACTAAGAGAATTCATCTCGACATAATGTAACAGGTGGTAAACGCAAGATTCAGATCCCTCCACATTTAGCATATGGACCCGAACCAGCTGGCTGCTTTTCAGGTGATTTTTACGTATCCTAAATATTTGAGAATTAAATTGTATTCTTGGAAGATTCTTTTCATTTCCATAAACTGGAAGATGTGAGGCAATGATTTGTTTTTGTTGCAACTATCTATTACCAACCAAAACCTTTTCCTTGTTGCACAGGGGATTGTAACATACCTGCAAATGCAACGCTTGTCTATGACATCAAATTTGTCAATATCTACAAGGGAAATAGGAAATGAAGAGCTGTGAATCTAGCATCAAAACCAAGTGAGTTTCTTAGTAAACTTCTATGGATATCAAGTTTTTCATTTTGTTGCACATTATCTAACTGGAACCGTTAATTACATGACCTTTCACAGGAGATGGCTGGTGCTATTCGTGTCAAAGTTTTCCAAAATTTATGTACTCTCAATAGTTAAAAACCTAGTCCAAAAATGAAATTTGATTTTGTCGATGCTCAACCATGGAAATCCTATTGTAATTGCTAGTTGTGAAATGATAATAGAAAAAATGAGTTTGTGCATTTTTTGACAATGACACCAATCTCCTCTTTGATATAGACATATAGTTCAGATCATTGGTCTAAGGAGAAAAACAGATACCTTATTCATACCATTCATTATCTTTTACAACGACCTTAGGATTCTCACACGACGGTTCAACGCCTTAACCTCTGAATTCTATAATGAATGGATGGTTTTACCTTAGATTTAACAGAAATGGGAAAGTCACTTCCCAGCCTATGACATTTGTCCTAACCTCTAATTCTTTACATTTAAATTTATCCGTCTGCCTATCAGGGACTAAAGTACTACAAATTTGGAAGGTTGAAGATTAAATTTTCTAGAATTAAAAGATTAGGACCAACTTAGAACATCTGCTACAGGTTTGCAACCTCTACTACAATTGTCCTGAAAGAGAAAAGGTCACTGTTTTAATTTTTCATGGAGAAAACCAGTTTTTGCAATCAATAGTGCTACACGTACATAATGCTACACATAATGCATTACACCCCCCTCACATGGAGGGAGGTCCCACACACAATAAAAAATTCATCGATATTGTTCATGTGAGACAGGTATGGCCACACATAATGTACAAGTATCTTTATCCTTTTGCAATTTGCTGTACCCTGATGCTTGAAATCACTTTGCTGGGTTCTAAGAATATAGAGCCCCTTTTCCAGTTTGAACCCATTAGGCAGATGCAAAGGCAGCACATGCTAAAGTCTATGCAATAATGAACCCTATTAAGAGGTACTCTTTTTACTAGACTAGAATTGCTCAACTCTACACTCATATGGCATTCCCTAAACAATTCATTGTTTATTTGATTTTCGAAATATATGGCCGCAGCATGTTACTTCAATTCAAATGAATTATTGAAGATTGTAGGTCAAAAAATTTCATGGACCACTCAATTTATTACCTGCAGAAATAGTTTGGTATGAAGGTAGAGAAGAATTAGTGCAGATATATTTTGTTGACTGAGGCCATTTATTAGTTATCGATGTGGCCATGTAGGGTATGCTTGGTACGCATAGTATACAAGATTTGGAGATTGTTTGGGTTCCATTATTTCAAATTATAATGGAAGAAATAGTAAATTTTTGAAGAATGTGTGGTTAAAAAAAAATGAAAAGTTTTAGGTTTACGTGTAATATTATTTTATTAGAAAACGTGTGGTTGATAAGAAGAGAGAGAAAAATGAATTTTAATTTAATGGAGGGCCAAACACTAGGTATTCGATAGAATCTGGCACTTATCTTGTCCAATTCTATCTGCGCGTATGTACAGAAATGTATTGTGATTAAGAAATAGGATGCAAAGCATTAAATTTCCATACTTCCATTCTTTTCTATACATGGCTGTGAATTTGTAATGGGTAAGGTGGTGGGTCTTGAAACCAACGACCCTATAATTGTTGTGTGGAAACAAAGGCATTCAGTTGTTTGTCACAGCCCTATTAATGGATGATGGAATTGTTTCCTTGTGATGTGCCTAATCTTGAATTTGTGAATCAAACGGCCTCTCTGGCATTTGAATTTGAAATTGAATCTCAATCATTTTGAAGTTAGATTTGCATGTGATGTGTATTGGTTAAGTTAATTGGTTTGCGACTAGATATGAAAATTTAACTCCGAAATTGCAACCATTGGAGTCGAACGAAACTCGAGTAGAAAAGAAATAAATTATTGGTCTAACAAAAATGTCACAAGAAAACTTGGTCACTAGCCTTCACAAAGAACTTAAATTACAATAATATCTACCAAATCTTAAAGAAGAAGGGGGAGGTGCATAAACTATGACAAGTGGGGTTAACGACAGCTTCTTCTTGACCCTTTCAAACCTCTGTTTTGTTTTGCAAATATTCTCCCAACAACAAAAGGAAATGCTTTAATTTGCAATTGCATCTTCCTTTTGTGCCTTGCCTTTATGGCGCCTTGGAGTTTACAGATTCAACCAACTTTTGGACAAGATGATTTTGAATGCAAAAATTTGTTGCATAAAAGGTGTTTTATTTATGCAACAGATTATTTGAGATGTCCTAAGCTTAAGGAAAGCCGAAAATAAACGAAATATGTTTAGACTACATGAGTGAGACAACCTCGTCGCTAACAAATATTCATGTGATGTTAGTCAGACACGTTGGATTTTCCGTTAAAAGTTTGAGATGGAGTGGATGAGATGATTTAAGTGAAACAAAAATAAAAAATGAGTGACTAATTCAGAAAAAAAAAAAAATGTTTGAGCAAAATGAGACTGGCCTGAAAGTTAGTTACTCGTGGTTTTAACCATTTTGAAAATTACATATAAGGATCCGTTTGATTGCAAATGTGGAATTTGGGTGGAAATAAAATGAATTACAGGGAATTGAGTTGTCCAGAATTTGTTTTACCGAAAATTGTCGATTAATTGTGTTTAATTGGTATAATTTTTCGTCCAAAATTTTTTGAAATTTTGAATTTTTTGGTATGCGTTTGACTTTGTTTTTTTTTTATGAAAATTGTCCATTAAAATGATAATTTTTTTTATTATTGGATCTAAAATTTGTTTCAATTGTCAAAAATGTATATCGAATATCATTCATTTGACTTTATTTTTCATGCAAATTGTCAATTAAATGAATTTTTTTACCATTGGATCTAGCATTTTTTCCAAATTTTTTTTTAATTTTTTTTTATCTAGAATTACTTTTCTCGCCAAATGGTGGGAAAAGCTTTTCAATGAAAATGTGGAAAATGGGCGCGTGGGGGCTTGTGGGGAATTTCAATTCGCAAGAATTTGGTGGCCATCAAAGAGGATAATTTAGCCAAAATGGAAAATAATTTCTTAGCTTCATGAAATTTGATGGCCAGCAAAGAGGCCTTAAAGGAAAAGTCGTACGATGGATAAGAATAACAGAAGTTAAAAAGACACGCATGCACTAAAGTAAGGGTACCTTAACTTTAAAATCTCACCATCATAAATTTTTTCTAAATTTCCCTTAAGGATATACAATTTACTATTGATTTATTAATAAAGTGTAAATAATAAGATTCATACTAGTCTTACACTCTCCTTCTAAGAGCTAGACCTTTTCTGTACTTAAATATATTCCCCTTCCCTATTAATCATTAAAGACATATTTTGCAAGGTAAATTGGATAGTATTAGATAATATTAATTAAGAAAGAAAAATTTAAATTTAATTTATTATACTGTCTAATATGATTTTATACTAAGTGTTAAGCTTAATCATCGAAAGAAGTCCTCTAACACAATCACAACCGAGGCAGGCCGAGCTAGCAGCCCAAGTTCTTCTTCTGTTGACCAGGGTGTAAAACATGCTCTCATGCATGGGGTTATGCTATGATAATAGGACTATACTACATGTACACCTCATGTCCTACATAATGTCCTATACCCCCCCTCACATGGAGGGGGGCCCACAAATATTTTATTATGTGTGAGCTCCCCTCCATATGAGAAGAGTGTAGGACATTATGTAAGACATTGTGTACATGTAACATTTTCCATGATAATAGGGGATGTCATCCCCTGGCCGTTTAGCATTTTCCATTATGCATGAAGGAAAAAAAAATAATAATGAGGGTTTCTCAATAGTAGAATATTTTATTTATTTTTAATAATTACAAAAAAAAACATGCATTCCTGATTATACAGTAGTCATTAGTTCCACCAAAACCAGTTGCAACCAAGATTTAACAATAGCCTGAATACCCCACTTGGAAAAAGTACATAAATTAACCCAAAAAGGATAAAAATAAAAACAAAATAGCTTGAAAAAAAAGCCCAGAAATGGTTGAGTGACCGACATCCAGTCCATTATATTATCACATGATGGAGCAGGCATTTGGATTATCATCACTGAACATTGTGATGTAGGGGTCCTCAAATCTGGTGAGTGTTCCCTTTCCATTTCCAGTTGTTGGGTTGTCTACTTTTCTGACAAAACCAGGGGGTGCCTTCTTGTCATAAGCTTGAATCGCATAGGGTTGTGCCACAAGATTGTAGGGTACATATGGCCATATCTCCGCCTTTTTCCCTGTTGACTTTGCCTTCTTCAACACCTTGCTCTGCTCTACATATCCTGTTACTGTCACCTTCTGCTGTTTCCTGTTTATGTCCACAGAGTTAACCCCTGAAAACAAATTAACACAATTTTTCAATTCAAAATCATTTCTATACATAAAATTTTGCACACGTGCTCATAAATACTTGTTCTCTTTTGTGTGTGTGAGTCGTTAGAAAATGTTGAACACCCTCGTCTAAAGCCTAAATTGAAATAACAGAGAGTTGGGTTCGTTTTTCCATCAAAGTCCTAACATGTGCACACGACACACGACAGCAACGAAATGAGAAATTCTCACCACTTAAAGAAGACAAGGCTTTTTTGACTTTGAGTTCACAGCCATCACAGTCCATTCTGACCTTGAGATTCACAGTTTGTAACTGCTTCCTCTTCTTGTATCTATGTCCACTGCTCATCAAATCAGAAAGGTACTCTAAGGTCCCTGAAACTCCCATTTTTTACATAAATCTAAACTCTATATTCTTATGCAAATTAATTATTTCAAGAAAACAAGAAGAAAAATCTTGATGAAACAAAAAAAAAAAGGCTTATAATTTAAAGAGTGCTGAGAATCTACAAGAGTGAAACTTCCCTCCAAGAAATGGATTCTTTTCTTGCCTACCAACAAATAAAGAGAAGAAAGTGAAAGTGTTCTAAAGCTGTTCTCTTAAACTTTCTTTTGAAATCTTCATGTACACTTGCTACTTCTTATATAGAGGTACCCAGGGGCCAATTATCAGTGGACCCCCAGGTGGTTTCCCCTTTTTTTAAAAACTATGATAAAACTAAAATTAAGGATTTTTAATCAAAATTTGGATACTTATTTGAATCAATCTGATTTGAATTGTCACAAACGTTTTTTTTTTTTTTAATCGTGAATTCTAAAAATGTTTTCCTACTTTTTTATATTCATCTGTTTGATTTGCACTGCATTTTTCAGAGAATAAAACGTCGTTATTTTCAAGGTACAAGTTCCATTGATGCACAAAAGCTAAAAAACGTTTTTTCACCATATTGGTAAACAAAAACGTTAGAACAATATCTTTTTAATATAAAATTTTTTTTTTTTTTTTCATTTGTTAACAATTGGAACACATAATCAAAGTCAATGGTAAAAAAAATTTATCCATTTATTCTTGACAATTTGTCGTAAAAAAACAAAGTCACACAAAAAATTTGTCAGGACCCTCCGATTATACCAATCAAACACCATTGGAACTAACTACCTGTACAATTATCAGTAGAAAATTTAGGTGGTGCTCTGTAATTTATTTTCTGATAAAACTAAAATTAAGGATTTTAATCAAACGGACCTATAAGAGTATTGTTAGTACATAATGCTGAAGAAAATGACAGAAATTAGCTAAAAGAATAAATTTTTAAAGCGTGACAGTAAAATTTAGTACCTACATGGACCTAGATGAAGGGATAAACAAAATGGTGGGGCATAATTCATAAATAATGGAGTGAGGAAAACAACCAACAAGAGAGGGAGTACCTGCCACGTTTCGAGGTATCTGGTGTGACACGTTTTGAAAGAGAGGTTTGATCATAGATTGAAATGAAGTCAACGGTTGATATGAGGATATATATATACAGAAAAATGGTATATGTAATAATATAATAAACATTTGTTGTAGCAAATACTTTTGAAATTGGAACATATGAAGCTTCCAACCTCCCTTCACCCAATCTTTTAAACCTTTATTTCCATTTGAAATCAACGGGCAACGGGGCGGGGTGCTGAGCAGGGGATATAAACATTGTCTAATGTCTCCTATGTTAGTATTTCAGACTCTTTACAATGATTGTTCAATTATATTTTGTAATATGCATGGCTGGATTATTTAGTAACACCGTTATACATCAATATTATGCCTGCTATTGCTTGTCACGACCAAATGGATTATACAAATTAAACTTTAAAATACTTTGAGATTTTATAATGCATGACTCGTGTCATTATTTTGGCAGTTACCAATATTTCGTAATTCATGAATATAACAAAAATAATCCATTGTCACATCGATTTCGTGTACCAAAACATGATACTAATATCTTATCCTATATGGATCAGACGAAGTGAAGGATTAGAATCATTAAAATTTGTTCGATGAAATTGATACGTTGTTATATTTAATCTATTTATGTACCAAACACGCCACTTGAATTTTGTCTTGTATATGGAAAATGACTAGTGCTTCAAGCATTAATAGATAAATAAATGTTAAGAGTTTTGGCTGTGTTATTTGATTGAGCCCTATTGCTGTCCAGATAGCAATTGAATTCATTTTATAACACTGCAAGTGACATCTAAATATTTACCTTTAACATTTTTCTTTATGCTAGTAGCTCAAATTCATATTACAAACAAAAAAGAAAGATTTTAAATTTGTCAGCTGAGTTCAACCAAAATGGTTACTATAAAGTTTTTGTATGACTCAAGTTTTAAAAAATAAAATAAAAAAGTTTTTTTAGATATTTAATATGGATAAGGTTTTGAATGATGAAAATATCCTTAGTTATGTATGTTTATTTTAATCATTAATTACTGAATTATTTCGTCTAATAACTTTTAAGTAACATAGAAATTTTAAAAAAACTATTAGAATACGTTTGATAGAAAGATGGAATTTGGGTAGAAAGAAAGTAAATTACAGATAATTGAATTACCTGAGAATTTTTTTACTGGGAATTGTAATTAAATATGTTTGATTGATATACTTTTTCACCTGAAAAATATAATACTTTTGGTGTCCATTTGACTTTGTTTTTCATAAAAATTGTCAATTAAAGGAATACATTTTCTTATAATTGGGAACAAAATTTGTTTAGATTGTCAAAAAAAAAATAAAAAAAACAAAATAAAATTGAAAAATTTTTGGTGTTCGTTTAACTTTGTTTTACATGAAATTTATCAATTAAATGGATAATTTTTTTTACACTTCATCTTAGAATTTGTTTATATTGCTATAAAAAGAACAAAAAAAAATGTGGAATTTCAATTCCCACCAAAGTGGTGGGAAAATGAATTCCTTGAAATCAAGGAAAATTTCGAAAGGTGGAAAAACGTTTTTCATGAAAAATTTGGTCAATCAAACAAATTAAAAGTGAAAATTCAAATTCAAATTCCAACTTTCAAGAAAAATAAGAGGTTATCAAATGGAGCCTTAAAATTCATTTATTTTAAGTTTTGTGATCCAACGAGTCTTTCATGTTTAAACCCAACTAATTTTTTTCATCAAATACTCGATATATAATTTTTTGTATATTGATAACAATAAGAGTTGAAGTCAGAGTTTTAGCTCTTCAAATATTATGTTGAACCGTCTCTTTTAAAAATTTATTTAAGTTATTTTTAAGAAAAATAAAAGAGAGAGGTAGAAAGAAAACGGCATTTTGCTGTGAGGCAATTTGTCTGATTTGGCTTTGGTCCACACTATGGTTATCTCTCTGGGGATGGCTCGTAATCATATACACGCTACTGGTTTCATGCTATCAAGGTGCTTGAAGGGAGCCGTAATGTGGATCAGGTAGACAAATGGCGTCCGGTAACATATTTTTTATTCGATAGAGAAACTGGTTTGTAAAGGGTGAAAACCTAAAGTAAAACCACCGCCGACATCTCTCTTTACTCTTTATGCATGACAAAAGAAATGGCTTTGGAAGGAGAGGCGGTTCCAAAAGCTATGTTATGCATCCTTTTTCTAGCTCTTGCCTTTCCCTGCTTTAACTTTTTTTTTTTTAGCCCGCACGATCTACTTATATAGGCCAAACCCTCCAAATCATACAATGAGAAATATTTAAATCCCAACTATTTTTTTATTACGAAATCGAACGCAAAGTGCTAAGTATTAAAAATAAAAATAAAAATCGTTAACATTTAACTTTATATGTCTAGATTTTTATCACATTCCGCGATGTCTCAAGAGTTCGAAAATTAGTACAAGAAGTAGAAAATATAAATAGTACTATGCTTCCTTTACTTGGCAATTGGCATTATTCACTCAGTGTTCATTTATAGTCATGTGTACCTAAGGCCGTCAACCATTGTGTCATAAGATGCATTATTGCAGGATGTTTTGAATAATGACTATTCATAATGAATATTATTGATAATCACCCTACGTGACATACATATGACAGTTTGTTATTTGAGTAATTTTTTGTTGCGTCATATATCAGTAACAAACTATCACTTGTATCACGTACGGTGACTACCGATAGTATTCACTATAAATAACATTACTTGGATGTTTTTCATAAATCCAATAGTTTTTAAATCTAATTCTGTATTCAATCTTAAGGGGTTGCTTTGATTCCAAATTGGTAGGGAAAATAACACCTAGTGCAAAGAAAGATTCAAATACAGTTTGATTCCTATTTTTGTTCAAATGCATTTTTCTTTCTTCTTTTCAATCACACATTCTTCATTAAAATAATATTTTACGTAAATAAAAAACTTCACCTTATTTTTTAATCACACATTCTCCATCAATTTATTGTTCTAAAATACATATTTTCATAAAAATGAGAATCAAATGGGATATAGCTATTTTAGCATCATTTCATTGTTTATTTCTTGATTAACCATTATTGTTCTTAATCACAACCCCTTTTGTACAAGAACTTCATGAAAAGAAAGAAAAAGTAGGCAATGGGAATTTTAAATGAGAATTCTTAAGCATTTCTTGATTGCAAAAACAGGTAATAGGTAGAGTCACATTTGTAAGGAATATTAAAAGGTTTTGACAATAGATTCGAAGAATTGCCCCCACCTGCAAAGGTTTAAAATTTCCTAATCCAATGCATTCTAACCAAAGCAACAAATGCTATTGGAATGCGGAAACAGAATTAACTAGAAATTTAAAAAAAAAAAATTAATTCAATAAATAAGATCGTTTAAATGTTTATGTGTATGTCATATCAAGAATAAAGTATTCGAATTTACCTAAATTTGATGATCAATTATTGAATTAATTCTGAATCACAAACTTTCAACATTTTGGATCACAAGCTTCTAACTTTATAATTCCAAGAACTTAATGTTTCAAACCTTCAAGTCTTCTATGGTATTCTTCAAAGTTAAGACTACGCCGATAGGTAGATATCATCTTTTAATTAAATCAAGAAACTAATTCTTGGATTAGACAATTGAATGAGATGAGAAAATAATTATTTTTCTCTCTTTTTTTCTCTCCAAATTTGAACACTGTGAAATTATGTATTATAATTGTTGTTCAATCACATATGATATCTAGTAACATCTAATCTCTATACCTAGTAACATCCAATCTCCATTTATAAAGATATGATAGCTACAATTCTTGTACAATAATAATTTCATATTCAAATATGAATTTTAATTAAAATTCAAGTATGAGTTTTAATTAAAATCCACATCCAATTAGTTTACATTTAATTACATGTGTAGTCCTGAAACTTCAATTACAATTATAATTAAAGTTATAACTTTTATAATAATTAAACTAAGTACAAAACTTTATTGTAATCACAACTAAGCCCAAAACTATTATAATTACCGTAATTAAGTTTCAATACTTTCAAACGGGTTAATTTCACAAACGGTCACTGAATTTACCTCAAAAACACAAAACGAAATTGTCTCCAACAGCGAAGATCGGAACTTTCATCCCAATTTCCGACATCTGCGTCAACAATTACGGTAGTGCACCACCACCATTACCTTCTACTTATCATGGCGAACAAGATGCACATATAGGTCCTCACCAATTTAGCTCAAATTGGCCGGAATTGGAGTTCAAACCGTGCACCTTACTGTTCTCCGGCAGCAAAGAACGAATTTTCTGCTCCAATTTTCGGTCGATTTTTGATGTATTTTCGTTGCTTGTTGGTATAGGATTGTGGAGGGGGATGAGGAGGTGGTGGTGGTGTAAAAATCCGGTGGTTTCGCCGGCGATATGGTGGTCGAATTTGACGATTTCCGATGCCAACGAAATATGGTGTAGGTGAGAGGAATTTTTTTTAGTAAATGAAATTTACACTTGAGGTCCTCAAGAATATAATTCAAGTGTTTTGGTCCTTCAGTGATCGTTAGTGAAAGTTTAGGTAAATTCAGTGACCGTTTCTACAAATTTTGAAATTCAATGATCATTTTGTATTTTTTAGATAAATTCAGTGACCGTTTGTAAAATTAACCCTTTTTCAAACTTTAAAGAAGTCATTTAAATTAGAAAAAAGCTATATGTACTACAAAGAAGTCCCGAATCGCTTACTTCATGCTGACATGGCAGTCAAAAATAACAGCGTGTCTGAGGGAAATTAAAAATCTCGCTAGCTGGCAATTTTTTTTAATAAACCCTCTCCCCTTGCAAATCAAACCTGTGAAATCGCGATCCATGTAAACCCAGACCCAAATCAAACCCTCTCCCCTTTCACTCCTCTCTCACGATCCATGTAATCGCCGGCAAGGTGTATGCGAAATCAAACCTATGAAATCGCGGGTCGAATTCAAACCTGTGAAATCAAACATCTGACAAATTTATTGTGGACCGCCTGAGATCTTGTTGGTACTGTGAAGTACTGAAGATACGCTCTCCAGTCTAGGTTAGTATCTATGCACTTCCCGTGTCGTGTTTGGGAGACACTGAGGACGCTAATTTCTTCCCCTTGGATTGTTCAAAGCCAGTATGTTAAAATACATGTCTTTCATTAATGCAATCAGTTAAAGCCCTTACACTCCATAAACTTTGAAGTTCATATCACTTAACACACACTTTGGGTAGACCATAAACAATCAGTATTACAATGGCTCTAGCTTTAGGATAATTTATTGTGCTATTGGTGCAACTTCTAGCTCGTTCACAGAATTCAGTTGGTATGCATAATGATTTTCGATCACCAGCCCCTACACCCAACCGCAACAACCATCACCACCACCACCCCAGGCCACACCCAAGCCACCCTCCAGTTAAACCTCTCACTTCACCACCACTTAAGCCAATCAGTTTCACAACACAGTTAAACCTCCCACTCCACAACACAGTAAACAATCAGTATGCAACCAGGCCCACCACCAGTTAAGCTTCCCATTTTTGGCCATAAAATGAAGATTAAATTTTAAACATCTTACCCATGTTGTCGCCGGCGTTGGAGTTGCCGGCTTCCCCTTCATCTCCGTCTCCATAACAGAACATCTGAGGGAAATTAAAACCAGAAAATAGGAAAGAAGCATGGATTATCAGTTGGGCTCGTTACGGACCGTGATCTTGAGGAAAGAAGCAGTCTTGATGATTTCTAGTAAAGTTTTGTCTGTGAATCTGATGATATTATAGGCGGGAAAAATACATAATTAAGAGTTTTTAGTTTACACCAATTTAAAAATAAGGTTATAGGTTTCAAAATTCAAAAATCAGGTTTCTATTAAATTTTATTTATGATTTAATTAATTAATTAAATATATAAAAGTCACAAATTTATACAAATTGGTCACAAATACATTTATTGGTCACATATTATTAAATTAATTAATTACAAATTATTACGAGGTCACAAATCAAAATTTTTATTGGTCACAAATTATTTTCGAAATCACGGATTGAAATTTTAATAGGTCACAATTTATTTTCGAGGTCACAGTTCAAAATTTTTATAGGTCAGATTATTTTCGAGGTCACAAATCAAAAATTTTAATAGGTCACAGATTAATTTTTTAGGTCACAATTAATTTCGATCACAATTCACGAACATATGAGTCACACTATTGTGACCGTCACCACCCCTTGTGACCATCGTCTCTACCATAGCACACCACCACCACCACCACCAGCCAAGAAACATACCAAAAACTTCACAATCTAAAAATTGCCGGCCAACATCGCCACAAACAAAAAAATCCACGAAACCCTAATTCCCACTCCCTTCATACCAACAGTAAGGATGCCGGCACAACCACCGGCGCTAACACAACTCTACCGACGCCATCACCACCACCAACCACACTTCACCGGACAGCACAGTATCCGGCACCACCACCAAAACCTGCATCCTCACCAGATCCGCTGTCCCACCACACAACCCACCACCAACACATGCATCACCACCAAATTCACCGCCGCAGCCCCACCACACAACCCCACAGAATTACAACTCCAACAAAAATCGTCGAAAAAATTGCAGATTCGAACCACCACAACCTACACCACATCACCACCGATCTGCAGCGACGGCAAGGGGCGAAACAGATTTGCGACTTCACATCGCGGCGCCACTACACCGCACCCAACATCACCGTCACAACTTAGCCACACCATCGATCGGCCACCACCAACACCTCACATCGCCACCGTCTCCACCGAACCAACAAAACCCCCAACCCCGCAACTACACATCATCGCGAACTCAAACCAAAAACGTCACCAGCCACCGCCACACACACCATCGCCGTCACCAAAAACAGAGATAAATCGAGTGGAGAGACAGAAAAGGAATGAGAGACGAGAGGTAGAGAGAACACCTTCAAGTGGAGAGAGAGAGAGAGAGAGAGAGAGAGAGAGAGAGAGACGAGATCGCTGCCTATAGCCACCGTCGTCTCCGACATTGCCGGTATGGGTATGGTGGGGCGGCGACGTGAAGATGGCAGTGGGAGAGAGAGAGCGAGATAGAGAGACGCCGGTATAGGTAATGGATTGGTAGGCAAAGGAATGATTTCAAATTAGGTTAATTACGTTTTATCTGATTAATTAAAATTTAAAATATTATTATTTAATATTAAAATATTTTATAATATTATTATTAAAATCTGATTTTTGTATAAATAAACCATATATCCTAATTTTGAATTTGGATCTTTAAATACCTCCCTGTGTAATTTCCTCATTATAGGCCCAAGCACCTGCTATAGCCCCAAGAGTTCAGTCTACCATGTATATCCAAGTCGCCTGCATCGACGACTGAGTTTTGAGGTTGCTCAATTTTCGCCTGGAGCTTCTTCACTGCAGAGGCGAATGGAAATGACGGAATGACGAGATTGTTTTGAAAAATGGCGCCTTTTTAATTGGGGGTTTTTTTTTTTAATTGCCAAGGGATATTTTGAATATTCAACCCAGCCACCTCAACATGTAGTAAAGGATGTAGTAATGCATGGAGTACGTCTAGCACTCTCCTTTAAATAATTCGGCGGTCATGTCCGTTACCGATGATTGGCACTTTATTCAATTGCGGTCAGGTCTTATGCATAGGCCGTCATTTGGACGAATGTGCTGTAACATATTATGCTTCAATACAATAATGTTTCCTTAAATAGAAAATACTCCTGCATCACACAAACACTGTGTCCATTTATACCTACAAATTAAAATATCACAAAAATAAGTTATTTTCCATAAAGAATTGATTTTTCCTAGATAAATTGCCCAGAAAATAAGACTAATTGGCATGTTTTTGCCATTGCTTGATGATGCTTGGCACACAAACTCGAAAACATTGGCAAAGTAGGGAATGTCACAGTACCACAATGACATGTTTAACTTGTAATAAATGGACAGTACCTCAAACATGTAAAAACTAGAGGCAGATCGTCTGGCAAAATGAAAATTAATAATTCAACAAAACTGAGAATTTACTTATCTACAAATAAAAAGGAAAAACTGGGATTACATATATGAATACATAAATGGTGAAGAACAGACCGGAAGAAGAAGCACTGAATATAACTCTATACGCACCTATAACATCCTATATGATAATCCTAAAAGCATCAGAAGTTGGTAAGTGAGAAGGGAGAAATCGACATAACTCTGAATTTACATGCAAAACTACAAAAAGCAACTTAAAGACCATATTTATATAAGCATGTGTGAAATGCCAAAAGCATTATAAAGAAAAACTTCGCAACAAAATATGAGCACTCCTGGCATGTAGCTGAGGATTTGGAAGGCGTCTTTCCAGCAACAGCGGGACCAACTCCATGAGCATTGGGAGAGTTCTGCTGCACTGTTGTCGGCAATGGGTTAGGAGAGGTGCCATCAGCTGACGGAGTCAGCGGCATTCTATCTCCTTCACTGAGATCCTGACCTGAGATGATTCGAACATAATAACATTCGACTGCTATACTTTACAGAGGGTAACGGTGTAATATAGTGAATGTGCCACCGAACTAGTGAATTAAAACTTCAAATTCAGGAAGTAGCCAAACTTGAGCAAAGATATAGCAATCAAGTGGGGGATATTAGAGGGGGTTTAGCAAAATTAGAGAGCCACTGCATTTATAAATGGAAAGATTTACAGCAGCACTCCTGCTATCCAAGTATAAATTTGAGCAACTTAGGTGACGTAGTTCGGGTATTCTTTTTAGTTGTAGTTTTCTTCAGAGATTTTTCATTTGCATTGTCCATTCATTTATTTCTTCTTTATATTTAAATCCCAGGTACATCCATGGATACATTCTCAAACTCTTTATGTAGGAGTAGGATAGAGTTTATTGAACTACGCAACACAACGTGGAACAGGTCTTCATCAATGGCAAGATATAAGCAAAATGTACAAATTAAACAACCAAATGAGCAAACCACAGAATACCATGTTTCATAATCCACAACAAAAAAGAGAGAGAACTTCAAGAGCAAAAGTATACAGGTAAAAAAGGTTATATACTCACAATTCGAACGGGACCAGCCAAGCTTGAAATTTTCCCTATCAAATACCATTCGGTATCCTATCATGAAGTTCTCTGCACAGAAAAATTTGTGTGAGGAAAATGAATTGAAAACAAAGTTGAATTTTTTTTATTTTTTTATTTTTTTGGACAATTCATGTTTTACTGGATTTTCTAAATTCTGGGGAACAAGGGCGTGAAAATAAACTCGTAGTTTGGCACTGTAGCAGATGTGCGTCCAGGAAATGCAAATAAAGTAATACTTACGTCCAATTGTCGCAATGTCTTCATCAGTTGGCTGTATAGCTAAACAAAATCCAACTGCACCCTGCACGATAATAAAGACAGCAACATTCACCAAGTTGGTAGTTCACATGTTTAAACGTGAAATCAGCCACAACAGGAAAGAGCAAACATTTGCATTCTCCTAACCAGATTTTAACAATAATCAAGTCTTGGCCTGAGTTATATCATAGTATCATACAAATTATTAAAATATTTGCTTAAGAAACTTATTTTTTCTTATTCAGTTGCAGGTGTATAGTAAATTAAAAGTTTGCCAAAAGTGATTCAGACCCTTGAGCCATAAACCTTATCTGGTCAAGTCAGAGTCTTGTCTCTAATCAGTTCAGTTAGAGTTAAGAATTGAGCATTCAATTTGCTACTTCAATATGCATCTGATGTTTGTGCTATTCAACTTCCCAGTTCTAAAGATTTAATATTGATGAGCTACAGCAAGTGCAAACAGGAAAGCAACTAAAATTGTTATTAATGATAAGTCATATAAAAGAATAACATGTTGATCAAATGAACTACTTCTCAAATCTAGGCCCACAATCAAGTTTGACCGGTAATCCCTCAAATTATACTGCACCATAATATATCTAGAATAATCCTGCAATTTCAAAAGTTGTAAATGGACCTTAGGTATCGATGCATGGGTATAATAACTAATAAGCAATATCTGGTGAAACAAAAGCAACTTAATTTAATGTGTGAATCGTCCATATCTCTATTTTACTTGACAATTTGTTACTGGCTATAATACCTTTTTTGAACAGGTCGTTCTAGTACATTTGGTGAAATTAACGAAAAAAATGCGATTTTTCTTCTTCGCAAGTCAATAATCTACATTGCATAATGTTATTAAATCTCTTTTTATTATCCTCAATTACATCAACTCTCGAACTGGTTATGATATACTGCTGAATGGAATATCTAACCTCAACTGCAGCCAAAGTATCTAACCTCCAAGATCATAAACATGAGAATCTTTAACTGTCATCGCCACACTTTTGCTCCCCTAAACCATAAATCTAAACTCCACTTTTTCCCAAATTTAATTCACAATGAAACCATTGGTTCTACACGTGATACAAACTTTGTTTAACACCACTAGATATGAAACAATATCTAAATGAATGAAGAATTTCTACAGAACATCATATTCACCTCAGATTATATGAACTAATAAGTATTTCACATGCATAAGTGCATAGATATTATAAAAGACAGTTTTTGTCCAACTTTTAGGCCAAAGTAGCACATGAAATTTGGCTGTGCATAATTTATTAATATCAAAGTGCCCAGCATTGAAGAAGTACTTAATTCTGCCAACACAAAATATGTATGGTTGCAAGAGCCAACCTGAGTACCGTAGATCACAAAAACAGGATCATGGACCACAAAACTGTTGTTTGTTGCAAACTTCAGAGTCATAGAAGGAATCTTAGGCAACCCTTCAGAACTGTGAAAAAATACAGTCAATCCTAGTGCAAAGATAAGTTAGAAAGGAGAAAATGGACTCGACATACAGTCTACTCAAGACTACCTGGACTTGTAGCAATACTGCCATGGATATCCTTCAAAATCTGATTTCAACGCATTTACTTGTCCATTGAACTACAACCAAAAATAGTATAATCAAAATAAAACGGTATATTTCAGAGGATAAATAAAAAGCCAAGAGGGAGAGAGAAAGTTACCTCCTTAACAACTCTTTCATAGACTTGACCGGGAAGAAATGTGAATGATGTCCCGCTATCAACCAGCGCTTCAAAGTTTGTATGCTCAAGACAAGAACTTCCAATGCAGCAAGAGTCCACTCCAACAATATAAGTTAAACTGGACCATGAACATAAAAAATATATATATATAACTCCTATGTGTAGATGATGCAAGAAAAGAGCGGAATATATGATGCATGTTCAATTTTTACTTTTTTCCATCAGAAGACAAAAATGAAGTAGTCTGTTTGCCAGCTACTCCCTGATCCCCAAAGAATAGCCTCCCTGAGTCATCTTCAGTGAAGCATAATGAAAAAGAGTTCCGAATCAATCCAGCTTTTGCTAAACGACTTGGAACTGAAATTTCTCCACGCCCCAGACCCATAAGACCATCTGGCGCAACTCCATTCAGGTAACCACCAGTTTGTTTACTACCACAACTGAAATAGAAAGAAAATTACTATGGATCCAAACAATTTTGTTGAGACAATATCTCGAGATGGTAATTCCTGCAGAACAAATCTTATTCGAAAAGGCATGCGGTTGTAACAGCCATAGAAAACACACCCTATAACGACTGGAGCCCGCACAGACATATTGGTTGCGTTAGTGTGACCAGATTCAAGATGTAATACATCTTCAACCAGAACTCCAGAAGTAGAGGTATCATCTGAAGCATAGTTGACCGTGTATGGACATTGCTGCTTAGGATCCCCACAATTTAAACCAAATTCACATAATGGATAACTGCAAGAGAGGGACTTGCTAGTGCTAGAGCCAGAAGGATTATACTCGCTAAGATCCTTATCCTGCATAATAGATGCCCCAAAAACCAGGGAGCACCTGCCAATCAATCATCTGGAATAAGTGGTAAACCTCTTACTTGTATTAACAATTACTTCACAGCTGTTTAAACTACATCAAGTATTTCAAAATTTTATATGTTTTGTGCATGCTACAGTGTAAAGCCCCAATGCAACATAATAACCAATAATTTCAGGTAGATAGTCAAGCAGAATATAAATTTTAACAGTAAAAAGGACTGAGCCACTAAATAGGAAGTCCTAGGGCCAAGAACCAAGTTCAAAATTAATTCTTAACAGCCTTATTTCTAATTTGAGCACGACAAATTAGAGATAGCAAGTGAAAAGAGTGTCTATCACATCCAAGACCAATAACCTCACTAGTACCACCAAATCATACAAACTGGTTTCTCCATAAAAAGGATATATAAAAGAACCAAACAAGTTTAGTTATACAGAAAGTGATCACAGGATTATGCTCGGATAGCTGCAGCCAATGAAAAAAGACATATTGCCTTTTCTTTTGTGAATTCAGTTATTGCTAGGCCATTTCTTTTGTAAATTCAGTTATTGCTAGGTATTCTACCATTTAATTAATTTAATTCAAGCCTTACCAGATAAATCTGAATGAGAAGGAAAAACACTTATTGATATCTGAAATATGAGAGACAATGTCATTTCTGTGCTTCATAACCAAGACTCAAGTAAATTGGAATTTAAGTTGGAATAGAACTGGTCTCTTAAAATACAAAGAAATGGATCCTACAAGCAACCCATTATGTAAATCACAGAAAAAGAGAAATAAACTCAGAACACCATATAAAGAAGTTTACAAGCATAAATATCGGCAAGTGGGTGGAAATGTCAAAAATGATATCAGTGGTGAGCATGCATTTGAAAAACTGAAAAACAAAATGAAAAGCCAAAGGACCAACCAATACAAAACCAAGGACAAATCTTTTAATTGCCAAGTAGCAAAATCTGCTACACCTCCTCACGGAATGTCTTGTTTCTTAACAATTTTTTTTTTTCCTGTTTCTTAACAATTAACGATAAACTTGCACTTCAGATGAATAGATTTTGATTATTAAAGTATATATGAAAATTTGAGTTGATGCCAAATTGAACATTGGAACCACCAAAGGGCCTGCGTTTCAAATTAGAATGGGCAGATAAAGGTACCTATAATGTAGATTGTAGACCATGGAAATAGTCTTAATTATTATTGAAATGTAGTTGTCAAAACAAAAACTATAGTGGAAAAACCAGTAACATTTTACATGCTTGACGATGCAGTCAGAAAATAATAATTCATAAAAACAAAACTATACTGAAAAGCCAGTAACATTTAACATGCTTGACAATGCAGTCAGAAAATAATAATTCAACTAATTTAGTTGATTGATAATAGTCAAACATCAATTTGTAAGAACCAAAGAGGCTATAACATGTCTAGATTCTGAGAACTTCAATCCTATAAAAAAAATAAAAAATAAAAAACCCAAGAAAGCAAGAAACCAGAAAACATGATCCCAGAAAAAAATTGAAGGGAGTGAGTATGTGCTAACATGTCCCTAGCACATGGCAAATGCTTGGTTAGGTACTCTATTTGTGTTCATATATGTGGGAGAAGAAGGAACAAACAAGATCTCGACAAAGGAAACATCACCAGAATCAAAATTGCAATTGATGATACAAAAGAAAGCTTGCATACCAGACTGCTGTAGTGACTGGAAGATAAAGGTGCACATTGTACACAATTGCAGGGAACCCATAGTAGATCACTTCCAGCATCCAATGCAACAAGAAAAGAAACTTTTGGTGTGCCAATGTCAATCCACATATAATGTAACCTGATTTGAGTGAAAATGAATAAACTAAAGACACGAGATACTTAAGGATTTATATGTGTAAATTGCAAAATGACAAATGTTCCCTTCAGCCACTGAAGATGTCCAAGGACTCAGAAACTCGTAGTTATGACTACAAAGTTACTTGCAACTATAAAATAAGCAGACTCTATTTAATTCCATATTAGATACACCCCTAACTAATAATTCGTGGAAATGCTAGATAACTATTAGATTTATTATTGAAAGTTTGCCATGGAGAAGCAAACCAGAGAAAGAAACGAAAATAGGAACTTGCTGGAGAAGCAGGGGAGAAGAAAGGCATATCTCATTCAACTCGAGAAATTACAATGCACACAAGATTTCTATATATAGAGAAAAATACTACCTATCTATCTAACTAACAAACTATAGAAGTCTCTAGAATGAGATTTAACAAATTACAGCTGGAATGGAATTTGATGCACGTGAATATGCTGCTTGCTTGCCGTTGGAACGTGTGTTGGATTGGAACACGTGAACTGCTGGAATATGTATTCTAGCACACCCCCCTCAAGGTGGACTATGGAAATCAACAATAGTCCATCTTGAAGATTAAAGGGTGAAACATGGATGTCAGACAGAATCTGAGAAGCCTCTGAAATTTCATCATCTTCTGATGCAAATTGCACTTCTGATCTGAAGAGTCTAGCACAAGGTCCGCCGTCCCAAGCAAGCACATGTTTATTAATTTTCCCTTGTTTGAGGGCCTGATGAGTGACCAATCCAGGTGCACCATAGTAAACGGTTTTCACATTAGACTCCAACTCAAATGAATGGGAAACAGTCACAGAATCAAATACATCTTCAGCCCAACTATCATCAACAAGAGCTACATCATATGCAGTGGAGATATGGAAAAGACAATGGAGATCTGAAGCCAAAGTTATCTTCAAATTTTGTGATGAATTAATGTCCATAAAAGGAGAAAGATAGACAATGGAATCGGACTAAATTCCACGAAAACATCTCTAGAACAAAGCTAGAGAGAATAGAAGAAAAACATCTGTGGAAATTGATATGTTCCAAGAGGTCGGAAACATGAAGAGATCCATCATCAATGGCGGAATAACTCATTGATGAGGAAGAATTGAACGAGATCTATCATCAACAGCTGAATTGCTTGTTGATGGTAAAGAATATGATCAGAATCGGATGTAGCTTCTGCCATATGTGATTCAAAGAGGAAAAAAAATATGCAGAGAAAGGAAGAAGAAAGTGAATCTCGTAGGCTTGATAAGCAAGGGAATTCTGCCATTATTGAAAGAAAACAAAGGCGGCAGCAGGAAGATTGCTCTGATACCATATTAGATTTATTATTGAAAGTTTGCCATGGAGAAGCAAACCAGAGAAAGAAACTAAAATAGGAACCTGTTGGAGAAGCAGGGGAGAAGAAAGGAATATCTCATTCAACTCGAGAAATTACAATGTACACAAGATCTCTATTTATAGAGAAAAATACTACTTATCTATCTAACTAACAAACTATAGAAGTCTCTAGAATGAGATCTAACAAATTACAGCTGGAATGGAATTTGATGCACGTGAATATGCTGCTTGCTTGCCGTTGGAACGTGTGTTGGATTGGAACACGTGAACTGCTGGAATATGTATTCTAACAATAACAACGCTCTATTAATCATATAGAAAAATGCCTATTGCTAGCATTTGTGAAATGGCTTGATAAAACTATATTCTATTAATCATATAGAAAAAAGCCTATTGCTAGCATTTGTGAAATGGCTTGATAAAACTATATTGTGTTCATTTGTAGTCCATCTTGCACAAACCAATACCTCCATCTGGGAAACAACATTTTAAGTTCACCAAAACCCATATTTTTTAACAAACCACTAGATACTACTCATGAAGTCAATTCAACTGACTCACATAATGCATGTACCTCGAGTAATGTCTACTCGTACATAGCTGCCACGACTAGCAAAAGAGAGGTGAGGAGATGATATGATACCTAAAGCACAAGAATATTACATTTTGCTGTATCTTTGAGGAACTTTTAAGTGGCGAATTAAATTTCTCTAAATGCGAAAGAATTTCTATAACTTCAGTAATTTTTATGGATGGATATCTACCTATTTTAACGTGAAAGACCGTTGTACTGACCATATCATTGCAACAATCAACATATCTAAATCAAGAACATCAAAACAAGGAAAATTATATAGGAATGTGAGTGGTGCCGGCAATTTCTGCATTGCAAATCTCGATTGGATGTACAAGCACACTCCAAAACTTCTCAAAGGTTTGGCCTTTCCTAGTAACTAGGAGTGCCGACTTGTGGATACTGTTTGAATTATTGCAGAAATAAAACTAAGGAAATAACTATATTCGGATATCACATCTCAAAACATAATATTTATAGAAACAATCGAAAATCACAGATCCCACACCCTCCAATTCACACACATAGACATTCATGAGAAAGAGAGAGAAGTAACCATCCAAAGTCATTTCCGAGGGGTAAGGTAACGCTGCCTCTGGAAGGGTAGAGGAATTGGAACTGAGGGTTAAGATTCAGCTTCTGCCGTTGTATATCACTGCTCAACAGCCGCCGATAATAGTCCAAACTCCGACAATTCGGCCACGCATCAGCGCCTCCAACCATATCGGCAATTTCTGCTCCATTTCTTGAAACCCTAGCGCTATGATGCGCCTTTGCTTCATCCGAAAACCTATGCACTAGCTTTGCGGAATATAAAGTACTCTCACATAAGCCACAGTTAATATACAAAACAAACAGTAAATCAAGCAAAATTAATCGAATCTCCATTCCTGAAGCAAATAAGAAATGTGAAGAGATAGTATTAACTGTATGTATATGAACTATCTCTATATGCGTGTATTTGTGTATATATACCGCGGAGATAGAGTGAACAGAAAAATGTGTATATATGTAAGATATAACAGTACGAGAGCTGAAGAGGGAGAATGCGCTAAAATGCGCAGGGGTGTGAAGGTAATGTTAAGGCGAGTTGCAGAAATGCTATTGTCTGGATACTGGAGTGAGGAAGAAGATGCGACCAGGCGTGGGGGTGCACAATGCACCCTGCGCATTTTAAGACGTACCCAACGAAGGAAAAAGTATGGCCTGTTTGGTCACACGTTTAGTGGCTTTCTCCTTTTATTTATTTTAGACCACCTGTATTCTGACTAATCAAAAATAAGACAATTTTACTTGTACATCAAATGATGTACATAAGAATATTCATCCTCTCATATGGGGATGGGCTCACTTGAATAAAATAATATTAGACAAGTGGATTTCACTCTCCATGTGAGAGGGATGAATATCCTTATGTACATCTTTTAATGTACCACTAGCATAATTCTCAAAAATAATCTCAATTCAGTTACTAATAGACATGCTTTAAAAATATATATAAAATAACAATCAAGCTACAAATATATTAAGTTTGACATTATACCACGTGACGTTATAACATTGAATAGTTTAAAAATAAAATATAGTTTCCTGTCCATTTATTTTTGAATTTCTAAACAAAATCAAACAATGTCAAATTTTATGTACAATATAAAGTGTACGCAAAGCATTATTCATAAAATAAATGGAAATGGTATTTGGCTACCCATTAACTTTAGTTGTGGTAAAAGGAAAGGAGAGGGTGAGGAGGCGCCACGTAGGTGGTCCCCAAACGGGAGAAAGAGACGTTGCTTTCGATTGGTACGCCGCTGTCGCCGCATTACAGATTTTTCTGTCCCAAATGTAATTTGTTGTGTAATACGTGGTAAGCAAGAGATAAAAATTGGAATTAATTATATAAAGTACGATTGAATAATGAAATTGTCAAATCATAAAATCGAATCGAAATCTCTTTTTTTGAAACGACTAGTTTGAATCCACGTGGATTCATCGATATTTTTATTTTGAATTGAACCAAACCATTTTGAAATGATTTGATTTAAGTTTCAACATTTGCAAACTGTTTAAAAAAATAAAAATAAATTTGTTTAAATTTTATCCAACTCAATTAAAATTACACACGTCCAATTTAATAAAAAAAAATACATTAATATATATATATATATATATATATATATATATATATATATATATATATATATATAACTATATAACCCAATTAAACTCAATACCTAAATAGATCGCAATTATTTATCCTAATTAATCACACAAATACACAACAATCATCACAATTGTAGTGTTCTAAAAGGCGGCAAAATGCGCCGTCTAAGCACGTCTAGGCGTGAGTCGTGACCAAAACGCCTCGCATTCGGGCTATGCGTGTACAAATGTGGTCAACGCCTACTTTGACCACCAAAATGCACGCAAAAGCCCAATAATGCGCTCATTTTTTTTTTTTTTTAATTATATATTTTTTAAAATTTTCTTTTAATTATAAATACTCCAACTTCCAACCCACCAATTGGCAGGCCCAGGAAGCTAATGAAGATAAAGAATTCATTGGCCCATTTATTTATAGGCAAAAGTTCTTGGCCTTCATCTATAGGATTCCGATGTGGGATAACTTCCAACCCGCCAATTAGTTAGGATATGATGCAGTTTTTGCAGCAAAGGACGTGTGACTCATGGTGCTTCTTGAAGAAATTTCCTCACCTTCACTGTTAAAGAACACATCATCTTGATTGTTTTGTTTCCCTGAGGCATTACTCTGTTCAGAATTAGCTCTGTTTTCATTACTCGAGGAAGGAGCATTTCACGATCTTCCATCAGGACCCTTGGTGTCCCGATCAATTTTGACATTTGAGGATATGGAACCATCATAATCTATCATCACGATTTCAACCTGAAACCCTGGGGATGGCAATTTTCTCTGCGAAGTACAGTTTTTAAGCCATTAAGTGAGAACGAAACAAAGAAGGAAATGAAAACAAAATATTAAACAACTAAAAAAGGGGAAAAAAACTGTTCTATCAATGGGGACTGAATTTGTAAATTTGGAATTGTCACGGCGAGTGATACAGATTCTCAGAAACAACATACATCTACAGAATCCTGATTTGCAATTGGAGTTCTTGGCTTACTATCTGGGCTCCAGTTGGGGAAGACGGCTTGTTCAGTGTGAGCTCTAACCTTAGTTGGGTTGGGTCTGTGTTTGGGGATGGGTTGTGGATAAATGGGCTTTCATTTTCTTATATGGGCTAAGAGAATAGAAGGTATATAATATGTGAGTTGATATAAATTTTTTTGATTGGTTAAAAATAATTAAAATAATATTAAAAATACGAAACGCATTACGAGGCTTATTTTTTGCATTGAGTGTGCCTAAACTTGTGATTCTTGATTATTGGTCTCAACGCATTACGCATTTTAGAACATTGCACAATTGTAATGCAAAACCCTTAAATTACCTAAAGTATTGAACAACTATTATTGAACCATATTCATCGACCGTCCATTATAATTAAGTAAACAATTAGATTTAAATTTTAATTCAAATTTACACATTTCTCCTTTTTTTTTTTTTTTTTTTTTTTTTTTCTATTAAAAATTTTCTTGGATTTCATCTAAGGGCTTGTTCGAGCCATTTTTTTTTTTTTTTTTTGGTGCTAAAAAAGCATTTTGTAATAGTATTATGATGGGCAATATGTGATTAAAAAAATAAGGAAATATGTTGAGTTTGCGTGTAATATTATTTTATTGAATAATGTGATTGAAATTGGGTAAATCATTGTTCAAAAGTACATTTTGATGTAAAAAAATGAGATTCAAACAAGGGCTAAATTTTATTTTTTTTTTTTTTTTTTTGTTATGTTCTAATTTGTAAAGGCTCTTTTAAATTTTTAGTGAAAAGCATTTTATTTTTTTTATTTGCATCTCAACTTCTTAATCAAGTCACTCAATTAAATATTTACATTTTAGCTTAATTTTTAGAATCTAGCAATTAGTTTGGTGGATTACTTAAATTGTCGTTTGGAATATTTGACTAATGAACATTTCAATAGATTATTTTATTGGAAATTGAATGCTAAATATTGTCCCCGTAATTGCTAAAAAAATATTAACTATTTAAATATTCATAATGTTTGAAATTTTTTCAAACTACTTGAAGTGTTTGGTTTGAAAAATTGTCAGAAACTGTCATATCGAACTGTGTTCACCTCTAATAAAAAATAATAATAATAATGTATTATATTTATCTTTGTGTGTATGCCCCGGTTTGATTTAACTAAAATCATTTTTTAGTAGATTTTGATAAAAATTGATAAAATATATTATTGAAAAATTTTAAAATTGTAAATCCCATGAAATGTATAATAAAAAAATAAGTTTTAAAAAATGAGGGTCAAACATGAGCATATATATCTTTAATTTTTTTTTTTTTTAACAAGATATATCTTTAAAATACTTGTTAGTTAGTGAACATTCATTTTATTTGTATGTATAAATCAAGTTATCATCATGCTGCGTTTACTCATCATACAAAAATTGATTTTAATATTGGTATAGTATATATATCAACTGTCAAGTTAGTGTTTTTATTTAAAAAGCCAGTGAATTTGAACAAAGTCGTTATTTTCATGAAAATATATTTATTAACAAGTTAGGAAGTATGATGTATAGATGAGTCCCTAAATACGATTATAGCAGCTTGAATTGACTCGTAACCCAAAAAAATTCTAGCGGATTCCAAAAAAATTTGAATTACTAGATCAAGTTAGCACTTAGCAAGTAGTCGAGTATGGATTTTCAAGGTGATTATAGTAAATGTGGTATATGTACAAATAAAATGTTGATATTAGTATTAGTTGTACCATACTTTACTTAAATGTGAAGTTGAATGATAATGCAAAACGTGCAAGCAAAAGTGAGTTAACACCATGATGAGATTAATTGGAGGTCCCTTGATTTTGATTTAGTTGAGAGGGACAATTTGGACTACATTCACATGGGTATCTCATCCTTTTTGTTAGATAAAAGGTCATAACTTGGATTGATTAGATTCATATCAATCAATGAAGTTTCATAGGAAAAATCTTATCAAACTTGGTAAAATGGTTTATTGTTGAGGAATTTTAATTAAAGGGAAAATACTTAATCAACGAAATTTGAGAAATTTTGCATAAATAGATCATAATTAATTTTTTTTTTTTTTTTTTTACAAAATTAATAATAATGTGTGAATGAAATTTGCGGTAATAAAAGGATAACGTAACTTATATAATTATATTTTAGTTCTCACCATAATTCCCTCTAAAATTAAGTTCACGTTTGGTTTTCCGCAATTTTCTCCATTCTTAT
The DNA here is from genome assembly GCA_019395295.1 of Osmanthus fragrans. Classification (NCBI taxonomy): domain Eukaryota; kingdom Viridiplantae; phylum Streptophyta; class Magnoliopsida; order Lamiales; family Oleaceae; genus Osmanthus; species Osmanthus fragrans. The sequence goes on along the minus strand of CM033352.1, from coordinate 7,624,951 downwards.
AGATAAAAATTAAATTTTTGAGTTAATAGTTTTTAATTTATTAATTAATTAAACATGTCAATATCACAATTACAAACAATTTATGGTCACGGTCAAGTAGAACTCACAAATCGCACACACAAATCGCACAAAGTCACCAACACAAAAACACAAATTGTAAGTTACAATTACAATTCACATTTTCTTTAGGTTAAATACTATTTTTTTAATCACAAATTACTCATTTTTTAATGTCACGTATTATTTATTAGTCACAATCAATCACATATTTAACTTATCACAATCATTATTTTTCTTACTGGGCCTTTCGGGTTTTTGGTCATTGGGCCCTGTTATGGTTAACTACTTTGTTGGGCCAATTGATTCTAAATTATTTCTGCTTGTGGGCCTCTTTTTCTGTTAGTGGACCATTTTTCAGGCATCTTGGGCTTATCTTTGGGCTAGTGGATCAAATTTATTTATCGATAAAAAAAAAAATGGGAAAAATTCATATTTAAGGTGTCAAGTTTACTCAAATTCAAAAATCAGTTACAAAGTTTAAAAATTCAAAAATCAGGTATATATATAATTAATTAAATATATTTATTAATTAAATATAATAAAGTCACAGATTGTGATTAATAGTCACAGATTCATAGTTATAGGTCACATATCGTTAAATTAATTAGTTACAGATTTTTCGTGGTCACAGATCAAAAATTTTGTAAATCACATATTATTTTTGATGTCACATATCATTCAATTTATAAGTCACATGCTCACATAAGTCACAGTTTGTTAGTCACAGATTAATTTTAGTCACATACGCCTAATATTTATTCACAGATCAAATAATTGGTCACAATCGCACCACACCACCACACAATTGCCAACCACCATCTCACCACTAATGCCACCACCAGCATCACCACTACCCCCAACAGTGCACCACCACATCATACCTTCAGCAACTATCACCCCATCGCCGGCACTGCACCACCACCGTCAACCAAAAAAAAACACACACACATTGGGCAATCAACACAAACTGCCGCCGTCGCACATCACACCACACCACACCAACAGCGTACCACTGCCGCTAGCAAACACCGACAACCGCAAAAACACCACCACACACTCACGGTGGTTTCTGCGCTGCAATTCACGGCGATCATTAGCTACAGAAAGGTGTCGCCGACATTTTGTGCTCTAAGTGACTACTGGAGTTGGAGAGAATACAGAGAGAGGAGGGAAGAAATTGTCACCGCCACACCACCACCCGCCTCGAATCTACAGCGCAACCACAACAGCAGCTTCACGCCATCGTCATCGCACACACCACACCCACCCACGCATAGCTGCCCCTTTTCACCGTCGGCATTGTGGAGAGTGAGAAGATGAGATTGCGGGAGAGAGAATCGGGGGTGGGGAAGAAATGGGGAAATGTTTTGGGTTTTAATTGAATGGGGATGAATTAATTATATATAATACCTTATTTTTGCATAAATTAACTTCACCCCTGATTTTTGAATTTGACTCTTTAAAGCCCTGCAATTTTGTAATTTCCATAAAAAAGAATGGGAATCAGTAGTAGCAAAGAATATGAAGAATTGGTGAAAGTCTAGGATTTAATATGTAAAAAGATGCCAAAAATTATCACTTTTATCATTCATGATTTGTGATTTGGGAATTTAGGAAATTTGGGAAATTAGGGAATAGAGAATTTTTAATAGAGAATTATATATATATATATATATATAGAATTTTTTTCGTGTTAGTGCATTTACGTATATATTGAATAATTTTTAATATTATTTAATTAAATATTAATAAACGACGACGTTATTACGATCAACGATCAACCATCCTAGCTAACTTCCGGTCCTGGATTCGCTCATGTCCTCCATCACCATAAGTCTAGCGTTGTGCTCCTGTTGGGTTGTTATCGTGGACCACCACATATGCGCTATTGCGGACCACCATAAATGCGCTATCCACTTTTTTGCAACCCAGGTTTGGTGGCCATTTTTGTGTCGTCCGAGCCAGAGGTTGATTTAGCAGTACTGGATTGGCTCAAGCCCATATAGATTTTTCAAGGCAATTTTTTTAAATAAAAAAAATTTGTAATTTTTTTTTTACATATTAGCCCCCCTTTAAAAAAATATTGGTTTGATTTTAGATTCGTCGCTAGTAGGAACTCGCCTTCCTAGTGACACAATGATGGTGTTTACTACGCTGTCGTCATCAACAGGGGAAGTGGAGGCAAGAGACCATTTTTTTTTTCATTAAAGTCTCATTTATTTATTTATTGTGTGGGGTGAGGTAGTGTTGGGTATGTTGATTTTGTGTAGATACCTCACTTTTGAAAGAATTACAATGCAATATCATAAGAGATCATATTTTAATTTAGTTTCCACTTTTAAAGCTTATTTTAGGAAACATAATTATGATTTGATTTTATATTTTTTTCTACTTTCATTAGAGTTATTTTAAACCTTATATAAGGATGGCTTTTGCATTGTAATAAATGAGCTTGACATAATGAAATGATTGATATTCTCCTCCAACTTCTTCTTCTTCTCCTCTCCCTCTTCTTCTATTTTTCCATACTTTCTCGTCTTCCCTCCCTTTTTCACTTCTCTTATAATTCTCCTATAGCATCGGCGTCTATTTGGTATTGAAGCTTAAATCATTTCATTTGGCCAATAAATCATATATCTACAAAAACCAATCATATCCACCATCACCCGCACCAACCACCTTCTGTTCAACCTATATATAATTCATCCATCGCAACATACGACCAAAAATTTTCATCCATCCAAACAATCGAAACAAAAACAAAATAAATAGACAAGGTAGCAGCAACAATAGCAACATCAGATCTTTTAGTTAGTTAAAAAAAAAAAAAAAAGAGTTCTCATTGTACTACTGCAAGCTCTCCAATTGCTACGCCCCCTTTTCCTGTTCAACCAAACCCTATATTACCACAAATATATCAAATCCAATTTATCCCAAACCCACACAACAATAGCCACCATATCTGATTTTAACCTAAGAGAAAATTAATCAAAACCCTGCTCAAAAATAAGGAGGATTAGTTTTAATTTCACAAATCAGGTGATAATGAAAATTTATTAAATTAATTAATATTACTTTTAGGATCTCGATAGATCCTTAGGAAGAGATGCATCTACACATACATTACAAATGTTGAGGTATATTAATATTACACATTGCATGTAATTCACAACATATGTTGTTATGTACATTCACGTTATTAGGAATACACAATCATATGTAGTATGATGGTTTTTCATAATCATCACTCCCACAAACATTATCTCACTCGATACCTCACTACATCACGTTACAGTTAAGACACCTAGTAGCTTGATTGACATCTTCTGAGGTATGCAATTTTGTTATTTGATAACTCTACTTTCTATTTAGTGTTCATGGCTAGTCAAATCTCGTATTAAAAAAAAATCATATAGCACTAGGTACAATTCTTACTTCAGCTACAATATGCCCTTAAATTAATACCATGATATTGTGCAAACTCCTTATCCCTACAATTACTACTCGTCAAGAAAGTGTCTGAGAATACACACCTCCTAAGCAAGTCACATTTCAACTATAGGACTTTGATGGTCTCACTGGATTTGATTCATTTCTTGATTGGCTCGAGTCTCTTGAACAGTTTTTTTATTTTCACAATTTAAGTGACTCTTGTCGCCTCAGTCATGCTAATATGGCACTGATCGGATCTGCTATGTGCTAGAGGAAATCATTTTTTGCATAACATTGATAACCTAGGTCAACGTTGGAAGGAAATGAAATGAATCCTAAGCAATAAATATGTTCCAATGTATTATCGAACTCTAGTGTTAAATCAATTTTTTTTGCACTACAGGCAAGGTACGTCCACTCTTAATGCGTATTTAGCTCACTTCAAAGAGTTATAACTTTTTATACAATTGTTATATTTATGAAACTCCCCACATCATAGCGTCTAGGTTTATCGATGGTTCAAATCCTGAAATCTTGCCTGGTAATATTCTTGCATTCTAATCCTTAGATGATGCTTACCAACTGGCCAACCTATGGAACATATCATTCCATCTTAGCGAAGCATGTCATTAGCTTGATTCATCACCCATGTCTGACTAGTCCAGACAATCATCTCTCAAGTCTAGTTGTGTTACACTTGAAGCCAAAATCAAGATTTTCATTATTGAGCCAATTGAATTTCTGATAGCGAGAATGAGAAATTTTTTATACTGTTCCCACTTGAGTCAAAAAGACCACCCATCCTCAATTTTATGCCTAAGTCGTTATTGTTTAACCCTTTGCGTGACTCTAATGTTGACTTTGATATGGTTTTATCTCCACTCTGTAATGCTGATTGGGTTATCACATTGTCCAATGTCTTTATTCGTTCACCCTACTTTTTTTGTTAACATTCGATTGTTACTGGCTAATTATCATCATATTATTTTAGCTCCATCTTTTTTTTGATTTTCATGCTGAGTTTTAGAGACAAATTATTTTTAGTCTTGAACATGATAGGCTTGCAATTGACACACTAATTGGGCACGGATACTTTCCTAACGATTTTTATGCCTTGGTGCGTACTTCTTTAGTACGATTTTCCACATATGTAAAGAAAATATTGGATCATTCACTTGAATATAATCTGTTTGATTAGCCATCGCACTTGATGGAAGGTGTTGTTTTCAATATATCAGAATTGTTTCCTTGTCGAGGCACATTCGAGTCACCAATGTTGCATTCATTTGTTTCTACGGGTGAGTCTACTGTTCTAGTGCATCGTGCTCCTAGTGCATCGTGATGAGCTGCACAGATGTATGGAAGTCGGCTCCTCATGTGTGGAATCCATAGTACATTTTGTGGATGAGCTGCACAGATTGCTGTTTATGGAAGTCGTCTATCGCTACTTGGTTAAAAGGAAAGATGGTTAGTCGGATGTTTGGGAATGATTATCAAATTCAGTTGACGTCACATAATTGCTACCATCACCAACAATGTTGTAGTTGATAATTGCTACAATGTATGTCGATGATTGAAACAATCATCAACCAATTTTTGCTGGTTATCATTTGCTCAATTTATTTAATTTTATTATCTTTTAAACAACCCCTCAAAATTTTTGCCTATAGCCCTAAATTGCTTGAGTTGCCCGTGACTATAGAATTGGCAATCCAAGTTGACCAAGCTAATGTTGAACATAGATCCATGCATATGTAGAATACAAACTCAAAAAATAGGACTGTACTCTTGGGCAGCTGAGCTTCTATCTTAATTGAGCATATTTCAACAAAGTTGTGAAGGGCGCTTGTTAGGCACAAATGGAGGCTAAAAATATTTTGCAAGTACAAAACGTACAAAGTGACATGCACTCCAGGCACTTTCCAACTAAAAAGAAATTCACTCGAATTACAAAAGAATACATAAACAAACGGCCGTTTCAGTACTACAAAAAGATTGTCCAAACTATATACACCACACAATAAATATAATGGGAAAATGTCTTGTGAAATTTTTAAACAATGTATTAACTCTATTTGGCAGTTGAGTTACTAAAACCTTGGCTATTATTTGTTAGACCACTGGAATTCTATTTCCAAATTCCTTGAAGGTCCACTTTTGCTTTCAGGCAACAAAGTGTACTCCCCAGCAACTACCCCCAACATTACTACACGGTCGATTTGAATGGTTACCTTTCCGAATGAGCTCTGCCATTGTGAAAAAGAATAAGTTAGTGGAAGAAGCAAAGTAAAGATAATACACAAAAAAATGCAGAACTCATTTACCTTCCCCATTTTGCTCTTGTTCTTGCATGAAATGTGAAGCTTCTGACCTTTAGGAGGACTCTCGAATGACCATGCAAAGCTCTCATCCCACTCTGGGTTAGGACCAGTTGATATAACCTGGCAGCAAACAAACAGATGCGTGTTAAAGGAGGGTGAAAGACAAACTGCCCACTCGTTCCACATCCAAAAATTGCTTATACAACAGTTTGGTGATTTGAGGAAAAAAAAATCCATGGTGCCAGCCAATTAAACCCTGGTCTGGGAAACATAATATTGTCGGTCCGTTTAGCTTCCATTATGAAAGCGTGATTGATGTTTCAAAATTATCTTGGCGTGGCCCCTCCATCAATTTCAAGAACAGGATATTGCTAGAGATAGATGCCAATTATTATGAATTTTGAAATCCCATATAGCTGAGATTGGAACCAACCTACAGCTAGTCAAACATATGTGAGCATGGTCATTTCCTTCCATGTCTATGTTTCATGTCATCGAAGAACTACTTTTTCATTATGTTTTTTGTAAATAACTAATTTTTTGTCATTATCTTGAGACAGTTTGACCTTTACAATCAAATAACTTGTATAAAAGTGTTTAGAGTGTACAGGTGATGATGCCCAGTGCACAGATTCAAGCAGAAAATACCTAGAAGTAGGCATCAAGACAACAGTCGCTTAGGATAAAAGTAGCGGTTCTAAATAGCAAAGCAGAGAAGTTTTAGACTAAAATAAAGGGCCCCATATCCAAAAAAAAAATCTACTAATTTCTTAGCACAAACCCCTGAGCCGTGCAACCTTTCCCACCTCAATTCTTCTGGCCCTCTTGGTTTTCTATAAAGTTAGCTCAGTGTAGCAATGCAAAGCTACGCCATAACTTGGTAGGGACTGCAATCCAGCAAGTCATGAAGAACTTGTAATTTTACTAAGACATTAGTCATGATTACAACGTTACGGTTTTTATATCAGAAAGAAAGAGAGCAGTGTACTTTTCTACTAGAAAGTACTGATGCTAGGAATCATCTTGCTGATAATTTAGGCTCCTAACCCTTAAATTTTGTTTTCAACACAGGAATCTAAACACCGTGCCTGGGTGGGCTTGTGTATAGTTTGTCAGAGAGAAGAGACGGAAGCATCCATTTAGCAACTACAAAAACCTAGTCTGATTTACCTAGTCTAATTCAAGCCTCCGCAAGGTCCCCTGATCAGATTCTCTGTAGCACACAATTTGTGCAGATTTGCAAAAACTTGGACAAAATAACCATGAAAAAAATGTTTCGAAGAGAGATGCAAGCTTTGTACCTTAGTTTGACGAGGAGGAGTATTTCCAAGGGTAAGCTTGCAATATACACTGGGGTTCCCAACAGACTGCCTCATATTATTCCCTCGCTTGATTATCACCACCAATGTACCTGGCAAACATTGCAATAATAATTCTGCCTTCTCCTGAAACCGAGGTGGGGCCGATTGGATCAGGTATTGCAACAGGGGAATCGCATCAGCTGCAGCAATTGATTGTGCCCGAGAAACTTCAGCTGGACAAGCCGACCAAGCTTGCCTGAGAAAAAATAGTGCATCCAATGCAGCTTCTTGAGATGCCTCAGATCCAGTCTTAAGGGATGTTACCAAATGTGGAATACTTAATGTTGCAGGTTCAGTCGCTCTTAGACGGGGAAAGTTTCCAAATAGAGCATTCAGAGCCTTCAGGTACTCCTCATTTACTGTGCCAGTAGCCCACAAGTCTTTTTCAATTGCGGCTACAAGTATAGAAAAAATAATATTACAATTGGATGCAAAAGAATACATATGCAGTTAACAGAGGTTGAGGGCAGTAGCAATTCGACAACCAAAATAAAAGGTACAGACTAAATATTGAACAGCCAAATGTATTTTATTTTGTCAATGAAAATGTGGTGGAGGACGTGGAGCAAATATATATTCTGCTGCTAAAAATTTTATACAACAACGAAGAAATTTTACTGAAAAATATATGAAGCAGCAACAAAGAGGATACGATGTTCCTTTAGATACCAGAAACAAACAAAGAATTTCACACTATACTCTTTATCAGAAGATATCCAATGTGAAACCCTCTAACACGTCAATCAAAAGATACATGGTAGACTTAACCCAGTAAGGCACAGACGGAAAATGACAAAGCATGTGTAGATAATAAAAGACACTAATGAAAATTATGTATATCATCAATAAAAGATGGACAATGTTAGGATAGACAACAGTATTCAAGTAACGTGGCATCAAAAGCTGACACGTTGCAAGACAGGTCGTGTCAATTTAGCCATGCTTGTGAAGCAATCAGAACTTATTAAGCTCAGAATGATTAAGTAAAATGGTAAGGAGAGTTTACCAGTAATAGCTCTAACAGTTTCACTCGAGGCATACTCTTGAATGGTATTGTTAGAGAAGAGAAGTTTAATAAACATTGCCGCCTGCATTGATGTTTCTGGATCACTAGAACCAATCAGGTCGAGCACAACCTGAACACCACCAGCTTCTGCAACGGCTCTTTTATTTGATCGGCTGTACATAACAAGGTTCTGTAAAGCACATATGGATACTACTTTCATTTCTTCAGTAGGCTGATCCTCAAGCAGATTCACCAATGCCCTGCAGGCAGAAACAGCATCTGCTGTCCGAGCAAGGGCCTCATTCTGGAATAAGTCACCAAGAGCAAGAGTTGCCAGTAGCCTCGCCTGTTGACCTTGGGTTTGCGGATCTAAGAGATATTGTGACAATGGTACAATTGCAGACTTGGTTGCTTTGGAATCCCTGATTTTCACATTGTTTAATAACACCTCCAGTAATCTCGCAGCTGTTTCCTCACACTGATGACATCTTAGAAGTTCTAAAAGCACCTCAATTGCCCCACTTTCAGCCATTGCTTCAGCACTGGTAGAGTCATCAGTCTCCAGCACCAGAAGAGCATTAAGTGCGCCAGTAACTGTGCTCTCTAAGCCTGAGCGAAGGAGCCTTACCAATACTGCCACAGGCACTTCCAAGTAAAACTCAGAACTAAACTGCAGAATATTAGATAATACAGAACCAGCAGACTCCCACAAAGCATGAGGAAGCAAAGGATCAGCCTGAAGTATGACTTTGGACAGCTCACTCACACCACCCTCTTTTGCAATTTCATTTGGCCAAGTTACAGCAATACTGACAAGAGCCCTCACAGCTCTCTGCTGCAACATAGGTGTACCAGAACCAAGAAGACGTACCAGAGGCCCAATTACTTGCTGTGTTGCAGGGTCTTTCTGAAGATGCTCCTCCAAAAGTAGGTGGGACAGAAGCTCAGCAGCCAACTGTTGCACTGCTGAGGCAGGAGAGTCAAGCAAAGGTATGAGCGGTTCAATTTGCTGAGATGTCAGGGTATAATCAGCACGACACTGTGGATGCTCTAAAATATTCACAAGAACCTGCAGAGCGCTATGTTGTCCATCGGGTCCAAATTCTGGTCTTGTCAGCAAAAGAAAGAGAGGCTCAACAACTTTTGCTGCAGATGAACCCTTTGCAATGGTTGCATTATTGGTAAGTATCCTGAGGAGTTCAGCAAAAGCAGCACAGAGAAAATCCGGTGCTTCATGGAGGATGTCAAGCACACTCTCAATCACCCCAGCTTTCACCATTTCCATCTTACATGCAGGCCTGTCTTTCCCTAACTTCACAAGAGCTCTCGAAATAGCCTCATTGAGTAAATAATTCTGTCCATTCAAAAGGCCTACAAGAGGGATCACTGCACCATGTGCAGCAACTAGTTCTGCCAATTGTTCATCATCTAAGAGTTTATCTAATGCACGGACAATTGAGTGGTGAGCAGGACTGTACTCGGCAACGAGGAGAGAAACTAGAGGCTCTACGCAGCGAGCAGCAGAAAGAGTAGATCTTATTCTTGTATTTCCAAAAAGAACAGCACACAACTCACTGGCATCCCCCTTTAGCTCCATCGAGTAATTTGATGAAAGAATCCTGCACAACACCTCTACGGCATTCATCTCAACATCTTGAACTGCAAGGGCTCTTGATGGGTTCTCACTCAGCAGCCTAACCAGTGCACCAATAGCAGCGTGCTGTTCCTTCTCTAATCCAGTATTTAGAATTTCCACCAAAGGTTGAACTGCTTGCCTGGCAGATTCTGTATTTCTTATATAATCAGCAGAAAATAGGTTTTCCAATGCTTTCGCAGCACTATATCTTGCTGTTCTTCCACCTAAACGCAAGACTGCCACAAGCTGACTGACAGCACCAAATGCAGATTCGTGTCTCCTTATCTCAGCGGTGCTAAAAAGAATGCCTAGAAGATCAGTAGCAGCCTCCTCGGTGGCATCTTGTGGGCCAAGAGAAAGATATTTTGTCAACCCTTCCAAGGCCCCTGACTCTACCATGACAATCTGATTAGAAGGACAACCTTTAGCAAGTTGGATTAGAAGCCCCAGAGATAGAAAAGGTGCCCCAGGGCGATCTGGAATTGGTTTAAGCAAATCAACAAGAACTGGTATAGCTTTTCTAGAAGTTGCACCAACCCTTATGTCATCAACCCTAAACAATCTCTCAAGAGCAACTTGATCTGGATAACGGACCAAAGAAAACTCCTCTGACAATTCTAGAAGGTCATTTATATCAATATCAGCACAGCCAAGCAAGGAAAGAAGTCCCACTGCTGCTCCTGAATTTGCAACAGACAGAAGAGTTCCCCTGCTACCGTTACAGACAAGACTCGCCATAGCTTGTGCAGCAAAATATCTGTCTGCTGAATCATCCGATCTCAATAAATTAGCTAGTACTGGTATTGCTTTCATAGTTGCGTTTCCGCGAATGATATCTCTGTCTTGAAATAGAACCGCTAACAATAAGGCACAAATCCAAACATTGCTCTCCTCTTTAAAATCGGTCTGCAAAAATTGTCATTGCAGGTGATAAAGAAAAGAGTTGGCAAATTTCATAATTAGCGTATAGTCACTCATAATTGAGTAAATATAAGAAAAGTGTGCATATCATATTAAAAATGGTTCCACAAATATTGAGAATTTTCCCCATGGGTAGATGCACTGGGGATCGAATACGAGTATTTAGTTTTAAAATGCAGACAAAACTAAATACCTGTGCATACTGTAGAAAAGATTGAGATATTTTCTCCGTAAGGACTTCAATTGCTCCAGCTTCCATGATCCCAGCTTTACTTTTGTCATCACGACTAGCAAGAGCAGAAAGAAGCCATATAGCTATATTGGCACCATAGATGACTGAAGTACTTCTCTCTAAGTCGCTTTCACTAACTTCTTCAGTGATTCTACAGATGCTTACAGTATCTTTATAAGCCTGATCTCCATATTTAGAAGTCTCCACAGAGGTCAGCATTCCAACAAGAGAATGAATGAGTGGAGCACATGAGTTTGACTCATTTAAGTCTTCTACCACCCTTTGATGATTCACTTTTGCAGCACACACAAGAAGTGCAGTTCCTCCAATTTTCACCCTATCATTTAGTGAACTGATTACCCTTCGCGCAACGGATGAAATGCATCCAGATGCACAGGCAACTCCATTTCCAAGAAAAATTCGCTGAGCCCGGCATAGTCGGGACAATATTTCTATAGCCTTATCCTGTAACAATGACGGGGAATCAGCAATACATGAAACTATTGGGGTTATGCTATTGGGGAATTCAGCAAGAACTGCCCAAGCAGGTTTCACATGCTCACTAGCTTCAAAAGATCTTGAGAGGAAAGCCAATGCATCTAATGCCTCTGAAGTAGCAACAGATCCACCGTCAGCGGCTTCAAGGAAAGAAACCAATGCTAGCACAGTCCCAGCACGGTTTACACAGTCAGTTAAAGCAGAATCAATTTGGCGAGACCGGAGAAGCCGAGCAATAGCAGCTGCAGCATGAGTCCTTCCAACATTTGTGCCTTCGCGTAAAACTCTAGTGGCAGACAAAACAATTTCTTCAGGAATAGCTTTCTCCGAGGCTTCACCATCCAAAAGAAGATTAGCCAAACCACATACTGCTTGTTCTGCAACTCGCAAAACCGAAGAGTTAGCAAGCACCACCAACTGAGGCAATGCATCTCTAGCAACAGCAGCCACTTCACGGTTCTTCTTAACTGAGAGAAATATTGCAGCAAGGCAACGGGAAGATTCTACTAGAATGTTCTCAGATTCAACATTTAAAAGTTTCACGACTGACCAAAGAGCCTTCACAGCAATGCTAGTTTCTCGCAAGTCATTCCTGAGTTCAAAGATTCCAGCAAGCGCTAAAGCAGATTTTGCCTGAGTTTCTTCCTTGGTAAAGCTTAAAATTTTTATCATTGTTTCAATCGCATCATTTGCTGCACTGCCTTCACGTAGCATATCACTCAGAGGCGCCACAGAGAGCAAACTTTTTAATGCATCTAACACGTAAACTTTAGATTCAGGTAGATCACTAGTTAATAATGCAGTGAGCTGGCTGATTGTTGCAGTGTCTGACTTGTGAATTAAATGGTTTAAGGTCTTAGCAGCAATCTCCTTCCCATTGGGGCTTCCATTCTTCAGCAGCCATAACAAAGCAGGGACAGCTTCAGCACTTTCAACACACGCCCTTATATCTTCACTATGATTACAGAGGTTCCCAAGGATCGTTGCAGAGTCTTCTTTTGCTTTTGCAGACCCCGTCTCCAGAATTTGAACAAGAGGGGGTATGCCACCAGCAGCCGTAATAGCCCATTTACTTTCATCATTATCATTGGACAGGAGGCAAAGTAATGCAACAGCACACTCCTGCTGCTGCTCTGATGAAAGACCAAGAAGGGATATCAAAAGCTGAATCCCCTCACGTCCTTGAAGGGCTTGCCATAAACTACCTTCGTTGTTGCAGAGAATGAGAAGAGATCTTATCAACTCATCCTGAACTTCATTGGTTGCCATTGTGATCAAACCAACAAGCAGACGTTTTGCATCAGAATTGGCAAGTTTGACTGCGAGTATAGCATTCCCATATAAACTGGCAAGGGCTTCTATTGTACGCTCCTGCACCAGAAATGGTAACCGGGATTTGAACTGCTTAACCAGTGTCTTTTCCACCTCTGTTGGATCCGATGCCCTAGCATATTCTGCTTTGCTATCATATATCATCAGAGCTGAAGCCAACGCTCCTAACGTGTCAGCCACTTGTGCTGGTGATGTACATGATTCAAGGCTTTGACCAAGACTTGAGATGACATATGACAAACCACCAGATATGTTTGCAAGAGCACACATAGCATTCTCTTGCAAAGCTTGGGCAAACTCCCCCTGCATGAATTCTTTTGAAGGAGCAATTGTAGCATTTATTAGAACAGGTATACCATTGTAATTAGCAATATCCCGCCTGGCTTCTTTGCACTGGGCAGAAAGAGATTTTAGAGCAGCTGCAGCTTCTGCTCTAACAGAAGCTTCGTTGCCAGATCCAAGTAGCTTAAGGAAGCTGTTTTGTAGCATCTGCAGACATGACTTTAGTACAAACAGATGCATCCTCCATCATCATGCATGCCAAGAGAAAGCATACATTTGCTTGAGTACTTGACTGTCCAGTAGTAAGCAATTTCACAAGTGTATCAACTCCCCCAGCTTGTATTGTTGCAGCCCAAAATCCTTCAGTGCTGCTAGAAAGATTCCGTAAAGCTCCCGTTAACAATTCATCAACTACGTTTCTAGCATTGAGTCCCTTCTCTAATTGTTCCCACAATACAGGAACAACTCCCTCTGTTGAAAATATTTTTGAGCCAACATGATCCTTAGCACCACCTTGAGAAACGGCATATATGGTCTTTGCTGCTGCAATTTGACCTTCTGCTGAATTTGACTTGAGAAGGCCAAGCAATGGCGGAATACAACCCCCAAGCAATACTTTGAGCCGTAACTCATTCTCTTTGCACAGAGAACCTAAAACACTAGCAGCCTGCAACTTTATGCCAAGTATTCCAGACCGAAGAAGAGATACGAGCACTGGAACTGCTTGAGAATGTGATCCAACTGCACTAAAAGCATTCTCACGTGTATTAATAAGCTCAAGCAATTGTACCAAGGAATTTTCTTTTTCTTGGGTAGATGAGGAATTCTGTCGCAATTGCTCAATGCACTGAGCAACACTTGCTAATGTCCCATCTGGGTCCTCCATACTACTACGATCTCTGCAGATAGAGAGGGAACAGAAATTTCTTAGGTTTTGATTATCATCAAAATTAACCAAACTTTACTTCGTGATATCAGCAAACGTGCAAAGTACGGGTATTTTTTAAAAGCCTTGACAAAGCGGTAGTTGACTGATATTTGTATTTTTTTCATCAGTGAAAAAAAGGGTATTATATGATGGTTGTTGAGATAGATTATGTTTAAAGCTGAAATCACCACAGGAATTAGTAAGTTGAAAGCAGAATAAAATTCAGAATTTTAACATCTAAATGATTAACGCAAAAAACAGTAAAAGCCCTGAAGAACATATAGAGATGAAGAGTAGATATTTTTTAATTATATCTACTTGATTAAGCTCCCATTTAGCACAGTTGACACTTGCATTTACTCTCAGTTGAAGCTTACTTACCTATCAAAATCTTGAATAATAAGGTGGATTAATAATTAGATACAAATTTCCATCATGCAAGATATAGAGTTAGTGCCAAGTTAAGATTACTGCTTCAAAGAAAGGAAACAATGTCCTTGTTTGAGCCCATTATTTAAAACTCATTTTCAACCACACATTCTCTAAATAAAATAATTTTGCATGTAAACCCAAAAACTTTTCCAAACTTTATAACCACGCATTCTCCCAAAAAAAAAAAAAAAAAAAAAAATATATATATATATATATATATATATATATATCACTTTTAACAAAATCTATTCTTAAAAAATGAGGGCTCAAACTGGGGCGATGTAATAAACATGAATAGTATGTCATTGCCTTTCTTGTATATGTGGAGTCTAATTAAGCTGCAATTCCACATAATTGCCAAATTTTCTCAGAATGTAGCTTTTTTTTTGTCCGAAAGGCAAACCATGCCCCATATCAGGAGCAAATACCAGGATGATATGTGGTAGTAACAGATAATAACAGTGGGTCTTGAGATATTCTCCTCAAATGTATATTAAAAACAGTGGAAACAAAACTTACTGCATGTGATTACATTATATGTAGCTAAAAGCTTAGCAAATCAAAATATCAGTAGTAGAATACTAAATTGTATCTGAAGGGTGATGGTCTGCAAAAGACCTTGAATTTGCTTTGACAAGTGTATGGGGAGTTAAAGGCTCCAAGTCACGAGGTTTAGCATCCCCATTTCTCTCCTGCAGCCGAAGACAATAAGATAAACTCATGGTCAGAGAGAATATTAGGAGACACAGGGAGGAGGTGGAATACAGAGGTACAAATGAGCAAACAAATTCAAAACGGTCAAACATAAACTACATGCATCTTATAGATTTAAAGGGTGTTTGGTGGGGATTAAAATTAGATTTTTAGTAGATTGTGATAGAAGTTTTTGAAATGTGTGGTTAAAAAGTTGTGGGACCCAAGAAATGTGTGTTTGATATTAATTGTTTGACTTTGACTTAGATTAAAATCAAATTTTAATCTGAAATAAATGGGCTCTTCTACTGACTTATAAATAATTAAAAGATTTTCTGAAATTACAGAAATAGTTCGAATAGGCAACTCTCCGAGTATATAACAAAGAGGATATTAGACAAGAGAGAGATACACTAAACTATGTTCTGAAGAATGTGGTTTCAATATATTTTTATTAGAAAGCATTAGTTCTGCACTTCACATAATCATAAAGTAATTTCAAGAAATGCAAGAACAGATATCCAATATTTCAGCATGATTGAAATGTTCTCTACAACAATTTCTTGCTCTGGCGAGCTTTTATTTTCGACACAGTTGTAAAGCTAAAGACAAAAGACAAATCCCCCTTCCATAATCCATGTTTCTAGCAATAATGGAAAAGTGAATTGACAGATTCACCGAGCATAGTGAGAATGCCTAGCAAGGTGACGCAACTCCACATCAGTGGAGCAACTTTATAACGATAACGACAACTAGACAATAAGACTACAAAAGGAACAATCTTTATGAGTAGGTGTCAGCTATCAATGAATACAATCCAACTTAGATTTACAAAAGCAAAATTATGACTCCCTCAATTCTCGATTTAAGTAGATCTCCAAGATTTACTTCTGATATACATTTTTCTTATGCTTAATCAAAGAATTTACCAAGTCATTAGTGTTGCTATTGGTGGGAGACAATCTCCAAGCCAGTGTTGCCGCCATCTTTGCTGTGATCCTGAGACTTCACTTCAGATCTGACTCCCCGACACAATCAAGCGCTAAGAGCAGCTTCCTATTGAATGCACAAGTCAAACACAGTACAATTAAGTCCAATAAAAAACAACAGTAACTGGTTAATATTACAACTTAAGAAAAGGGCACTTCGAACAGATCAATCCCTAATAATAGGAATACCAATAATCGGAGCTCTAATCGAAGTGATATGTAAATCACATGTTGGTAAATCATATGAATTGGAGTGCAGAGCGTCAATTTAAGTAAGTGGAAACGAATTAAGAGTAAATGAAGCTAAACTAAAGAAATGCTGTCAGAAATCAAATCCAAAAAGATAGAAAAACGAAATCGCACTAAGACTCTTCAAGTAAGACTAGATCAACACCTTCTGAAATTAAAATTAAAGATAATTACCCAAAATCAACGCAGTATATTCGGCCAAAGATGCCAATCGTTTATTTTAACCAAATCTATATGTAGTCATACTATACTGCGTATTATGAAGGAGAAGATCTAGCAGAAATGGGAAATTGGCTAGGTTCGGTGGAAGAACACAAAATTATCCTCTGCGTGAATGTTGGTGCAGCAATTAATGTAGAGAGGGAAAGTGGGGGAAAGAGTAAAGGGGATGCTGCACCTACTCTCTCTAAAAATCCAATTGTGGAAATGCAAATCGAGAGGGGGTTTCGTAGGAGATAAGCGAGGAAGATAAAAAGCCTCTTCACAGAGAGAGAGAGAGAGAGAGAGAGAGAGGGAATCTGCCTGTGTGTATTGTGTGAGTATGGACATGTGAGAGTGAGAGAGATACAGGGTTGCGTGTGCGTGGGGTGGAGCTTGGATGAGCTATCACTAGCTGGACTGGAGTTGGTCAACCGACAGATTATAGGAGGTGGCTCTTGACTCTTGTTGTGTTTCGGCTCCAGCTCCAGCTCCAGCTCCAGCTCCAGCTCGGCTTGTTGACTTCCAAATGAGAGACCGTTAATTAAAATATAAACTGAGCAAATATTCCGTGATTTCAAAAATTAGAAATTTTTACTTTTGCAGCTGAAGTCCCCAAAGTATGCGAAATAAAGTGGCAAATCTCCTACCCATCACATTTGTAGTACTTCAAAAAATTAAAAATCTAAAAAAAAAAAAAAACTCTTAATCGTTATTTAAATATAATTCTTAAAAAAATTACTTAAATGAAAACAGATAAAAAATTTCAGTCGACTTTATTATTTTTTATATGTTTATTTCTTATCTTGTGTCAACTCTATTATTATTTGTTTGTATTTTACTTTTGAAACGAGAAAAAACATTGTAAGATTCATGAACTTTAAAATGTAGATATAACTGATAATATATTAATGTAAAATACTTATAGTTTACTAAAATCACATGTTTTTCAGTTTTTTTGTTTTAAGAAACAAATTGACAAATCAATAACATTTCCAACAATCCTAAAATAGGAAAGTGAAAATTAATTCAAAACTGAAAAATCAAATATAAATCAAATGGGCCCTGAATTTTCTAAGAAACAAAATTCTATATTTAAAATAAATAAATAAATTTTAATTTAATCTATAAAATTATTTATTTTTATAATTCACTTAACATGTGATTATTTTAACTTTATCCAAACATGCTCTATGTGACAAATTATGTTGTGACTGATAAGGTGGTTATTTTACCTAAAAAAGATATATTTCTAGTCATTTATATTGCTCATCGAGTCCTCTTTAGATAAGTATGACCACTGCACCAGATTTCTCTCTTATCCATTTATTGTATTATAAGTTGATCATCTATAGTTTCGTTGTAATTTCTAATTTGAGTTATCAATCATCGTATGTCAAGTGCCGTTTTAGTTATCCTTAGTTTTAGACTTACTAGATGGCAAACTCCTATTTTTAATTCAATAAATGACAAATTAGCTATCTATAGTTCAACTTACATAGCTGGACAAAACTCACCAAGAAAAGAGCATTTTGCTTTTAATTGCAAGGATGAAGAGCTCACCCTAAATAACTCTTCTAGACCAATTGGACAAGGAGCTCCCCATTACATTTCTAGTGGATAACAAACTCACTAGTCAAAGCTCCACGAGATCCATTGAAACGTGAGTTATGAGCCAAGTGGCTATTACTTGAACCCACTATATGAAAACGTGAGTTATGAGCTAAGTGGCTATTACTTGAACCCACTATATGAAAAAATATCTTTACTACTTTAGCGAAACAAGATGACCATCTATAACTCCAATCATTTTCCAAAATTGAACAAAAAAAATCTCGATATTGGAAAAACAGGAGACACATACAGCTCTTTATCAACAACACATTTAGAATGTCTCCTATAGAGGACATGATACTAAAAGTGTTCAGATTTTTCAGAAGAAAAAACAAAAGTTGGATGCACATGACATTAAACAATGATTGGGGCTTCATGCCAAATACCAGCTAATGAAACGGTTGCTTGTGGTAACATGAAAGGCCAGCTCAATCACTCATCCCATGGAAGTTGAAATGTAACTGTCAAACAAGATGAAGATTCGAATCATCACGTTGCTTTCTAATCAACTGATATAATAACATACTATTTATATAATACAATCCCCCAAAAAATATGGCTGGTGGTTTAGTTAGTTAGAAGGAATGTTTCTTGACTTTCATTCTCTACATTTTATACATCCCTCGTGCAAATTATGCAAATTTTATAATTTTGGAATAAAAACTGCCAAATATGCTTCCAACAGCATTTTACAACAGCAAAGGACAAAAACGCCTCTCCATTTTACACTTATCCCAACTTCCCAAGGCAAAAACACAGTAACGGGTTGCTTACGGCAAAAACGTTCAAATAATTGTCTACAATGCATCTGTAATCAGAATTGCTGTATAATAACCATACATCATGTTTTTATTTAAAGGACACGTTTGATCAGCCTGTATTGCAACAGAAGAAAAATGCTGCAATCACTTACAGAAACTCCTTTGGCAGAAAAAGTATCCTGTTAAGGTTTGCGTAATGCTTGGGAAAAAATGAAGAAAATAAACTCGCTATGAATGTATGGGCCAGAAAATTATGTTAAGCTAATAGAAGTCGCATAGGATTGCAGGACCATTAAAGCTTGTTCAGTGATGGCTCTGTCCCTAGCTCGCTTAACCCAGTCGTCAACAATGTTTGCTGCCTGGCTGCCTTTAAGACCATTCTCAAGAGCATCTGCAGCTTCACAAAGTTTCCCTTCAGCTAAGAGGCTCTCGACTCTATTTATGAGAGATTCAATTCCATCACCAGATTCGTCAGCCTCCTTCACCTGAACTTATAAATAAAGATCAGTACAGAAATACAGTATGTTCAATCGATAAATCCATGCTCGAGATGTTGAGTGTCAAACAGAAAAACACACCTTCAACCAAGAAGCAACATGAGCTAATGAATGTGACAATATACCGCCACCACCTTGTGGAATAAGGCTAAAGTGCCGGAGTGTTCCCTTCAATCCATCAAACTGTAAAATTAACAAAGTCAGATGTAAAATTATTTCAAGTTTCATGTTTTTACCGAACAGGTTTAATCTAATAGTGATGATAAAAGGTTAATATATACATCCTGATATGTATGTATAATAATCTAAATAAAGGTGCCAACTGACAAAAGCTTTGAAAAACACTCAACCCACACACCCACCTACCCCACCAAAAGAAGGGAAAAAAATCAGTGTCAGCTAAAATCATTACCCCATCACTTATTGGGGGACGCGGGGGAGTTGGAAAAGACAACGCGATACACCAATACCGATGGACTAGTTCTATGTCCCATGGAATTTTCCTACATCATTGCTGTTGCTAGGTAACTTATTTGCCTAGGTTTGCAGTCACAACATTGTTGAATAGCAATACAAGTAGAGGAAGTCACCAAAACTGGTCAAGAAAATAGAAATATCTAATTACCAAATACCAGACAATCTGAATCAGCTATTTCATGATTTATGTATAAACCATGGTCCCGTTTGGTAGAGATTAAAATCCAATTAAAATTGAAAATATGGCTGTTATTGGGTCCCACTTATCTAATAAAAGTCAACAATAACGGCTAGTTTTTTAATTTTAATCCGATTTTAATCTCTACCGAACACACCCCATATATCTCGTCGTCATCCTTTCTCATAACAGGCAAATGGAAGCACAGTGACAAGAAATTGAGAATGATTTAAGCCTCTCTCTTGTACTGACCAAGAGCTAACAATAACAAATTTCAAAGAAAGTGAAACTAGAAAATGTTAATAATTGTTCAGTCCACTTCACATGAAGAATTTACAAGTAGATAGAAATGAGTGGTGATAAGTGGTGGGTCCATTGGAATGTGTGGTTGATGTATAAATTTTGCCAAACGGAGGCTTAGTTTCAAAACTACCCTTCAATTTCCTCTGCATATCCTCTAAAAAAAGAAGCATTTAGGATATTCAAAAATGTATCAAAACTTTGAACAACGATCAAGTAAACAAAATAATTTCATTGTACAAATTAGTAACATATCATGGATTTAGGACTTGCAACGATTTAACAGCTTAATGAAATTCTAACAAGTCATGTTAATTGCAAGAACCATATGAGAAGTAAAGAGAAGGTAAAAAGTTGACACAAAATTATGAGTTATGGCTTGATGATCTCTTCATAACATACGCATAAGCAAAACTTGCCTTATGATTCAATTGGGACACTGTTTCAGTCCCATATTTACAGGTGTCTTCAGGAAGGGAAGATAGAACCAGATCCAAAAGAGAGTCTTTGTCAATGCCTTCAAGGTAAGAGTGGAGCACTTCTATTTCTTTCTGAATTGGCAGCCCTTTGGACAGCGCATCTTCAAATGCAAGCGCTCCCTGGAAGGCACAGAACAATTAAAAGATAAATTCTTGCCAAACAGATTCATTCATGAAATATGTACTTGTTGAAACATGTCACACATTTGATGAAAACATAAATTCAGCATTTTCAAAACAAGATTTATAAATTAATTTATCACATCTCTAAAAGCTTAAGATTATAGATACAGTGATTCAACTGTATTATAAATATGTTCCCACTCTAACAACCTTTGAATAGCTTTATTTTATTTGAGAGCTCTTAAGCATAATATCACCAAGAACTTCCTAACCATACCACAGAGATTTTCTCAATAATAATTCCTTCACAGAAATTTGTCACTTAAACAATTAAGTTCCACACAAGGAACGCGTCTCTTTTCCATTTTCCCGACTTTGGTTGGGACCTGGTGTTGTGAATTAACGTGGTTCTAAAGTTCCAACATATTGATTCCTTTGGACTTTTCTGTAATGTGCTTCTTAAAACAATATAGTTTGGAAAAAGGATTCATGTGAGCAACCCCACGTTTATTGGACATATTGCTTAGCTTTTTCTTCTTGTTGCTGGTAGCTGGGTGCAGGCATGTTTAGACATAACTTAATTATCAAAAAGAAGGTTAAAGGATCACGCTCGCATTGCTGCCTGTCACCGGACCCTTGTGAAATCTCATCTCCTGTAAGAATGCAGTTGTCCCCACACTTGAAAGAGAGTCTAACAACTAATAGGTTAAGCAGTTTTCATAAATGAATATGCATTTTAGTTGCACAAAAATAAAAAAATCTTGTCTGATGGGGCATGAAACAGAAGATTGTTTGAGAGAGGATAAATGAGCATGCTGTATTCCACAAGATGGAGAGTAGGAAACTTTGGAAGAGTCAGAAACTATGAAAAATCAACCGAGACGTGCCTTATAAATGTACTTAAAAGGACAAGTTTACTTTGCCAATAACATTGAGGTTCGCTAATTGGAAGCATGTTTCCTACAATACAAGAAATGGAAGCCAGTGGGAGGTAGATGGAAACAGGGTAAAAATGCATTGGAACTACTGAAAAAAGAGAAACTACTTTTCAACTTCCTTCAGGCTTTAATTAAGAACCACATAATGATTAATAAACACCCAGGCAACTCCACCAAGCCGGGTCCATTCCCAATCATGTTGATAATGCATGTTATAATTATATATTAAAGTGAGATCAAATTGAATTATAGAAGTTTTAAAATTTATTCCCACTTCTAGAAGCAGTTAATGGGAGCAATATTGCAAGGGAAGATATTACCAAAGCAAGCTTGTGAATAGAATGACTCTGGCTAGCTTCCTCCGAGCGTGCATAAAATGCCATGCACAAGGCATCTATCTGCGACAAGTCACGATAAAATGACATTAAACGCACAATATAGATCAATCTAAGGATAGTATGCTATGGACAAAACTTTAAGATTGCTTTCCCCTCATGAGCTAAATCGTTTACAAAAACCAACACGTTCTTTTTCAAATATGATAAACAAAATATTTGGAAAAGAAGAAAAACAAATCAATAGGGGAAGACATCATCCTAAAATGAGAATAGATGAAAACGAACAAGGAAAAAAAAGAAGCTGTTTCCTCATCCCATTGAAATTATTTTTCAATGAAGTCCACAATGAGATCAGTTTTTTCTTAAAAGCTATTCTTCCCACAGCAAACTATCCAATGTAACTTGTGAAACAACCTCTAGCAACCACACTAGAGGGAAATTTGAATGTGTTGCACTGTGAATTAAAGAAAGAGGATAATTTCAGGTAAAACCACATTACGAATCACATAAAATTGGAAGTATGAAAATTACATAGTTCCAAACCCTGTAAAATATTTAAACCTTTGTCTTTGAAATTCCACAACGGTATTTTATTCTTGTGAGTACACTACCTCTCTTATGACACCCTGTAGGCTTCCAAATTTGGTAGATTTTATTCTTGTGAGTACACTACCTCTCTTATGACATAGATTTTATTCTTGTGAATACACTACCTCTCTTATGACAGTAGGCTTCCAAATTTGGTAGATTTTGTTATTGTGATACACTACCTCTCTTATGACAATAGGCTTACAAATTTGTAGAACTATAGATTGGCGCCTAATACTATAAGCAGTAATACAATCAATTTGTAACATGGAGTGAGGGTTTATGTAACCAACGGTTTCCTATAGAACTGTATTGATCTAAAAGATTTCAAAGCCTCTTTTTTTTCCGGTTTGTACTTGGAAAATTCTTCAATCCGCAAGTTTCTGCAGGACCAAATCTACTTTCTAAATTTTCATTTCAATTGACACGGAGAACAAGTAAACTTCTGGACTAGAAATCTCAAAATAGTTTCCTTTAAATGTAAAATCAATATTAGCAGGTATCATACATTAAGATTAGCTTCTGCCATTTTTTCGATCTGGGAAGTCTTCTCACTTGCAATTGCAGCAGCCAATTCAGCTTTAGCTAGCTCCTGCATTTGCTGCAGCTTTAATTCTGATTCAGTTTCCTGCACATTTGAAGTTCAGAAATAGAACCAGCAATTCAACATAGTCAAAACAGCAACCATAGAAAAATATTGTCTCAAATATAGTAATAATACCTTTTGTTCAAGTTCTGTTATGAGCTTTTCTTCTAATTTTTCTTGAAGTGATTTGAGAGCAGCAGCTGCTTTCAATCTTTCTTTGTTTAATTCCTGAGATTTCAAGCGAAGACAGTCTAAGTGATTGGAAACATATTTGCAGTAAAGGAGAATTAAAGGGAAAAAAAAGAAATCTATCATTGTACATGCAAAAGCAGAAGACATATAATGTTAGAACCTAAAATGGTAAAAATATACTCGTGAAGAAGCACGCATCTATTGTAGCGTTGCCTCAACTGTCTTTAACAGACCATATCCTACTTGTGCGAGGCAGCGGAGACATAATATAAGGTAACAATTGTAATCACCTCTATTAAAATTGATAGTGCAAAATAAGGCCGCAATTTATGTTTATCATATACATGAAAATAACATGCAAAAGGGGGAAAACTTAAAAACCTTATCCAGAATGGCTTCCCTCTCAGCATAAAAGAGTTCCCTGGCCCTTGTATCCTTGAGTTCATTTTCATACTTTTCCTGAATTAATCAAGCAAACACATATGTTAGTAGGAAATAAAATATACAGTCGATAAGTTTAGTTTACAGTATTGTAAAAATTCAGCTATTGAGCATGCATGATGCTATCTAAAAGTTGGATTCTTGATGTCGTTATTCAATCTCTCTAACCTTTTTGCTTACATAATAAACAGAAAATATATATAAAGTTTCTGCCTAACCTTCAACGCTCTCTTCTCTTCAGCAAAAGAACGAGCATCTAACTCAGCTTGCCTTCTCTCAGCAGCATGTATGGCTTGTAAGAAGTCAAGAACCAATTTCCCATCCTTTGTTATGTAACCATCAGGTACATCCTCTATTGCTGCAGCTACATTCTTTGATACAAAAATAAAATTTAAAAGATGAAATGAGAGACCTCATTTTCATCATAAAAAAATTAGATTTAGGTAATAAAAACAAATGACAGGATACTTCCTCTAAGAAACAACTTCATCTATCGCAAAACCAACCTCATTTTTGTTGGAGGAAGCTGTAGAGGATTCTGCATCTTTATATCCTAAATAGTAATCATCAAGGAGAGAAATAGGTGTTTTTGTTTCATCACCCAGAGCAACCTATAAAGAGTGGCTTCTCAAGAAACAGTGAATGGTTTGCCTAGAAGAATGGAAACTATAATTGGAGCAAGTGAAATATAACCAACCTTAGAATTATCGTCATGTACCTCACGCATGTCTTGAGAGGTCATTTGCTCTCCAAATATAGATTTGATATCATTTTCTGAAGAAAGTTTGTCAGCTGATGTAAGTGTTGGTGTGCTTTCAATTGCCTTATCCTGCTCCACATTGGGTTTTGCCTCTGGGCTCTTCATTTCAAAACTTTCTTCTGTTGGTTTATTAGTTACATCATCAGATGACATGCTGATTGGAGGAGAGCTGGCGAAGTCTTTCTCTTGAACACGTTCAATATTTTCTTGCATCGGTTCTACTGCATCTTTCGCTTGAAATTTGCTATCCTCTTCAGTTGTGATAGAACATTCTGCGGGACTCGGTTTTGAATGTGTTTCAATGTTTTTGTTGGCATTGTCTGCATTAAAACTTGATGAATCCGACTCTTGGGAGCTTGTCGCTGAAATTGTTTGTTTCAATTCACTATCTTGTATTAATGTACTTTTCTCTGGTAATTCCTGTGTGTTCTTATCTCCATTCTGATCCTCATCATTCTTGATGGGTTGTTGCTGCTCTTTACCAAGATATCTATCAAGAACACCATAATAGTTAGCTACCATGAGAACAGAACCCAATGCAAGACTTCCACCAATAATTTTTGGTAGAGAACTCTGAGACTCAGGAGCATTGCCAGACGGACTACGCTGATGAGGTTCACTATTCTGAGTAACTGAGAATGCCCTTCTGGAAGAAAGATGTGAAGGCACCTGTAAATTATATGAACATCAGAAGAATAAAAGGCAAATCTTTCAATCAACCAAAACACGCTATGAGTACATCCCCAAGTATGTCAATCCCAGTATGCCACTGCTCATGGAAAGGAAAATAAAGCGTTATTCACCATTAGGGTAAAATATGGTACAATATATATGTGATGTGGGGCATTAGATAACACACTCAAATTTTAGTGAACAATCCAAATGACAGTTTTTTTAGTTGATGATAAACCACATATTTCAAATATCTGACATGGTGAAACCATAATCAAACTGTAGAGCAGAGACAGAGAAATGCATTCAATCTTCCTGTAAAAGTTAGTGATGGAGATTGCATTCCTAAGATAGGAAATTATATTCCTAACAGTTGACATAGCATCCCTAATGGTGAAGATTACAATCCAACATTGCATATTTATTTTAGGCCTAATAAGAAACTAGATGTAATTTGAATTTCTTGTAATAATTATTAGTTTTTAAGTAAGGAAAGTATCCAATTTAATATTTTTCTAAGCTCTCATTCTTGTTAGGAACATCTACAAATATATAGGACTAGTCTTGTTGAATAGTTCAGACAGCTGATCGGAGACATTCAGTGATATCATCGAACTATTCTCCAACTCTCTCCCCAGATTTGCATTTTGTCATTTCTTCATTCTGCTTTCTTCTCTCCTATTCTCTTCCTATTATTGTTCTACATCAAATTGTTCAATAAATTCCTGAACCATAGGCAAGTTACTTCCACTACGAATCTCTCTCTTGATTGCACCATTCATAAAGCTCCTTGTGTAACTGTTTCCAGATTTACAAAAGATCTAAAGCTAAGTTTACTTTTGATGTTACTTTACATTCACTGGAGTCCTTGTAGAAAGCTTACCATAAGGACCCAGAAATTGAAAAATACCTATATTTTTCCAATGTAAGACAAGCACATCAACTTCTTGATTCTCAAAAGTTCTTGCCCCAGTTTTTTCACTAGGTCTAGCGATGGATCTCAGTCTACCGGTTAAATTCTTTCTAGGACATACATACAATAAACAAAATGCTGATTGCCCAATCACTAATAATCCCAACTCTATCAGATGCCTTCTTCCCCCATCTCTGTGTCATTTGCTTCCTAAAATGTGTGTCGCCACTATCAGGCTAAAGGATATATGGCTTTTAAGTAGTCGCGACATACTCTTGCACCAGAACATGACCTTGATACTCCAATCCAAGGAGATGATACTTGATGAGTGTTTCCTTGACCCTATAGAACATTCATATTGCAACTAAGAGTTTATTGAGGCATATGAGGATAAAAGAGAGGTTATCTCTGTCGTAAGAAGTGTCTTGTCCATTCTCTTCTACTCTAAAGAGTAGAAGTTCGCAAACATTTCCATACTTACATTTTTTGTACGGATAAATCATGCAAACTTGCGATTGATGGGGGCAGTACAATAAATGTTTGCCAAAATCTACCATTATTTGGTTTGGATAGAGAAAACTTCATTACTTTTTACAGAAGAGATGTCTAGCTCCACTTTAAAAGCTTAGGGTGCAAAGGTACCATTAAGTTTTGGAAGAACTTGGATGTGTTTTCTTCAATAAATGGGTAACAATATTTTGCATGTTGCTTCAACCTCTCTTCTAAATGAAGGCAAATAGAAAGGAAGTTTTCAACAATGACAGAAAACAAGTAAAAGAATAAAGAAGTCATCAGCCAACCCCAAATGAAGAATGAAGAGCAGACAAATGAGAGAATGCAAAAAACTTGTAAACTACTTCTGAAATATTCGAGCAGTTTTTTATTTCCTCTTCTCACATGCAGACATCCCCCACCCCATAAAAGGTCTAATAGTGATAACAATATAGCTGAATAATGAGATGGTGCCACCAACAAAAGTCACCTAAACCAATGTACACATCCTTTCATTTTTCCACCTCTTCTACCCAGTAAGACCTTAAGTAGATATTTAAGATTAGCATCTGCAGTGCACTACGTAGTAAAGACAGAATGCTTTTCAATTCTTTCTCAATACAAATTGACCCCTTTCAGCTGCAACCGTGCAGCCATTTTTTGCCCTTCTATAGGTCTTCAGCCTCTTTCTCTAATTTCTGTGATATTATCAACCTCATAGCAAATATAACTCAAATTTCCTTTCTTATTGTTTCAATTGCAATCATTGTTCAAATGATAACTAATTTAGTCAATGAAGCCATAGGACTGTTCAACTCAACAGAAGGGGTACAAAAATGACTTTCTCAGCAACATCAGTCAGTGCCATTACCCTCTTGCCACGTCAACTCCTTTCTCAGGTGTCTTAGAGACTAGAGTACGGAAATAAAGGAAACTGAAGAACCAAAGAAAACTCGAGGATGCATTAATATCTTGTGCAAGGCAACAAGAAAACTTGAAC
The DNA here is from genome assembly GCA_019395295.1 of Osmanthus fragrans. Classification (NCBI taxonomy): domain Eukaryota; kingdom Viridiplantae; phylum Streptophyta; class Magnoliopsida; order Lamiales; family Oleaceae; genus Osmanthus; species Osmanthus fragrans. The sequence continues at coordinate 7,597,032 of CM033352.1, read as the reverse complement.
ATGCTTAGGTTGAACAAAATATGAAGAAAGATAAATAGAAGTATAATAAAGGAAAACCTCAACAAATAATGAAGAAATGGAATTTAAATTGATTGAATTGTCTGCATGGTGCACTGAGATTTGTTGATGTATAATTCATATTATCTGGTTAAACATTCAATCAAAATTCTCTAAAAAAATGCAATTTGAAAATAAAAAATCGAACAAACAGACACAACTTCAAGAAGCATAATGAAAAATTAGAGAAAACAAAAGGAGAGATATCAGTGAGAATGCCAATCAATCATCCGAAGCAATAGTAAGAAATTAATATATTCTGAAGTTCACAAATCTCCTGAATTCACAGATTCCATAACATTGTTTACTCAAATAAATTAAAAAAATAAAAAACATGCCTGGGTAGTAATCCGTAATGGAACCCTTTGAACTGAACTACGGGTCGCAAGCCGTAAAATGGGCCTGCAAAATTGATTATCCATAAAATTGAAGGGAAAAAAAAAAAAACCCTCGAAGGAATAAATTAGTTAAACGAACATTTGCCACAGCCTATACATGTGCGCGTTTACGAATCGTGGGTTTACCTGCGTAACATTTTGGATTGGGATTCTGGGAATTGTGTAGAGAGTTGGAAGTGGCGAGCTGAATCTTTAAGTAATTTGAAGTAACGTTTCTAGACAAGGGGGATCAGAAATGGAAATGGAACGCTGCAGGCCGCAGTACAGCGGGTAGACGTGAAAGGGTAAGCGGATAGAAGTGAACGGGCCAGGATGTTTCCGCCCGGTTCGGGTTCACGGACCGATATGCCCATTGGAGGCTCGACATGGCCTGGTCTGCAAAGTCCATTGCAAAAAATTTCATAAATCCTACTTTAAGAATAGTATATTTTCAAAATCAGAAATTAAGTTTCAAATTTTCAAAATCAAATATTCATTTAAAAAATATTTATAATTTATTCAATTAATTATATATTTTATTAATTAAACAAATTAAGGTCACAGATTTACACAATTTGGTCACAGATTCACAGTTTGATCACACATCGAAATTTATTAAGTCACAAATTTTTTTCGAGATCACGAATCGAAATTTATTAGGTCACAGATTATTTTCGAGGTCACGGATCGAAATTTTAACAAGTCACAATTTATTTTCAAAGTCACAAGTCATAATTTATTAGGTCACAGATTATTTTTGAGATCACAAATTAAAATTTTATAGTCACAGATTTATTATTGGTCACAAATTAGCCAATTTAGTGGTCACAGTTAACTAAATAATCTGTGACCACAGCCACAAACCATCGTTGACCCGCCACCACCTCACAAATTGGATCTGGACACCACCGTCACCGCCACCGCACAAAGTCTGAATCTGAAAATTAACACCACACAACCGCACCACCACTGCGTCACAATAGCACATCACCGTCGCACCCACCACACCTTCGTTCCCGCCACCGCACCACAGCACTACCACCGCGCACAACACCATACCACCACCGTGCACAGCACCACACAAGTCACAGCATAGGTCACAGCATATGGCTCAGGTCACAGAGACTATACATGACCACTTCATCACCACTACCATCTTACATGCCCTAAACCTACTCTGCCGCTGCTATCATAGCCGGCAACTCACCACAACCACCATCACTAACGTCGCCAACACAGCCTTACCAACAGCAAACCAAAAACCATGACATCACATCACCACCACCAACCCACACCCCCACAGGCACCATTCATCTTCTCCAACACCACCGCACCACCACCAACCAACACTGTCACCGCCACCGCCGTCGACATCTCCGCCAACACCGTCGACAGTAACAACACCACCACTAAGAGTATAACAGACAGCAACAGTTTCAGATCCATCCCCCCACGAAACCACCACGCCGTGACGCTCACGTTTGTGACAAGCCGACTCCACCACCACTACACCCTAACGTCACCGCTACCAACACCATTGCAGCCAAAATCGCGACCACAACCACCCAACACACAACCAAAAATCAAATCCAAAATTACCACCACCACCCGCCGCCGCCACCACCACCACCCAAACACAACCAAAAATCAAATCCAAAATACCACCACCCACTGCCACCACTACTGCGATTGCAAGTACCATAACCACCACGACCACACCCCAAGCAGATTCATCGCTGCTGCGAACGGTAGAGAGTGAGTGACGCCGCCGCAATGCCTACGAGGCGATGACGCCGCTGCAGTGGTCTCTCGAAGACCAAGATATGGGTCGCCAGAGTGGTTTGTGTGTGGATCGCCTCTGGCTGTCGAGAGAGATGAGAGAGTCACTGTGTGTGTCGAGGGAGAGAGAGAGAGAGGAGAGTGAGAATCTAAAATTAGGGTTTGGAGTATAAATATTTATTTTATAAAATATTAATTAAAATAAAATTTCTGATTTTTGAATTGTGAAACTTGGGGTCTGATTTTAGAATGTTGAATACTTAAAGTAGGGTATTGTGTAATTTCCACAAGTCCATTTCTACCTGAGGCCCGATTTATTCGATAAGGTCAAAATCAAGTGGAAATTACACAATACCCTATTTTTCAAGATCCACTTTAAAAAATAAGATGAAAGGTTTGATTACACAAAAATCAGATTTTTTCCCTAATTAATATATTTTAAAATTAATTAATTTATCATACACAAATCCAACCCTAATTTATTTCTCCTCACTCCACCCCACGCCAACCCCCCCTCTCTCTCAACGTGAAACATCGCCCCTTTCCTCTCTTTCTCTCGCCTCTCCCCATCTCTCTCTCTCTCTGAAACCTAGAGAACTCTCCGCCGGAAACTGCCCTAATCTCCACTGCAATAGATCGCGGCGTCGATGTACGAAGGTCGGCGTCTGACATGGCTATAGCTGTGTATCGGCTGCGACGGTGGTGGCGGTCATAGTGACGGTGGCGACGTGGTTGATTTGTGGTTGTGGTGTGATGGATTTGTGGAGGTCATGGATGATTTGTAGTTGTGTGGTGGTGAGGTGATTGGTGGTGGTGGTGGTGGCGGTGCCAGTAGACTTGCAGTCGAGGAGGCTGTCAAACTCTGGCTCGAGAACCTTTGAGATGTTGCTTATGATGCTGATCCGGAACCAGATGATGCCAGAAGTGTGCTTATACTTCTCTTTCTATAGGCCTTTGGCATTCCGATGGAGAATGGCTCACAAAATCAAGAAGATAAATGTCAACTTCGAGGATCCAAACAAACAAGCTAGTGACCTTCGCCTCCAGAGTGTTGCTGACTTTGCTCTGTCCTTGCCTCCGGCCCCGGTAACTGACAGCATAATTGTTGATCCAATTGTCGTTGGAAGACAAGATAATGAAGCAGAGTCATTTTGATGAAAGGATTTGTTTGTTGATTTTTTGTCTGGGGTGGTGGTGGCGAGTTGAGGTGGCGGTGGTGGATTGGCGGCAGTGATGGTATTGGTGGTGGTAGTGGGGTGACGGCGACAGTGATAATAGGTTTGAGAATTTTTTGGTTGGTCGTGGTGGAGACGCCGGAAAAGGAATTGTGACCAAGTATTGGTGGTAGATCTTGATTGAGATCGGTTTGTGACCATAAAATTTGAGGGTTTGTGCCTGAAAAATTAGTCTGTGACTTATTCAATTCTGATTTGTGACTTTGAAAAGAAATTGTGACCGATTAAAATTCAGATTCGTGACCTTGGAATTAATTGTGACCTAAGAAATTAATCTGTGACCTATTTTTTTGGTTGATTGTGACCATTTAATTGGTTAATCTGTGACTGTAAACAATATGTGACTAATGAAAAATATGAACTATGACTAAGAAATAATGTGTGACCTAAAAAATTGTTAATTTGTGATCGATTATAAGTTGTGACTTATAATGTTTGTGATCTGTGACCGATAAAGAAATTGTGACTTATAAATTTTTCACATGTGACCAAAGAAAAAATTGTGACCTTTAAAATTTTTGAATTGTGACCGTAAAAAAATTATGACATTTAAAAATTTTGATTTGTGACCGGAAAATAATATGTGACTAATTAAATTGTGAATTTGTGACCGATGAGCAAATTATGACCTATAAATTTTTTAAATTATGACGTAAAATAATTTTTGACATTTAAAATTTCTAATTTGTGACCGAAAATAATATGTAACTAATAAAATTATGAATCTGTGACCAAATTATATAAATCTGTGACCTTAAATATTTAATTAATTAAATATATATTTAATTAATTAAATTATAAATAAAAATTAATAAAAATCTGATTTTTGAAAGTTAAAACTTATTTTCTTATTATTAAAATGGACCAAAGTTATACTCTTACTTATGAAAATTTCCCCAAAATCAATCACCTGTAAACTCGACATTTAGCTTCGTGTGCTCGACATTTCTAGCTCCGAAACTACCCTAACCTTAGGAACCTTTATAAAGTCTTTTTTTAATCTCTATCCACCTAGACAACAATTCATATAATGCATTGAAAATATTCTTAGTGTAACAACGTTCTCTCACAACTCACAGTTGACAAAATGCATAAGATATAACAACTTTTTTTTTTTTGGATTACGCTTCATTACTGGCGTTTCCAACTGCCCTGTCCTGAGTCTTGGTGAAAGAGGTAAATCGCAGATTATATCTCCAAGGGTATAGGGTGGAAGGCTGCTTGTACACTTGCATTTACCCAAGAGCCAAATCCATATTTCAGAATTTGAAATCTTGACGCGACAGTCTCAAGTAAAATAGGATTTCTCCATCTTCTTCTTTTACCACTTGGAGATGTGTTCTAGGGCAAGATACAACAACTTTTGCTTTTACACTTCAGGGCTAGAGGGTTATGAGTCGAATAGCTCTTGTATTAAGTCAAGTGCAAAGAAACACTTCTAATTATTGAAACTTATAAATTTCCGTTTGACACGACTTTTGTTTTTGCTTCTACTTGTAGAGGAGTTTTTTTGAGGAAACTACATTAAACCAACTTCTTCTAAAAACTCTTTTAATCAGATAAAGTATTTTCCAAAAAATTATACAAACTAATTTAAAAGTTATTTCTCAATCGCAAAAGCAACTTTAGACTTATCAAAAAATCATGTCTAAGACATTGTGTTGATTCATTTAAGATGAACTGAGATTAACCACCACAAAATAATTACTAACTGCTAGCAAGAAAGATGGACCCTCGTTCACCTTGTAGAATTTTTAAACCCTTGTTGTACATCTTGCAATATTTATAAACTCGTGTCGATGTCCTTTATTCTCTAGTTCGTCGTGTGTCTTTGATCTCCTAGATCGATAGGACGTTTGCTAGACGGGAAAGCCTTGAAACTGCTATTCATCTAATGTGTGATATGCAAGATAAATTGTGCCCAATATCAACCTATATTGCAGTCATTGTTACATTCTCCAATAAATAAAATGTGGTCAACTTCACCAAATAATGTTCTAAAAGCCCAATACCACCATAGGTACAAAATTGTGCCACACATCATTACTCTATTATAGACAAAATTATGAGAGGTCCAACTAATTATAAATCACACTACTGTGGTCAAAAAGCAATTTAACGAAGTTCACTAGCACTCTCTTTCTACCATTTTTGGTTTTCAGTATGATACGAGTGCACTTGAGTAGGCTTGTGCAAAAAGCATTCGTTCAAATTAGTATGTTTGGCCCTATTTTTCTAAAAATTCATTTTTTTTAAAAAATTTATTTCAAATCACACATTCTCCTATAAAATAATTTTACAGTTAAATCCAAAACTTTTTTTTTTTTACTTTTAATCACACATTTTCCAACAAAACACTATTCTAAAATACATTTTTGCCAAAAGGGGAGGGGAGCAGCGACGGATCCGTCGAAAGTTTGAGCTCTGGTCTGTGGAGCGTCGATCGGGGATGGAGGGAACTGGTATTCTGGGAAAGAACTAAGAAGAAAGAATCAGTTGCTGGAGCCTGGCGGGCCGTTTAAAAAAAATGGCAACAGGCCTAAATCATTTGGGTCCAATCTAGTCCAGTCCATGAGTGATGAGTCCAGTCTCTACTAGTACTAAGTGATCCAAATCAAATTTCATTTCCCCAATTACAGTCCGGCAGATTGAGAAGGAGAGGAGAGACCAAGAGAAAATTGGTTCTTCGCAAACCCTTACTCTCAAATTTCAATTTCCAAATTTTCAATCGAAGCCTCGAAGGCAGAAGCAAAAATCAACGTTGGAGACTTGTAATTGAGGCCGGCGTCGAGTCACTACGTCAGGGTTGCAGAGGTTGCTCCGTTTCGCCACTTCAACTTCAGCAAGTTCGATTTCTTTCTGTCTTCACCGTTCATTAACTTCGGTCATCGACTTCAACTTCAGCAAGTTCGGTTTCTTTCTGTCTTCACCGTTCAGTAACTTCGGTCATCGATTGATTGATTCAATCACTTGTGAGTTTTGTGAATGTGTTGTGCGGTTGTGTCGTGTGCGGTTATCTTGTGAATTGTGACTTAAGTTGGGTTTTATTATTGGATAATTTGGATTTGAGTTTGATTTTGATTGTTAGATTTGGGCTTCATCAAATTCGGGTTGGATTTAGATTGATGTTGTAGATTTGTATTTTATAGTTTGCAGTTATATTTGGTAATTGTGTTTAATGATAGCTTGTGGCCTAATGGCCTTTGCAATCAAGAAATAGTTATTTTTGAATATTGGAATTGACTTTGTAAGTGTAGATATTGGAATCTTAGACTTAATTTTTTTATAATAAGTGATCCATTTGAGAACTCTTGGTAAGTACAGAAAGTCCATAAATATATGAGAGATTAGGATGAGTTCAAGAAGGTTAAGGATTTTGAGAATTATCCACTGCAATATATATAAAGATTTTGAAAAGTCTAAAGGAATACACTGGTAATAATTGGTGGGCAGATGTGGATAATTGATAGCACAGCTTATTAATCTTAGACTAAACTCTATAAACTTGGATAAGGTTGTCAACAAAAGCAAAATCACTGACGACATTCTTAACTGGACAAAGATAGATTAGCAAATTCTCCTACTTTTAAATTTATTAGTTATACTTTGCCTAAAAAGCTTCAACTATGTTTGTCAAGGTTTTGGATCTGTCAAATATATAACTCGAATGCTCCGAGCAGCTTATGATGATACTGTACCAAATATAAATAAAAGAAACGAATCATATTAATACGAGAAAGTAGATTTAACGAAGAAGATAGATCAAATGTTGTGAATATATTTTATTTATCAAAGTGTTATTACTTATTATTGAGAATTGTGATTTTTTTTTTTATCAATTCTAATTGAAAATTAAATTGGACATTTTACATAATATGGAACGATTTTTTCAACCAAAATGAAAATCTATACTTAGTATTCCTAGTTCTAGTTGTGCTCCTAGTCCCGCCACTGTTTCTAGCCTAGCACACGAGTTGTTAGATAACACAAAGAAGTCCCGTGTTCAAAGTCCCGTGTTCAATTCAATGTGGATGATCTTGTATCTAATCCAGGAAAATACCCCCCGATAGAGTCATATGCTCCTAATATGATGGATGATGTTAGGATGACATACTTGAAAAAAGGTCATTGTCAACCACATGGACATGACTTTCCAAAAAGACGGATGAAAAATGATAACAGGTGTTTTCGGAAAGAATGATTTTCTGAATTTCATCGGTTGGAACACTGTATAGAAACTGATGCGGCTTATTGTTTGCATTATTATTTGTTCAAACCTGATAGAGGAGGTCAAGGGGGTGGACATATATTCACTAAGACCGGCTTTATAGATTGGAAGCACAAAAATATATTGAGAGATCATGTCAGGCTTGTTGATAGTGCTCATGATCACACTTTTGTAAAGTGTACCAATTTGATGAATCAAAAGCAAAGTATCGCCTACGTTATGTCTAGCCAAAGTAGTAGCCACCAAAAAGGTTATAGGACAAGGCTGACCGCAGTGCTAGATTATACTAGATTCCTCTTGATACAAGGATTGCCGTCTCGTGGTACGATGAATCGAAAGAGGCTCTTAATAGAGGAAATCTAATTGAGTTACTAAATTGGTATACAACTCGTTGTAAGGAAATTAATAAAATAGTACTGAGTAATGCTCTTGGAAATGATCAAATGACTTCACCAAACATTCATAAAGTTTTGATTAATTGTTGTGTTGTAGAGACTACAAGGTCTATTATCAATGAGATGGGTAATTCTTTGTTTTCAATTTTGGTTGATGAGATTTGGGATAATTCTATAAAAGAACAAATGACAGTTGTTTTAAGGTTTGTTGACAACAGTGGGCAAGTGAAGGAGCATTTGTTGGGCATTTCTCATGTCCCTGATACTTGTGCTCAAGAATGCAATTGATGCGATGTTTTCTACACATGGGTTGAGCATATGGAGCAAGCAATATGTCACGTGAGTTCAATGACTTGAAAACTTTAATTTTAAGAGAGAACACGTATGCTATGTATGTTCATTGTTTTGCTCACCAACTTCAGTTAGCAGTTGTTTCTATAGCACGTACGAATAATATGTTTGGTGATTTATTTAACATGCTTGCTATTATTGTGAATTTGGTTGGTGCATCATGTAAACGTGTAGATGCTTTTCGAGTAAATTATCATTCTGGAGAAGCTTAATATTTGGAAACTTTCTGGTGGAACTGGTCAGTTTTAAGAAATGAGTTTGGCACATCCAGATGATACTAGATGGGGCTCACATCTACTGACAATTACTCGCTTTATTAGTATGTTTAAATCAATGGCCGCAAGACAGATGGACACTATGCAAGATTTTTCAGTTTGTGTTCAATCTCCATTTTATGTTTGAAATTCTTGCAATTATAAATGACATTTCCCAAGCCTTACAAAAAATATATCAAGATATTCAGAATGCTATGGGGTTATTGAAGTTGTGTAAGTACGCATTGAAGCGCATGAGAGACAATGGTTGCGATATTTTGTTGAGTTAGGTGAATAAAATTTGTGTTGATAGATATATTTCAGTGCCCAATATGGAGGATATTGTAGTATTGAAAGGTCGACTTAGGCGTCCAGTTTAGCATGCGACTTATTATCATCGCTTTTATGTTTATTTGAATTGTCATGTGATATATTCAATTTTGCAATAGTTGAATGATAGTTTTCCAGAAATAACTATTGAACTTTTGACTTGCATTTCATGTTTAAGTCCAACAGATTCATTTGCAGCTTTTGATATTTGTAAATTGGTACGTCTTGCTCAGTTCTATTCTTTGAATTTCAATAGTGAAGACTTTTTATTATTTAGACCTCAATTTGACAAGTTTCTTATGCTTGTGAGAATGGACGAAACTTTCTTCAACCTCAAAAGCATATCTTGTGTAGTTCCGAAGTTGGTTGAAACTAAAAGTGCTTGTTATTTTCTCTTCGTCTATAGGCTGATTACCTTGGTTTTGATATTACATGTGTCAACTGCAAGTGTTGAAATAATATTCTCTGCTATGAATCTAATCAAGAGTGACTTGCGCAATAAAATTGGAGATGAATTGTTGAATGACAATTTGTTGGTGTACATTGAGAAAGATCTTTTTGTAAAGTTTGAGAATGAGGTAATATTACAACGTTTTCAAAATATGAGGTCTCGTAAAATTCAGTTGTCTAAATTTACAAATACAAAGTAATGTTGCATTATATTTTTTTTAGTATTTTAAGACTTGGGTTGTATTGAACTATATTTTCATGTATATAATTTTTTATGTTTTAGTGCATTTACATATATATTCAATAATTTTTAATATTATTTAATCAAATTTTAATAAATGACCAGACGAATCGGACTATTATGATTGTTGATTGTCGACGATCAAAGTCAACTTCCGCCCTAACTGAACATTCATGTTGGATTCGCCGCTGGAGGGGATGACTCAAACAAGATATACGAAGAACTCATACATCTAAAAACATGAAAAATGACATAATACCGACTTTCCTCTCTTTCATTAGTTTACATTCTTTAAATATAGTGTAAATTACATAATTTTTGTAAGAGCATATTTAGTGGCAGTGTAAAATTGGATGTAAATTGGTATCTCTAAAATTACTCTGACATCCTTAGTTATGTTTCGATTGATCTAAATCCAAATTACGCTCTAATGGAAAAATCTAAATCCACTTTAGATGTAAATTTTCATATTTTTTGTCAAAAAATACAATTTGCATATCCTTTGTATTTCTCCATTAGAGAAGTTTTCGACCACTTTTAAAATTTTAATATCTATTTTACACCACCATTAAAAATGGTATAAGGAGCACACTAAAGACTAACCAAGAATTCTATTTGTATACTTAAAAGTGTACCAAATAGTTTACTCCTTCTCACATCCACGCAAGACTCGCGTAAATATAAAAATTTCAAAATGTGATATTCACTCTATATTATGAGTAGTCGGTAAAAAATTAAATAAAAAAAATCGATACATATAGCATGCTCCAAACACTAACACAGTGTAGCCGTGGCCGGCCGTTGATTTCTAATTAGAATAATAAATAATAGAAACATACTAGTAATAAAAGAAGCTAATGTATTTCCACGTGAATAGCACGTGTTTTAAACCATTTGCAATTTTTTTAGTGGCCCGGCCCCTGACCCCTGCGAAACCCTTCCCCACAGAGTATTTCCGCATCTGTGCTAAACAAGGATTCCTCTTCCCGCCGCATCTCTGCAAAACCCTATTCCTAGCTCCGCCATAATGGTCGCCGCCAAGAAAACTGTACGATTCTCTCTGCCCCTCTTATTATCTTGATGAATTTTGTGCTGAATCAGAACTACAAAATTTGGTTATAAATTTTTTATTTTATTTTTGTAATTTAACAGAAGAAGACTCACGAGAGCATCAACAATAGGCTGGCTCTCGTGATGAAGAGCGGAAAATACACCCTTGGCTACAAGACCGTCCTCAAATCTCTCCGCAGCTCGAAAGGTTTTTCCTTTTCCCTTTTAAATGAAATTGTATTGTTTTACGACATTTTTGTTGTGCTATAACGCTTACAAGCAGTATTTTACGATACGTATGCCTTTAATTGGGGGAATGGTGATAGGGAAACTGATTCTCATTTCAAACAATTGTCCGCCGCTGAGGAAATCTGAGATTGAGTACTATGCTATGCTGTCAAAAGTTGGGGTTCACCACTACAATGGAAGTAAGTTGTCCGATCTTAACTCACTTTCAGCAATGATATGATTTTTATACGTGAATTAAGCATTTTTTTTGGGAATTTGGTTTGTTTTAGTGTTGATTTGGGTTAATTTTCTGTTGGAATCCATCATGTGCTAGTTGTGGACGAATTGAAAGTTTTCCATTTGATTTTGATTTAACATTAGATATTCATCTGATCATATTTTGCATTTTCTGTAGTTTTCTAGTGCATTCAGTTGGCACAAGATGACTCCGTGGCCTAACACTTGCACTGTGGCAATGCAAGTCCCTGAAAAGCAACATAATTCTTTCCATTTATCATTTATTTAATCACCAGCAGCAACAGGAGAGAAAACTTGGCTAATGCCAAGGACGAGATATTATATTTAAGATATCTTTCATTAGTTCTACGCTCATTGGTGATAGGGGTATTCATTTAGTATTTCCCCTGTGATTGGGTATTGATGCCAGAGTGAACTTTAAGCCATGCGCCTATGATGTGTCTAGCATTTTTTTGGCTTACAACTCGAGCTTAAGATCCTCACTTTAAGCTTGAGTCTGTTGTATTTAATTTAAGTATAGGGTGGTAAAAATTTAAGCCACAATGGGGCTGTAAGTAATGAATACTTCTCTCGACTATTCTAGCTTAAGCCTCTTGTACTGGACCCGGCTCTGTGTTCGTTCTCTACCTCTATTTGATGTGTGGAGAACATGTACTCAACCTATACTCCTCTCACATCCCACATATCCTTTCCGTATCTCTCTCCTCCACTGGAGGGTTTTTATGAGCTATTTCCATTGTTTTCCTTCTCTTAAAAGTTTGTGCACCTGATTCATGTATGGATATTGTGAGTTTGATTCATATATTGTGATAATTTATTTATTTTTCACTGGAAAGTGATCAAATTTCTAATCTCTCTCTCTCATGCGCGCGCGCGCACACACACACAGATAATGTTGACTTGGGAACTGCATGTGGCAAATACTTCCGGGTTTCCTGCCTTAGCATTGTCGATCCAGGTATGTGATAAATTCAGTCGGCTTCTGTTATGGTCCAATACTAGAGAAGTTGGATGGCCTCTTGACAACATAATTACTTCTTTGCCATGTAGGTGATTCGGACATCATCAAATCGTTGCCTGGCGATCATTAAAAAGAGAGTTTTTTTTCATTCTTGTTTCTGCCCCTTTTAGACTTCCTGAAATCATTTTCTGCTTCTAGAATTGATCTTCATCAAGTTATTGAAATTTTGATCTTAATATCTCTCCGTGCTGTTTCTCTATTGCCAAACCCAGTTTGGGTTCCTAACTTGGCGGGTGCCTTACAATTTTACATTTTTTAATGCTATTGGATTGGATATGACTAGTAAGTAGTAACGGTGTTGCTTCTTCTTGTTCTTGACGAACTATAGTTCTACTATAGTTTCCCTTTTCCGTGTGATAATGATGTTCAATTTGCTATCGGGCCCACTTGTGTGCAATGAATGTCAGTCAAACTTCTGTTGTTGCTAATTCAAATAACAACAATAAAGGAATCATATGAAAAGTTTAGGATGCAATGTAATGTTTCATTTTGGGAAAGATTATAGGATTCTCCATTTGGCTAAGCTTAAAAGTTAGCTCTAAGTAAGTTTAATTTCCTTTTTTTTTATAGGGTTTTAATTTTATTTTTAACTCCAATAAAACTTGTATTTTGGTTAACATTTTAACGAGAAATTTGATGGAATACTGAATTATTGCAGTATAACGCTTGTCACAAGTTAAGAAGGACAGTGTTTATAAAAAAAAAGTTTCTTTGATGCAAGATATCTATGCATATCTAGCTGATAAAAAGGGGAATAAGAAGAAGACTGTCTAGATGTAGATATTTTTAAGAGGAAGTGAGTCATAATAATCTTATACTTCTTTTCTCTCTCTTTTCTATGTATTATTTCTCTCATATTATGAAATTTGAATTATAGACTGAATTTATTGATGATAAAATATGAATTATAGACATAATTCATTGATGAAATTTGAACCAAATCATCTATTCAATATTGGGGTCCATTTGATACACATATTTTCCTAGAAAGTTGGTGTTTGATAGTCATTTTTTTTTAGGGAATTCGTTTTTTTATCTTTGGCCATTTGCTTACTTTTTCTTGAATTTCAATTCCCACCACTTCTGTAAAAAAAACAATTCCTTTTTTTTTTTTTTGGCAATTAATAAAAAAATTATTCCTTTAATTGTCAATTTTTATGGAAAACAAAGTCAAACAAATGGTACTTGATTTTTCTTTTTTTTTTTTCTTTTTTAATTTTGGCAATTGGGAAAAAATTATATTCCCAATTGTAACAAGTTTTATCCATTTAATAGACAATTTTCATGAAAAGTAAATGTAGCGACTCGAATTTTTAAATATAAATTTCATAACTTAAATTGTGTCGCTACGACATTCCGTCAAATTTTAGAAATTATCTTGTGCCGTCGAATTGTCTAGCAAACAATTAATTTAAGATTTCAAAACGATTTTAATCTTAAAATTCAATATTTACTCATCGAGTTCAATCTCGAACCTTTTTAAAAGTATCAAATTCTTATCGATTTAAATCTAATTTTAATGTTCGATATTCTATTTAATGTCCAATTTTTATTAATCCGAATTTCCTCTTTTAGTCCAAATTTTATCTTTTAATTCAATTTTATTAAATCCTGTTAGCCAAAGAATTATTTTTCAACACAAACTCTAAGTCCAATTACTACCTCGTTTTCTGTGCCCTACATGCACTATTCATCACCACTGTTCTCTCGACTCCACGGCCTCCTCCAAACGCACAGCCAACACCCAGGTAAGGGGATCACCATCTCCATCAATTCTACCCTAGTCCAATGTAAATTTCACACACACAAACACACACGGGGTTCGTTTCAGCTACAACCACCCATTCTCGAACCGCTGCCTGCAACACGCACCCATTCAACCTCACCTACAGTCGAGCCACCACCACACGGCCACCATCCCACATCAACCACTACCAACCGCCGCCTGCAATGACCCAAAACGACAGCCCGTTCCGCCCCAATCGACCCGCCACTTCAACCAAAAATTAACCCAAAATTTAACCACCAAAGCCAAGAATAATGAAGCCAATCACATACCTCGACTTCGCCCACGTTTTGGCCGGACTTCCTGCCGGAAAACCCAAGAAATTCCGATTTCCTAGCCTCGATTCTTGATCCCGATCGACGCCCAAATAACCCCCAAACGACCCCTTATCCGTCGGCGCCCTCGCGACGACAACATCTTCGATTTTGGCCGGAGCCCACACCTTCCCCCGTCGCCAGCTCCTCCTCTTCTCCGTGTCCATGTCGAGAGAGAGAGAGAGAGATAGTGTTTGTATATAATTTGATTTTGAGAAATTACCTCCTTAATCCCAAGTTTTTTTAAGAGTCATCCATTTTAGCCCAAAGTTTTAAATGTTTATTATTTCAATTTCAAAGTTTTATAAATTGTTTAATTCAATTCCAAAGTTTTAGTTACTTTTAAAATTAGTCCACAAATTTCAAAAATTCATTTTTAGTCCTTCAAACTTTTAAATTCAGTTTTAATACTCTTTCAATTAAGTCTCTAAAAGTTTTAAAACTTTAATTAAACTTAGTATCTTAAATTAAATTAATTTTGTTCTAACTAGACGAGATCGCGGACAAAGTGTGAAGCACGGTAACATTACAATTGTTCAATTTCAAGAAAATTTTCAAGACTTCGAGGGGGGTTTACATTTAAGCAATTGTGGTTATTTGTCCATGTTAATTCTTGATGTGTGATTTTGATTGTGATGTAATGTTTATACATATGAAAATGTTGTCAGGGACCGTAAATAGGTCCGAGATCGAAATCGGGTCCTTGGGAATACCCACAGTGCTAAAATTTGCTAAGCTTATATCATGTTGTCAGGGACCGTAAATAGGTACGGGATCGAAATTGGGTCATTGGGAATGCCCACAGTACATATTCTATAGTATGTTGTATGGATATTATGTTCACCACTTGATTGCATATTTTGACTTAATTTGAACTGATTGCTGTATCTCCACTGAGTATAATTCGTTATGCTCACCCCACTATTTTTTCAACCTTTCAGGTTAAGGAGCTTGGTAGGGCAAGGCAACGAGTGGGGCAAATTCTAATTTAATAATAGAACTTTTAAATTTCAAGTTTTGAAACAAGATGTTTTAAATAGTTGATTTCCATTTTGATACTTAAATATTGAATTTTGGTATCTTTGCAAATGTTGGTTTTTGCTAATCATATTTGGTATTGACTCTTGAATGGGAGAAAAATTATTTTAGAAGTGATGTTTCCGCGTTTTGTGTTAAATTGATATGGATTTTTAAAGTATATGTTTGCCTTCGTATTGTTGCGACTTTTGAAAATATTTATTTACAGGTTACTTTGACTTAAGTAGCGCCTCGAGTTATTAGTGAAATTGGGGCGTTACAGTGTGGTATCAGAGCCAGGTTCTAACTTTCTGTAGACTTGTGAAAATTTTACAAAAAAATAAAATGTGTTTAGTATTTAATTTAAATGCCACCCGCTCTTGTCGCGCCACGTCTACTCCGAAAAAGTAAAATGTTTAGCAAATTTTATTTGATGAATTCTGAAAATTTTCAACTGTTGGATACCATGAATTTATTGTATAACTGCATCTGAAATTGATTGTTACAACAGAAAGTTACATAAGAATGAAATTTTGCTATAGTTGATGCAGTTTGAAATGTTTGAAAGTTTGTATCCAGTACATGTTATAAAAATTTCCATGATTTATTATGTTTGGGAGTTGAACTTGTGATGTAAAGTATTTAAAAATTTTTAGAAATTATAAATTTAGTCCTCGAAATTAGGCTAAAACATGAAGTAACTCATTTCAGTAGAATTTACCTTCATAAGTGATATGCCAAAAGGAACGTATGAGATAGAGATGTGGGAAGAACTATTTGTGGAAATTCAGTAGGAGAACATATTTCGGATTATAGATATTGGTTGCAATTTTATTATTTGTTTTCCTTTTGGAAAATTTGAAATAATAATAAAATTTTCTTTTAGCTCTACTGTACTTATCTATGATTTTTCCTTTTAGATTTTATTATTCCTAAATGGCCACTGTGAATTTCACAACTTAGTGGATGCTGAGACAAATGTTATTGTGGTTTAGGGAAATGCCTCGTAGAACAAATCGAGTTCCCGTGAATCGGACTGCTGCAAGACAAGCTACCCCAGGCCAGACTGCTACTGGCGATGCGGGAAATAATTCATTAAGGGACCTCGTGAATGCTCTCCAGGGGCTCATTCAGCAACAAGCCCCGACAGCTCGACGAAATCCCCCTAATCCACAGGCTAATGCAGACAACACAAGCATGGTTGTTGAACAGTTTCACAGATATAAACCACCAACATTCAATGGTCGGACATGACCTTTAGCTGCAGAGGAATGGCTAAGGGCATTAGAGAGGATCTTTAAACATATAGCCTGCTCGGATGCTCAGTAAGTGTCATGTGCTGTGTTCCAGCTTGAAGAGGACGCAGATCATTGGTGGGAATCATATCAGCGCACCAGAACTGAGGCACAGCAACTTGAATTGACATGGAATGGATTCAAGGAATTAATAATACAGAGGTATTTTCCCCAGTCTTTCCGGGATCAAAAAGAAGCAGAGTTCCTTGAACTTAGACAAGGAAGTATGTCAGTGGTGGAATATGAAACGAAATTCAATCAGTTGTCCAGGTATGCTACCCATCTGGTTGACATGGATATCAAGAAAGCTAGAAGATTTGAAAGGGGCTTACGCCCAGAAATTGGAGGAATTATGGCAGGTTTGGGACTCACTACCTATGCCGAAGCAATTGAGCGAGCACAAGCTATATCCTCTCGCTTAAACCTGGAAAAGACTACTTAGAAACCCGCAGAGGTACCAGTGAAAAGGAAATGGGACAGTCAGAATATGAGCAAAGGTAGATATCAGAACAAGAAGGGAAAATCATGGGGAAAAATGGAGGAAAATGCTAGCACTGAGAAACCTGTATGCCCGAAGTGTGATAAGCGTCACCATGGAGAGTGCTTACTCGGGAAGGGAATGTGCTTTAGATGTAAGAAACCCGGTCATTTTGCTGGTGAATGTCCCGAATTCAAGGGTAAGGAAGATGTCAGGAAGGGAAAGGCTCGAGTTTTCGCTCTAACTCAGAAAAAGGCAGAGAAAGATCCAGACGTGATGACATGTATTCTATCAGTATTCAATATACCTTCTATTGTTTTGATTGATTCCGGTGCTACGAATTCTTTCATCTCTGCTAGTTTTCATGCTAAGATTGGGAATGTATGTGAAAGTGTGAATGATGCCTTAGAAGTTAGTATCCCTTCAGGTGAAACTATTATCACTAATCTGATGTCGAAAGCTGTTAAGTTTGAAATAGATGGGAAGAACTTAGAGGTTGACTTGTACTTAATAGACATGAGGGACTTTGATATTATTTTAGGCATGGATTGGCTTAGTTGCAATCACGCTACGATTAAGTATCATGAGAGGGAGGTGCTCTTTCAGAAACCAGGAGAATGTGAATTTACCTTCTTTGGGGCAAAAGTCAAAACCGTGCCCCGTATCATATCAGTGTTGAAAGCACAGACGATGTTGAAAAAGAGTACAAATCAATGATATCTAGTGAGCATCACTAGTGTTCAGGCAACTGAGGTAACTGTTACAGATGTACCAGTTGTGCGTGATTTTGCGGATGTATTTCCAGAAGACCTAGTTGGTATTCCACCAGATAGACAAGTGGAATTCATGATTGACTTGGTACCTGGAGCTGCACCCATATCTAAAGCACCCTATAGGATGGCACCGAATGAACTTCAGGAGTTGAAGGTACAACTACAAGAACTGTTGGATAAAGGATTTATTCGACCGAGTGTATCGCCTTGGGGAGCACCGGTTCTGTTTGTGAAAAAGAAAGATGGATCAATGAGGATGTGCATTGACTGCAGGGAGTTGAATCGCCTCACAGTCAAGAATAAGTATCCTTTACCACGAATAGAAGATTTGTTCGATCAGTTAAAGGGTGCCGTTGTATTCTCCAAAATTGACTTGAGATCAGGTTATCACCAGTTGAAGGTTAAGGACGGTGATATACCTAAAACTACATTTAGGACTCGATATGGGCATTATGAATTCACTGTGATGCCGTTCGGGTTAACTAATGCACCAGCTGTCTTCATGGACTTAATGAACCGAGTATTTCATCAATACTTGGATCGATTTGTAATTGTCTTTATTGATGACATTCTGATTTATTCAAGGGACAAGGAACAACATGAGGAGCATCTCAATATTGTATTACAGACACTTCGACAAGAAAAGTTGTATGCAAAATTCAAGAAGTGCGAATTCTGGCTTGACCGAATTGGCTTTCTTGGACATGTGGTTACCGCAGATGGTATTGAAGTTGATCCAGCCAAGGTTGATGCTGTCACTAATTGGAGGGCACCAACCAATATAAACGAAGTTCGTAGTTTCTTGGGATTAGCTGGCTATTATCGAAGGTTTATCGAAGGATTTTCAAAAATTGCTGGACCGATGACCCAGTTGACCAAGAAGGAAGTGAAGTTTCAGTGGACAGAAAAGTGCGAGAAGAGTTTTCAAAAATTGAAACAGAAATTAGTATCTGCACCAGTTTTGGCTATTCCAGAAGGGTCAGAAGGTTTTGTAATCTACAATGATGCATCGAAACAAGGTTTGGGATGCGTACTGATGCAGCATGGAAAAGTGATTGCTTATGCATCTAGACAGTTGAAGCCACATGAGTAGAACTACCCTACATATGACTTGGAATTGGCTGCTGTAGTTCATGCTTTAAAAATATGACGACACTATCTATATGGTAGTAAGTGCAAGATATACACAGACCATAAGAGTTTAAAGTATTTCTTCACTCAGAAGGAATTGAATATGAGATAGAGAAGGTGGTTGAAGTTAGTTAAAGATTATGACTGTACTATCCACTACCACCCCGGCAAGGCCAATGTTGTTACCGATGCACTTAGCCGGAAAGGTAAAGGGCAGTTAGCTGCCTTAACCAGTCAAGAACAATTGATCAAGGATTTTACCAACATGAGACTCGAAGTTGTAGCTCCTCCACATCACACAACTGCAATTACAGCTACTATGATTGTTCGACCGACTCTCAGAGACAGAATTAAAGAAGTTCAGGGTAAGGATAAATTTTTGTGCAAGATTAAGGACCGAGTACTCGCTGGCAGTGTTAAAGGTTTTGAAGTATCAACTGATGACACTCTTTGTTTAAGGGAAGACTGTGTGTACCGAAGGATGAAGCCTTAAGGAAGGAGATTTTAGAAGAAGCACATTATTCACCTTATACTGCACACCCAGGAGGTACGAAGATGTACCAGGATCTACGAATAATTTATTGGTGGAGAAACATGAAGAGGTCAATTGGCTTGTTTGTTGAGAAGTGCATGACTTGCCAACAAGTTAAAGCCGAACATCAACATCCGTCTGGAATGTTGAACCCACTTGAAATCCCAGAATGGAAATGGGAACACATAACAATGGATTTTGTCGTGAGACTTCCTAGATCAGTTAGAGGTCATCAAGCTATATGGGTCATAGTTGATCGTTTGACAAAATCTGCTCATTTTCTACCAGTGAAAATGACTTTCAGTTTAGACCAGTATGCTCAGTTGTACATCAGAGAAATTGTAAGGTTGCATGGTGTACCAGTTTCTATAGTGTCAGACAGGGATTCCAGATTTACATCCAAATTTTGGGAAAGCTTACAAACAGCTATGGGAACTAGATTGAAATTCAGTACAGCATATCATCCACAGACAGATGGACAATCAGAGAGAACTATACAGACTTTGGAGGATATGTTGAGAGCTTGCGCTTTAGACCTTGGTGGTAACTGGGAAACGCATTTATCTTTGGTTGAGTTTGCATATAACAATAGTTTCCAGTCTACCATTGGCATGGCACCGTATGAAGCTCTTTATGGCAGAAAGTGCAGATCACCAATCCTTTGGGATGAAGTTGGTGAAAGGAAAGTTTTGGGTCCAGAAATAGTGGAACAGACTGTAAAGGCTGTGGAGAAGATCAGAGAAAGGATTAAAACAGCACAAGACAGACAAAAGTCTTATGCTGACAAGCGATGAAAGGAACTACAGTTTGAAATTGGTAAAAAAGTATTCCTTAAAGTGGCTCCTATGAAAGGAGTGGTAAGGTTTAGAGAGAAAGGAAAACTTAGACCAAAATTTATTGGACCTTTTGAAATCTTGGAAAGAGTTGGAAACGTGGCCTATAGGTTGGCTTTACCACCAGAGTTAGAAGCAGTACATAATGTTTTTCTCATCTCAATGTTAAGGAAATATGTCCATGATCCGGACCACGTTGTTAATTATGCATCCTTGGATGTTAATAAGGATATGACATATGAGGAAACTCCTGCAGTTATCCTTGAGAGGAAAGTTCATACCTTAAGGAACAAAGATATCCCTTTAGTTAAGATCCAATGGAATAGACATGGTAGAGAAGAAGCAACTTGGGAAAGAGAAGATGAAATTTTAGCCAAATATCCAGACATTCTCAATCCAAGTAAGTTTAATTTCGAGGACGAAATTTATTTAAGTGGGGAAGGTTGTAGCGACCCGAATTTTCAAATACAAATTTCATAACTTAAATTGTGTTGCTACGACATTCCGTCAAATTTTAGAAATTATCTTGTGTCGTCGAATTGTCTAGCAAACAATTAATTTAAGATTTCAAAACGATTTTAATCTTAAAATTCAATATTTACTCATCGAGTTCAATCTCGAACCTTTTTAAAAGTATCAAATTCTTATCGATTTAAATCCAATTTTAATGTTCAATATTCTATTTAATGTCCAATTTTTATTAATCCGAATTTCCTCTTTTAGTCCAAATTTTATCTTTTAATTCAATTTTATTAAATCCTGTTAGCCAAAGAATTATTTTTCAACACAAACTCTAAGTCCAATTACTACCTCGTTTTCTGTGCCCTACATGCACTATTCATCACCACTGTTCTCTCGACTCCACAGCCTCCTCCAAACGCACAGCCAGCCCAGGTAAGGGGATCACCATCTCTATCAATTCTACCCTAGTCCAATGTAAATTTCACACACACACACACACGGTTCGTTTCAACTACAACCACCCATTCTCGAACCGCTGCCTGCAACACGCACCCATTCAACCTCACCTACAGTCGAGCCACCACCACACGGCCACCATCCCACATCAACCACTACCAACCGCCGCCTGCAATGACCCAAAACGGCAGCCCGTTCCGCCCCAATCGACCCGCCACTTCAACCAAAAATTAACCCAAAATTTAACCACCAAAGCCAAGAATAATGAAGCCAATCACATACCTCGACTTCACCCACGTTTTGGCCGGACTTCCTACCGGAAAACCCAAGAAATTCCGATTTCCTAGCCTCGGTTCTTGACCCCGATTGACGCCCAATCAACCCCCAAACGACCCCTCATCCGCCGGCGCCCTCGCGACGGCAACATCTTCGATTTTGGCCGGAGTCCACACCTTCCCCCGTCGCCGGCTCCTCCTCTTCTCCGTGTCCATGTCGAGTGAGAGAGAGAGAGATAGTGTTTGTATATAATTTGATTTTGAGAAATTACCTCCTTAATCCCAAGTTTTTTTTAAGAGTCGTCCATTTTAGCCCAAAGTTTTAAATGTCTATTATTTCAATTTCAAAGTTTTATAAATTGTTTAATTCAATTCCAAAGTTTTAGTTACTTTTAAAATTAGTCCACAAATTCCAAAAATTCATTTTTAGCCCTTCAAACTTTTAAATTCAATTTTAATACTCTTTCAATTAAGTCCCTAAAAGTTTTAAAGTTTTAATTAAACTTAGTATCTTAAATTAAATTAATTTTGTTCTTGCTAGACGAGATCGCGGACAAAGTGTGAAGCACGGTAACATTACAATTGTTCAATTTCAAGAAAGTTTTCAAGACTTCGAGGTGGGGTTTACATTTAAGCAATTGTGGTTATTTGTCCATGTTAATTCTTGATGTGTGATTTTGATTGTGATGTAATGTAATGTTTATACATATGAAAATGTTGCCAGGGACCGTAAATAGGTTCGGGATCGAAATCGGGTCCTTGGGAATGCCCACAGTGCTAAAATTTGCTAAACTTATATCATGTTGTCAGGGACCATAAATAGGTCTGGGACCGAAATTGGGTCATTGGGAATGCCCATAGTACATATTCTATAGTATGTTGTATGGATATTATGTTCACCACTTGATTGCATATTTTGACTTAATTTGGACTGATTGTTGTATCTTCACTGAGTATAATTCGTTATGCTCACCCCACTATTTTTCCAACCTTTCAGGTTAAGGAGCTTGGCAGGGCAAGGCAACGAGTGGGGCAAATTCTAATTTAATAATAGAACTTTTAAATTTCAAGTTTTGAAACAAGAAGTTTTAAATAGTTGATTTCCATTTTGATACTTAAATATTGAATTTTGGTATCTTTGCAAATGTTGATTTTTGCTAATCATATTTGGTATTGACTCTTGAATGGGAGAAAAATAATTTTAGAAGTGATGTTTCCGCGTTTTGTGTTAAATTGCTATGAATTTTTAAAGTATATTGTTTGCCTTCGTATTGTGACGACTTTTGAAAATATTTATTTACAGGTTACTTTGACTTAAGTAGCGCCTCGAGTTATTAGTGAAATTGGGGTGTTACAGTAAAGTCAGACGAATACTAAAAGATTCAAAATTTCAAAGTTTTCCAATGAAAAATTATATTAATCAAACACTATTAATCGACAATTCTCGATAAAAACAAGTTCTAGACGATTCAATTTCTCGTAATTCGTTTTTTTCTACTCAATTACATCTTGCAATCAAACAGACCCTTAGCATAATGTATATGAACTTTTTCTATTTCGATGTCATCTAAAGTGCAATTTATAAAACGTTTTCCTTCTTTTTACTATTCACCTGTTTGATTGCACTAATTTTTTAGGAAAAACGTTTTCCAAGGTACAAGTTGTTGATACACAAAAATTAGAAAATGTTTTTCCACCATATTGGTGGGAAAACGTTTTCCGACTTTTTGACCCCTTTTTTTAAGCAATTGAAATATATTCCAAAGTCAATGGTAAAAAAATTTATCTAATTAATTGACAATTTGCGTAAAAAAATGAAGTCAAACGAACACAAAAAAAATTAATTTTTTTTTTTTTTTTACTTGTTTGCAATCCAAACAAATTTTAATACAGATTGTAAAAAAATTTATCCCAAAAAGTAACAATTTGCATGAAAAATAAAGCCAAACGGATTAGGTGAAAAATTATACCAATCAAATATCATTAATTACAATTTCCCTGTAAAATAAATTCTACGCAATTCAATTCTCTGTCATTCATTTTCTTTCCACCCATTTTCCACCCTTGCAATCAAACGGATCCTAATTTAAATGACAATTAAATGACATTAGTAATAGATTTTAAAAAATGTAATGTCACATAATTACAGAGGAGCTTTGTGGGCTACCACAATGGTGCAAGACAACCCTTAAGGGCTATTTGAATGGTGAAGCTAAGGGTCATCTCGATCGAGTGTCCTCAATTCAATTGGTCAACCTATTCTACGTCCTTCACATTGCCTTCACCCCACTAGCTGTGTAGTAGTGCATGCTTGAACATAGTATTTCTAGCAAACAAAAATTAGCCATAATCAGTCCCTATTTGATGCTTATTACTGGGAGAAAAATAAGTTTCGTAATAGTAAATTTTTAGAAAATGTTTGATTAAAAAGTAGAAAAAAAATTGAATTTACGTGTAAAATATTTTATTGTAAAAATATAATTGAAAATGAATTTTAAAATAATGAATATCAAACATAGGTCTAAAATGGAGTAAATTTTCACCATAATTGAACTTACCCACCGTAAAGTATATATGTCCCATGTCTGCCACATTATCACTAAGGGTCCGTTTGATTACAATGGGTGAAAAAAAAAATGAATGACAGAGAATTGAATTGAATAAAATTTATTTTAGAGAAAATTATAATTAATGGTGTTCGATTAGTATAATTTTTCACCCAATCCGTTTGACTTTATTTTTCATGCAAATTGTTACCTTTTAGGATAAATTTTTTCACAATCTGTATTAAAATTTGTTTAGATTGCAAAAAAGTAAAAATTAAAAAAAAAATTTAAAATTTTTAAAATTTTTTTGTATTTGTTTGACTTTATTTTTCATTCAAATTGTCAATTAAATGGATAAATTTTTTTACCATTAAATTTAAAATATATTTCCATTGCCAAATTTTTTTTAAAAATGATGGAAAACATTTTCTCATCATACCCATAGAAAAATAAAAGATGAAAAATATGTTTTAAATGATTGTACCTAAAAAATGGATGAAAATGAATTCCATAAAAAAAATTATGTAATTAAACACCAAATTTCAATGTTCCACCCAATTCTATCACAATCAAACGGGACCTAAATGACACTTTGACGACAAGTGGTGATTGGAATGTAAAAAGAGAAATTCTAGACAAACAGGTCCTGGGGTGATCGTGCCTCGACCCCTGATTTAAATGCATCTGAATTTCAAAAGTTCAAATGCGAGGCTGAGGCACTTGTCATCTCAACCCTTATCAACAAGGCCTGGTGCTTGTTTTTGTTGCTCCTCTTTGGTATAATTAAAATTTAGATTTTTAATAAATTTTAATAAAAATTAATATAATTTATTATTAAAAATTTGTGAATCACATGTGTAGGATTAAAATTAATTGTTAACTTTGTGAATCACTATGATATGCATAAAAATAAGCATTTTTTTTAATCACTCAAAGTCATCAATACTATGTCTCAAAACTAGTCTCGACCAGCAAATTTTCATGTCCTGTGCAATCTTTGTGTCACATGCAGTGTTTATACTAAGGGTAATTATATTATCACTACAAAATTTAATTACTACACCACATTATTATCACACTACAATTAAAATATATTTTCAATAAATAAACAACAAATTTACAATTATACTCCTAACACAATAAAAACTAAGAATGAAAAACAAAATACAATATTGTGGTGTACTTGTCCTCCCAATATTACAAAATACAAAATCTGTGATGTAGAGTAAATATGTGGGCAAAAGTTTCATTTTGTAGTGTAATTGACAGTGCTAAATTGATTTCTACAATGTAAAAGCTTCAGGTTGCCCAGGTACTCTAACCAGCTTGTACTTGAAAACATTGCATCCAGAATTATTTTTCTGTCTCTGATTCTTGAATTTTGTACAGACCATCGTAAACATATATCTTCACAATTGAACTGGCAATACCCTTTGGGTTGGAAAGTATTTCAATTACCTAAATTTTCGTGCATTGAAATCAAACCTTATCCCATTAGAGATGCTTGCAAAGGTTATAATGGTTTTCCTGTAATTTTAAGTGTGACCATGCTTGAGAAAAGATGAATGTTTTATTTTTATTTTTATGGGTTTAACTGTTTAAGTGATATCACTAGTTTGCTATTTATTAAAGGCATGTGCAATTAACGTGACTGGATTTATGCCTGAATTGTACAAAAATTGTATAGAGGACTGCATCTGCTATTATATTAGAGGTTTGGGACACCAATGCAATGAAAGATTTGTCTAAAAATAGGATGTAACTTTTGAGAAAGGTTGGGTAGAATTTTTTTTTGAATAGATTTTGAGAAAAATGATTTTTTGAAAATGTGTGATTAGACAGGAAAAATAAGATCACACCAATTGCAATCTTCGTGCAAATGCAGTGCTAAACTCGGATCAAACATATAAAGTTGGATGCAAGAACCATCATTGAAGTCTAAGAAGAAATTGAGGTCGAAGAAGAAGAAGATGATGACAACTTTGGAGAAAATACAACTCCAATTCGGGAAGAAAAATCATCCAAATGATCCTAGCCGAGTTACGGAGCCTGAAGATCACTTCAGATCAGGTTTAAAGACTTCAGGAAAAAGTGGTGCAGATCCACTACCAAATATCCCCACGATCCTGGGTAATACTAGCAAGGCTCAAAATTTGAGTCAAGTGAAGACAGACCAAAGGCAGAGTCATGTGCAAATGGAAAAAGAATCCTGAAAGACTGATGAAAGGGTTCCTCTTTGTGACAGTCGGAGAATGAATGCTTTGAACATCAATGGATGATGCTTCTAGTGAGAAGTTTAATGATGTTGATTATTTTGCAGCAGCAAACATAAAAAAAAAAAAAAAATGTGTCGAAGGTTGAATGTTTCCCAGACAAGGCCAAGAAATTTGTCGTCTAGCATTAAGTTGACAGGTGGGAATAAAAGGCAAAGGATTATATGTGAATTTCATGCCAAAAGAATGGTGCATCAAAGGGACTTTTTGTAGGTTCCTGCATATAAAGGAGGGAGCTATGGAAGCATCAAAGCAGAAATTTTTTTCTAGTAGACACAGTACACAACTGGAAATATTACCAGGATGTCTTCTGATGATTGGGAGCCTTCTGTTCCTTTTCGCCCGTCACACTTCACCAGTCAGAAACTACTCTCAAGCAAATTTGTATGTCCCCATTCACAATAACATTGAGCCAACAAATGTTAGAGATCAGGTCTCCAAAGTTTCTTGTGGTGGCAATCTGCATTCAACGGAGACAAAGATTCAAAGGCAATCATATCTTTGAATGATGTATTACATCCTTCATAACCGTAAACCTGAAGCTACTCATATTGTGCTACCTAATTAAGATTAAGGAACATGACAACAAGAGTATACAATATTCAATGACATGCAGTAAACCGATTGTTTTTTAGGGGCCAGGCCAAGGGGAAAGAATGGGGTAAACTGTATGTAGGGAGAGAGAAGCGTTGTGCTCATAGAGTTCAGACTTTGTGTAGGAAGAAAAATGTGTGCATTTATATAACTCAACTCAAGGGATGAAGGGTGCATGTGTGTGCAAAATACGTGTGAATGTGTACAGACAGCCCAAATTAATAACAAATTATAAGTATACATGGAAAAAACACATAAATCAAGTGCCAAGTCAAATAAGAAAAACTAAAGCAATGAGATAGGCAAATCATTCAGTACCTTTTGTTGCAGCCACAAATTCCCAGAAAATCTTGTTAACTGCCAAAAAAAAAATTAATTATTTGTCACGAAAACAACAAACGATTAGAACCATAAATCATATTCATTAACGTGAATCATAGAAGTATTATTTCTCTTAAGAAAATATATTTCTACAATTATCTAACTAATACTGAGATGGAATTTTCTGTGTGAATACTTTTACATGAGACCGTTATAAGTAACTGATCTGAGTTTAGCAAATCAAGCCAAAAGATAAAACCACTATCTACATGAATTAGGGTTTCCTTAAATCATTTCCAGGGATAAATGGATATTAGCCTGGTTACGAAAGGGAAGCAATTGCATTATCCATTTATAATGTTGTCTCATGTTTCTAGAGTGGCATGGTATGTTCACTCTTGTAAGAATCTGTACTGAATACAAAATAATACATGGCAGCCACTGAAATTCAAAATGCGAGTGCTAATCTAGAAAAAAGTTAAAACCTACTACTTACCTTGTACAGTTCACAAGATCAGAAAATAAAGGTCTTTAGGCAGGGACAGAGCCTGGGGGACAAAACAATTTTTTTATACCAGCCTGGTAAATAGATTTTTTTTTTGATCTTTAAAAAATTAATTGGGCCTGGGCCAAGCTTTATATAGATATATGGCAAAATTACATAATTCTAGGGGTTTAAAGATGGCAATTCTAAATTCAGGGACCAAATTTATTTATTCACAAATCAGGTATCCATATATACAAACCCTAACCCTAAATCATTTTATTCTCTCTCTCTCTCCTTTCTCTCTCTTCGTTTCTCACCCAAATTGCCTCCCTCTCATGTCTCCTTCCCATTGGACGACGCCGTTGCCTCCATCAGAGCATGTCGTCACCGGAGCGTCCTTTGCCGGTTCTGCTGTAATGAAGAACATGGTGAAACAAATCCAGTACACCTCCGCACCTTTCCCTTCGCGAATCACCGCGAATCGCGGTGGTGAAATTATACCGTGAAGCAGATCCACCACTCCGGTGACTCTGCACTGGAGAATCACTGTACCAGCGTGCACGAAGCATAAGCAGTTTGGGTTGATGGCGATTTTGTGGCGGTAGTGATGGCGGTTCGATCTGGTGGCGTCGAAGTTTTGGGGGTGGTTTTTGTTGGTTATAGTTGCAGTTTATGTTGATTTTTGTGGGTGAGACGACTTAGTGTTTGTTGGTGGTGTGGTGCAGGAGGCTGTAGTGGCTATTTTTTGGTTGGTGTAGAAGGTTGTGGTGGCTGTCGCGCGAAGCAGATGCGGCGCACACCTCTCCCTTCTCATCTCTATTCTCCCTTCTCAGCTTATTCGCGCATAGCTGCAGCTACGCTCACAGGCGCGAAGCTGCTCATCGTTGCTGCGTGCGACGATAATTTTGTTGGTGGCAGCGATTTGGGGATTGTGGTGGTTCAGGGGATTGGGCGATGGTGGTGGTTCAAGGAATTGTGGTGATAGTGGTGGTGCAGGGGATTGAACGATGTTGGCGGCAATTTGGAGATCTGGTGGTGGCATTGTTGTGGTGGCGACTGTGAGGACTGAGGAAGGGAAGTGTTGGTGTGGTGGCGACTGTGGTGGTGGTTATTGTTGGTGGTGGTGGTCGTTGTGGTGACAGAGTGTGTGTGACCAACTATTTGGTTGATTTGTGACCAAGTATTGGTGTACTGGGATTTGGGAACGGGTGTTTGGTTGTATCATGTATGTGACCAATTATTTATTTATCTGTGACCAAACACTCAACTGTGATCTAAAAACTGTGACCAAGTACCTAATTGTGACCTAAAAATTTGATGTGACTGAAAAAAATTTGTGACCAATAAATTTGAAAAACTGTGACCTACAATTTGTGATCTCGAAATAAATTGTAACTTATAAAAATTTTCTCCAAATAATCTGTGATTTATTAATTTGATAATATGTGACCAATAAATAATTTGTGACAGTGATTATAAATCTGTGATCAATAATTATATAATTGTGACTTTATTATATTTAATTAATTATTAGACCTTATGCGTGTGTTTTGTTCAAAATGTGCACGTGCACAAGACAGCTAGGGAGATGAAGTCTGTGCAAAATGTGTGCATGTGTGTACAAGACAGCTCGGCCTCACAATGTGTGGAAGAAGAATTATTCCTTCACAAAATCTGAGGCTATTTTAACTTTAATTTTCTATTAACGTTAGGACTGGGTACGGTCTGGTTCGGTTCGATCCTAACGAGAACCGAACCAGACCCGAAGGAATTGTCGGGTCCAAATTTAATTATGGAACCGTTCAGGTTCGGTTCCATTCGGTTCGGTTCAGTTCAGTTCGGTTCCATTTGGTTCCCAAATTTTGTACTATAATTAATATTTTTAATATTTACAAAGTTACATTAATTTAACTAATGACATGTACAATCTTATCTCTTACAAAATAACATAGTCAAATCTTATATTTTTTTTACGTCTCTTTGATGAGTTCTTCATAGATTTGATTGTGAAAATCACATGAAAATGACGATAGCAAGCTTACAATAATTAAGAGAGACGCTGTCGAACTTCAATTAAATTTCGCCAGAAGAAATGGCGCTTTGCTAGAATAACAGATTTGGATAAAACTTAGGTCAATTTGATTAAGTTGGACTTGGACTGAAAATTAGAAATAAAAAAATCATATTTTTGGGTCAGTAAATTTATTTAGAAAATAATAAAATAAGTTGGCTTATTTAAAATAAAAAAATTTAAAAAATTAGAGAGATTCGATTCTTGATTTAGAATCGAACCCGTCGGTTCTCGATTCAAATACCCGTTAGGGTATTTAACTTAAGAAGAACCGCTCGGTTCGATTTAGTTGGGTTCGGGAGTTTTGCCCAACCCTAATTAACGCACTACTAATGAATTCTCTAATGAATTTCAGCAACTTATTTTGTCACTTTTTGTTTTTTCAAACAGCAGATGATTAATTATGTTTCTGCAAATTTTGTGAACAAGTACATTAACTATGTTTCTGCAAACAAATATTAGATCAGGAATATGTTTCCTCTTTATCTAAACACTTTCTGTCAGAGAAAGGGACGGAAGTAGAAAAGAAATTTTTGTCTGAAAAGTTTAGTTTTCTATTAATATGTGTCTCTGTTATATACAGCAGTCTTAAGAAATCTATTTACAGAAAGCGACTAATCTAAGTATCAGGTTTACATTTGCATAACTGCAGTCCTCAAATCATGCTTGCACTAATTTACTTTCCATGATCACAGCAGAGGAATGAATTCAATACTGAGAGTGCCACTGACTTGCCATGACCAAAGCACCAGCTATAGTACAAGAGAAGAATATGCTTGTACATTAGGCCACTGCAAGATGGTACTCCCGTAATGTAGCAAATTGATGTCTTGATAGTGGTTTAGTAAGAGCATCTGCAAGCTGGTTCTTCATAGATATGTACTAGACATTGAAGATTCCATTTGTCACATGATCACTAACAAAGTGGTAACCAATAGCTATATGCTTCATCTTTGAGTGGAAATTGGGTTGACGGAAAGATACATAGCACTAATGTGTAAAGCACTCGGTGGTAGAGTCGTTGGATTCCTCGGCCAGGGTCAAGTGGGTATGTACTGACAACTGGTAGTGGTTTCTGGAGTTTTATGATTAGTAATATACGAGTCAATAGTAACAGTTGTTAAATCCCTTGGCAGGAGTGGAGTAGAAACATACTGAGAATTGGGGGCTGTTTCTGGAGTGATGACTAGAAATGTGTTGGGCAGCAGTGGCAGTTGATGGATACCTTGGCCAAAGCGGAGAAGGATTGTAATGTGAACTGGTGGCGGTAGACAAAGTCCTCGGGTGAATTGGTACATGTTGAGCTTGCTGGAAGTTGCCATATTCCTTGCAGACAGTGAACTGGAACAACTGGTGAATTTCCGGAAACTAGATTATGCCCCCGTTTGAATCTCATTAAATTAAATTACATTCCATTTTTCTCTCTCCTATTTTTAACTACACAATCTTCCATAAAATAATATTACACGTAAATCGAAAACTTTTCATTCTTTTTCAACCATTCATTTTTTTTATAAAAAAAAAACTATTCCACTCATTTCCATTTCCAAAAAATGGGGGCCAAACGAGGGCTATATTTATCAGCTGGAAACAGAGGATTTCCATCCGAAGCCCTCTGCCTTGGAGCTCTGAAATTTAGCTTCAGATCATACACTAGTTTCTTGACCTTATCAAACAGCAAGCTCCGTGCTTGAGAAACAATCGAATGCTCCTTAAGTCCCAACGGACTGATAAAAAAAAAATTATCAGGCTGAAGAGCCAGAGTCATTCCTTCATATTATTTACACAAGGTGTCCTCATTGTTTCACCTGCTTCTCTACTTCTTTCTAATACACTGACTAACTAATATAGAGCTTATCCTCACTGCTAGTGTTTTTTTTTTCCTTTTCTTTTAAGAACAAATTATGATATTCAGATTTCTAACCTTAAAGCAAGAAATTTACAGATCAACTTTGAGGGATAGCTATGAAGCCACAATCTAACATATTTTCCTGCAGTATAAGCACTGTGACCATGAGGAAGAAATGAACCAAACACTAATAAACAGAAGAGAACTTTCCATTCCCCCCATATTCAACAAATCTTCAAGCTCCCCATTTCCGGAATCACAGTCAAACTGCAAACCAGCAAATATATTATCCTCCATCCTAAAAAATTGCACCAATCTTAAAAGCATCCATCACCTCTGCTCCGAAACCAGGATCCAATTCCCTATCTCCTTCACTCTCCTCATTTAATTCCTCTTCATAGCCACGTGCTCTAATCCCCTTAGCGTCAACTTTTAAGCCTCTCCCCATCAACTTCTTTGATTTCTCCGCCACAGATTTTCTCCTCATGCTCTTCTCCTTTTTACTATTTTCAAATTTTTCATCGTGCTTTTCACCTCGAAACATCACCTTTCACCATTGGCATTAGCATTACCACCTATACTCCCATAGTACCATTTTCACCTTGAATGTTCATCTTTTCCGGAAATTCAACTTTTTTATCATTTTTAAACCTTCACCACAAAATGTTTCATCGTCAGAAGATATATTTATAGCTCCATCTTCATTTTTTTTATTTTTTTGCATTACATTCACCCTTGGATACATCCTCATCCCTCTCAGAAACCATGTTCGGGCCAAATGGAATCCACATCTTCTCTCTATTTATCCTGTCATTATAATTTCTATCCTTAGTACACCCCAATGGCAAAAAACCCTGTGGTGGGTGGATCGCAGTATCCACCACGTGGAACCCTTATCTACACTTCACATTCTAACACCTCAAACAACAGTCTTCCAAAACAATGATGTTCTCGTTAACATAATAACAGTAAGAACAAATGGTCCAGTAATTACAACCATCCGTCCCTTATTTAGAAAACTGATTTTTCCTTAACTCTTCATCAAAGTGAACTCTTTCATTGAGGTTTCAGCCTCACTACTAGCGTTCTCTCTATAACATAGTACAGGCGAAGTGTGTGCACATTCTGTGCAAAATGTGTGCATTTGTACAAGACAACTTAAAGATGAAGTGTGCGTGTTTTGTGCAAATATGTGGATATCTGCTGAAGGAATCAAAACAAATGAGAAATTTTAGAGCTGTTCTTGTGGAATATGTTAAAGATTTAGTACAACCAACTTGGGTTGAGGACCTTTTAAGCAAGGATGCTCGCAAATTGATAGTTAAGAAGGCAGTTGACAAAGTTCTTAGCTCAAGTCGACAGCACCAAATTCCTAGCACGGACGAATCAATTAAGTCATATCTTTATGTGTCTAGGGCCAAACTTGAAAAGCTAGTTGCAGGATATATTGAGAAGTATGGGAAATCTTGACATTGCTTTCCAATTGGTCTTTTCTAGCATATCCTGTCATTTCTTGTAACTAGAAGTTCTGAACCATTCTTCGCGGATTATCATGCTTTTCTTTGAAGGCTAGGTCAGGGACTTCAGAAATGGTAAAAGTTTTGATTCTGAGATGTCCAGTTTTATGGATAAAAATTTGATCCCCTTTATACATGGGAGTGTAAGTGTTTTTTTCTA
Organism: Osmanthus fragrans; assembly: GCA_019395295.1. Classification (NCBI taxonomy): domain Eukaryota; kingdom Viridiplantae; phylum Streptophyta; class Magnoliopsida; order Lamiales; family Oleaceae; genus Osmanthus; species Osmanthus fragrans. The sequence continues at coordinate 7,563,608 of CM033352.1, read as the reverse complement.
TACACTATATGACTTTAACTTTCTGTTGTTTTCTATCATGTTGACGTTGCAAATAGAGACTGGGCATGAAGTAAATTTTCTTTTTGGGAAAAAAACAAAGGGACATAATTCATATTCCATTGAACAAGTCATGATTAAAAACATACATCATTTTAAAGGGTAAATACTAATAGCATGCTAGTTGCTACATACCTTGTGTGATCGGTTCTGCAACTTCAATGATTCAAGGAAATATCCGCTTCATTGAAGACATGTGCCTGACAAGTAGCAAGTGGAATTGAAATCTGATTAATATAAAAGCGTTGCTGAAATGAAAAACTAATTCAACAGAATTTTTTAATGACATATAACAAAAAACTTAGTTACTGAAGTCCCTTGCACGATTTCATCCATCACTTGCTGAAAATCTTTCTCTTGCAGCAGTATAATATTATTATACCTCAATGAACGATCGGAAGGCCTTTCTTACTTTTTGGTGTCTATAAGTCTGTAAAGAGTTAATCTAAAGAAAATTAGTGTTGTGTTCATTTTATATTTCTCCTCCAACAAACAAAACGATTTATAAAAGTTTAAAAAATATTTCGCGGCCAGATGTGATATTAGTACTTTATCGACTATTCTAGATTCGAAGATGATTGACTTCAGTACCTCATCGAGTATTCTAGATTCCTTAGACGGTTTCTCCTTGATCATCCATCCTAGAAGTCATTCTTGTACTGATAGGTTGGACTTTGTTTTGCACAAACGGACTGCTTTCCTCTACCACAGGAAGCACATGATCAGGTTGTTCAATGAAAAAGTGCTCCACTTTCAAGTTTCACCTTCTACTTTTCTTCCTTGCATACTGACAACTGATATAACGATGTTGCCTGTCTCAATCTATAATATATAAGAACTATTAGAAAAAATATGTGTTACACTCGTTATTGTCAACCTGAAGCTACTCATATTGTGCTACCTAATTAAGGTCATGGAACATGATAACAAGAGCGTAAATATTGAATGATACGAAGTAGATCAATTGTTTTTAGAGGCTAGGCCGAGGGGCAAGAATGGGGGTAAAGTACAAAACGTATAGACAAGCATATACTTTATAATCTGTAGCACGGACACTCTAACAGTCTAACTAAAATAGCGTGTTCGTGTCCAACACATGTCGGACTTGTGTCGATACCGACACTCTCCGGACACTCTATAATATTTATTTTTCTTTCTTACTATAACTATTATATATTTTTAACTCAAAGTTATTAGTAAAAAATAAATAAGTACTTATATTTAAAAAAATTCAGCAAGAAAAATCAATAATAAGTATAAAACTAAGAGTGTGTTTGATGTTGATTTTAATGAGAATAGAATTTTTGAAATAGTGATTGATGGGAGAATATGTGGTGGAAAAATGATAAAAAGTTTTAGATTTGTGTGTAATATTATTTTATTTGAAAAATGTGTGATTGAAATGAAGAAAGAGAAAAAAATAAAAATGGGAATGTGAATTTAATGAGGAACAAACGGGCCCTAAATTTATACTATATAAATGAAAATTTTTAAAGAATTTAATTAACGTGTTGATGACGTGTCGTGTCGGCACTTTTTTAAAAAAAAAAAATCACGTGTCAACGTATCCGACACGTATCGTGTCGGACACACGTGTCTGTGTCGGTGCATCATAAATAGGTGGTGTAGATTCTTTAACATCTACCAGTCTATTAAAATGAAAAATGACAGTAATACTCCCATATAAACAAAAATATAAGCACACACCCTATGTAGGAAGAAAAATGAGGGCATTTATGCTAGACAACTCAAGAGATGAACACTGCGTGTTTTGTGCAAAATACGTGTGCATGCATACAAGACAGCCCAAATTAATAATAAAAATTCTAAGCATACATGAAAAAAAGAAACAAATCATCAAGTGCCAAGTCAAATAAAAAAATTAAAGCAATGAGATAGGTAAATTATTCAGTACCTTCTGTTGCAGCCACAAATCCCCAAAAACTCTTGTTAACTGCAAAATAAATTTGAAATGTCATTAGAATAAAACAACAAACGATTAGAGTCATAAATCGTATTCATTAATGTGATTCACAGAAGTATTATTTCTCTTACGAAAAATATATTGCTACAACTATCTAACAGATATTGAGATGGAATTTCTGAGTGAATACTTTTAAAAGAGACTAGTAGGAGAAACCGGTTTGAGTTTCGCGAATCAAGCCAAAAGATAAGACCATTATCTACGTGAATTAGGGTTTCCTTAATAATTTCCAGGGATAAATGGATATAGGCCTGGTTAGGTTAGAGAAGCAAAAGCATTATCCATTAATAATGTCATCTCATGTTTCTAGAGTGGTACAGTCTGTTCACTCTTGTAAGTGTCTGTACTAAATACAAAATAATTTGTGGCAGCTTTTGAAATTTAAAATGCTAGTTCTGATCTGGAAAAATATTAAAAAAATACAACTACTTACCTTGTATAGTTCACAGGATTAGAAAATAAAGGTATTTAGGTGATATGTATTCATATATATAATTTACGTGCACTGATATATAGATATATCTCAAGATATAAATGACCTAATTTGTATATAATATAAGACAAGGTATGAATGAATTTGCAATTTAACTTTATGAGTGTGTTTTGTGCAAAATGTGTGCATGTGGACAAGACAGCTTGGGAGATGAAGTCTGTTATTTGTTCTGAGCAAAATGTGTGCATGTGTACACAACAGCTCAGCCTCACGATGTGCAGAAGAAGAAGAAAATCAGATACTAGTTTTTACTTTTAATATTTTCTAATGCACAACTAATGAATTTTGTAATCAATATCAGCAACTTATTTTATCGCTGTTTTTGTTTTTTCAAGCAGAACATATTCAGACATTGTATATGACTGTAATTTTTTTTCAAACAGCACTTAATCAGACATTGCATAATCAAACTCACTCTCTATTTGTATTTTATATTATATGTATTTAATGAATTGCAAGTTTCAATACTCTACTTTGATCATTTAAGTAAATAATACTTAAATATTTTAGCCATTAGCACCTCTGGTTGAAAAAATTGTATTAAATAAAAGATGAGGGGAGAAACATAAATGTTAATTAAAAAAAAAAAAGCTTCGCGTCACCACCAAACTTTCCGTTCCCCCCAATATTCAACAATCTTCAAGCTCTCCATCACCCGAATCACAGTCAAACTGCAAACCAACAAATATATTATCACCCCCCTTAAAAGACCGCACCTATCTTAAGAGCATCCATCACCTCTGCTCCAAAACCAGGATCTAATTCCCTATCTCCTTCACTTTCCTCATTTAACTCCGTTTCTTCAACATTACCAATCATCAAAAGTGCCTCCTTGATGTCAACTTTTAAGCCTCTCCCATCAACTTCTTTGAACTCTTCACCATATATTTTCTCCACGTGCTCCTCCTTTTTAATATTTTCCACATTTCCACTGAGCATTTAACCTCGAAACATCACTTTTCGCCATTGGCATTAGCATTTCCACCAATACCCCCATCGTACTATTTTCACCTTGAATGTTCATTTTTTCCTGAAATTCAATTTTAATCATGTTTAAACCTTCACCACAAACTGTTTCATCATCAGAAGATATATCTATAGCTCTATCTTCATTTTTTTTTTTTGGATTACATTCACCCTTGGATACATCCTCGTCCCTCTCAGGCACCATGGTTGGACCAAATGGAACCCACATCTACACTCTATTTATTCCGTCATTATAACTTCTATCCTTAGTACACCCCCAATGGCACGAACCCTGAGGTGACAGCACCGCAATAACCACTGCGTGAAGCCTTTTCTACGTGAACCCTTTTCTACACTTCACTTTCTAACACCTCAAACAACAGTTTTTGAACCAATGTTGTACTCAAAAACATAATCGCAGGAAGAGCACATGATCCAGAAAGTATGACCATCAATCCTGATTTAGAACCCTGATTTTTCCTTAACTCTTCATCAAACTGAACTCTTACATTGAGGTTTCAGCCTCAATACTAGGGTTTTCTCTATGAAATAATAGGGTGTAGAGTGCACATTTTGTGCAAAATGTGTGCATTTGTACGAGACAACTCGAGATGAAATGTGCATGTTCTGTGCAAAATATGTGAATGTATACAAGACAGCTCAAACTCGCAACACGTGGAAAACGAATTATTCCTTCATAAAATCTGATGGTAGTTTTAAATAATAGTATTTAATTTTTGTATTATGTTTTGATATTTAATAACCTCTCAACTAATGGGTTCTTGATAGAATTTTAGTTGCGGAATATTTCCGTCACAAATTCCATCTCCATAATTTTTATTTTAATAAATAAATCATAAACAGATTTTGACGAAAAATCCAGCTATAGAATTTTTTGACATGAATTCTTTTTCTCGCTTTACTTTTTACTTTTCTCCTGTGTCACAACAGAAACCTTAAACTTTAGAACCAAGAAAAAATGATATGAGGAGAAATTATAAAGAAATAGCAATAACATAAAACCACCCAATATAAAACTTACTCCATTTCAATAGAAACTTAGCAAGAAAAAAGCATAAAAAGAGAGGAAGGGACAATATATGCCAGCAACGCATATGAAATTGGAAAAGGTGAGAGCCCAGCATCCTCGGGAAAACTAATCAACATCTTATTTTCAATTTTAATTTTTGTTTCTCTACCTCCAGTTTCTCTCTCTATAAATTTATCACCTTGTTTCAAAACTCTCTCTCCATTCTACTTTCTTAAGTTACTTCATTCATAATTTGCCCCATAGTTTCTATTCTAGTCACCCTACATGTCTCGTTGTATTTTTCAATCTTAAGTTGTTTAATTTGACGTAAAATACTTTTACCCACTCAACCTATGAACATGGTATTAAAAAAATCATGATTGAGGCATGCCTTAAAGCCTAGCTCAGAGCAAGGTGAACAAAAAACGTGTCAAGGCACTGATTTATGTGATGTTGATTGGCTGTAAGCCCTCACAAAAGTCAAAATGCAAGTTTTAGTATATATTCGGGAAAAAACTACGTTGCTTTGGCATAAGCGACCAACAATATCAAGTTTGAAAATATTGTCTGATGGCTACCACTGCAACTGAGTTAACATGGATAATGTTTTTACTTCAAGACATAGGAATCAAGTTGGAAAGCCACCCAAATGTGTTATAGTTAACAAAATAATAATCCATCTAAGTTGGAGACAATGATAAACGTAAATGAATTATTTAATTTCAGAATCATGTTGAAAGATGAATTGTAATTTAATTCCAATCACTTCATACAATGGGAAAGAGTATAATTTATACTGTACAAGGATTTGTAAATAAGGAAAAAACTAATGTCCTAAAATAAGAAATCCCTACATATTTTACACTACAATAAATATGGAAAGTAAATATTCCCAAATCAATTCGGCTTCCATCCTTATTTGATAGGATCTGGTTTCCACACATATACAGAAACAGAAACAAAATAGTAAGAGCGAAGAAATTTAGCAAGCAAAACTAAAGGGAAAAAAAGGATGCGGAGGAAGAGATGAAGAACCGTATATTCCTGATGCTCCATCATTATTTCTGTAGAAGATGAAGATGAAATAATGAACAGAGAAATCTTTATTTTCCACGTTGAGTTTGTACAGTAATTGAGGCCTATTTATAGTACAAGAGGAATACATAAAAAAGGAAAAAATAAATCTCCTACAATCTCTAACACAATATTATATTTATGGTAACCTAAATCAATAACAATATTCTTTTAATCAATTAGGGATTTCGACACTCCCCCTCAAGTTGGATTGTAGATGTTAATCATATCCAACTTGAAAATGCAGTCATCGAATTTCTGTCTGGGTAGTCCTTTAGTGAAAACATTTGCAGTTTGTGCTTGTGTAGGAACATAAGTTATGCAAATAGTTCTTTCCTCAACCTTTTCTTTAATAAAATGTCTATCCACCTCTACATGCTTAGTTCGGTCATGTTGAACTGGATTATGGGAGATGTTGATTGCAACTTTATTATCACAATAAAGTTTGATCGGCAACTTTATTATCACAATAAAGTTTGATCGGCAACTTTATTGTAACACGTAATTCTTCCAAAAGCTTTTTCAACCACAGTCCTTCACATATTCCTTGTGCTACAGCTCTGAATTCCGCTTCTGCACTACTTCTGGCCACTACATTTTGCTTCTTGCTTCTCCATGTTACCAAATTTCCCCATACAAAGGTGCAATAACCAGTAGTAGATCTTCTATCTTCTATCGAACCTGCCCAATCTGCATCTGTGAAAACTTCTACTTCTTTCCTTTCACCCTTTTTGAAGAGCAGCCCCTTTCCTACAGATCCCTTGAGATATCTGAGTATCTTATAGACAGCTTCTAGATCACTTTCCTTTAGAGAATGCATGTGTTGACTTACTAAGCTAACCGCAAATGCGATATCAGGTCTGGTGTGTGATAGGTAGATTAGCTTTCCAACTAGCCTTTGATATCTGTCAATTTCTACTGGATTTCCTCCATCTTCACTTTTTTTTCCCACATCCACGGGTGTGTCACTTGGTTTGCATCCAAGCATGCATGTTTTGGTTAAAAGATCAATGACATATTTTCGTTGTGATACACTGATGCCTTCTCTAGATCTGGCCACTTCCATTCCCAGAAAGTATCGCATTGGTCCCAGATCTTTTACTTCAAATTCAGCAGCAAGGCTCCTCTTTAGTCTTTCCATCTCAATCTGATTGTCACCTGTCAAAATAATATCGACATATACGATGAGAATCAATTTTGTCCCATCTTCAACTGGCCGAAGGAACATGGTGTGATCTGATTGTCCTTGTCGATATCCCTGACCTTTCAGCACTTTTGCAAATCTGTCAAACCATGCTCTTGGTGACTGTTTCAGTCCATATAAGGACTTTTTCAGTTTACATACCCGATTTTTTTCATTTTCCTTGCAAAATCCTGGTGGTAATGTCATGAATACTTCTTCTTCCAATTTCCCATTTAAAAATGCATTTTTAATATCTAGTTGCTGAAGCGGCCAATCCAGATTTGCTGCTAGTGATAGAAGGACTCGAATTGTATTCAGCTTCGCTACTGGCGCAAAGGTTTCAGTATAGTCAATGCCGTAAGTTTGTGTGTACCTTTTGCAACCAATCGAGCTATATACCGTTCTATCGTCCCATCAGCTTTGTATTTCAAGTTGAAGACCCATTTGCATCCAACGGGTTTCTTTCCTTTTGGTAAGTCCATCACATCCCAAGTCTCATTTTTTTCCAATGCTCGCATTTCTTCCAATACTGCTTCCTTCCATTTTGGAATTTTTAGGGCTTCCTGAATAGTGCTTGGGATCATTGTACTGTCAAGGTGAGTGGTAAAGGCACGAAATCTTGTAGATAAAGCATTATAAGACACAAATTTTGAAATAGGGTGGAGAGTACATGATCGTGTTTGCTTTCTCAGAGCAATAGGTAAGTCCATATCCGACATCCCTGGTGCTTTTTGAGATTCTGGAGCTACCATCGGTTCTGACTCTTTTGGTGCTTCAGATGTGAGATTCTCCAAGTTCTTTGATTTTAGCTTTCTTGAATAAACCAGTATCTCCTTTTCATTTTGTTTTTCTACATCTCCCCCTGGATTCAAGTTCCCTTCTATCAATGGCATACTAGAATTATATGGTGGGATAGGTAAGGCAGGTTCAGGAGAAGAGAGACTAAAGTCAAGGAACCGATCTTCATGTAAGGTCTCCCCCTGAAGAGAGGTGTTTGCAAAGTACGGAATGTTTTCGAAGAAAGTGACGTCAAGACTGGGAAATATCCTTTGCGTGGAAGGATCATAGCATTTGTAGCCTTTTTGTGTAGGAGAATAGCCGATCATAACACATTTAATGGCTCGAGGATCAAGTTTACTTCTGTGATGGGAGTGAATATGAACGAATGCAGTGCAACCAAACACTCGTAGGAATAGATTGGAGCTAAGTCGAGAAGTTGGAAAATGTGATTGAAATTTTTGGAGTGGTGTCTCGAAGTTTAGGGCACGGCTGGGCATTCGATTGATTAAATAGGTGGATGTAAGGATTGCGTCCCCCCAAAACTTTTTAGGCATGTTCATAGTAAACATTAAGGCACGGGCAACCTCTAGGAGATGTCTATTTTTGCGTTTGGCAATCCCATTTTGTTGAGGAGTGTCAACGCAAGAGCTTTGATGAATTATTCCATGTGTTTGAAGGAAGTCACACAGGATGTTGAAGTATTCCGTGCCATTATCTGTATGTAAGATCTGAATCTGCGTTTGGAATTGTGTTTGGATCATGGAACGAAAGTTGATAAAAACGGAACGGACATCGGATTTCTCTTTTAGTAGGTAAACCCAACAAATTCGAGTGTGATCATCAATAAAGGTAACAAACCATTTCGTGTGGGTACGATTTGGGACTCGTGAAGGGCCCCATACATCACTGTGAATCATGGTGAAAGGTTTTGATGGTTTGTATATAGACTTCGAAAATGATGTACGTTGGTGTTTTGCAAGTTCACAAATTGCACATTGAAAGTTAACGTGCTTTTTATTCATGAAAATAGAGGAAAGTACACGTTTCAAATATTGAAAATTCGGATGACCCATTCTAAAATGCCATAGCATAATTTCACTATCTCTAAGAACAGACGCAGAATCACAAATTTTAAGTTGACACTGGTTACTCACATCAGCTTCGTCAAAGTAGTAGAGTCCTTCACTTTTCTTAGCACTGCCAATCGTCTTCCCCGATGATAGGTCCTGAAAAATACAATAAGAAGGGAAGAATTTAGTAGAGCAATTGAAAATTTTTGTTAACTGGCTTATAGACAGCAAATTGCACGATAAATTTGGAACATGAAGTACTGATTCTAAGGTTATAGAGTCAGAAATTTGGATACTCCCTGCTCCTGCAACAGTCGATAGGGAACCATCTGCAACTTTAACTTTAAGATTACCAGCACATGTATATGAAGAAAACAGGTGGTATGAATCCGTCATGTGATCAGAGGCTCCAGAGTCAATAATCCAGGGCGTTTTAAATTGTGTAGTGAATTTTAAAGCTCTCAAAAAGTTACCTCTGTGAGCTAGCGAACCTGAGGGGTTATGTTTGGAGGTCCGACTTGATGACTGGAGGCTAGAAAATATCTTGTAGAGTTGTTCCATTTGCTCGGAGTTAAAGGCCCCACTAGGCTCTTTCATATTTTCAGTCGAGGAATCAAAAGATGCTTGATATCCACGATTTCTATTACTCTGCCTTGGCTTCCAATCTGGTGGCTTTCCGTGTAGATCCCAACACGTGCCCTCCTTGTGTCCCCTTTTTCGGCAATGTTCACACCAGAGCCGACCTTTTTGTTGTTTTGAGTTTGGCCCACTAGCTGGCCCTTTTGAATATAGGCCCACTCCATCAGGCCCAACACTAGAATAATTGAGCCCAACATTAATTTCTGGCCCGTTTTTACTGTTTGGAAATGGAGGCCCATTAGAGTTCGGCCCAACTCCCTTCACTTTAAGGCCAGAACTCTCAATCGGAGGCCCAGATACGCTGTTCGTCCCATTCATCATCACCCTGCGCCGACTCTCTTCTCTCCTCACTTCAGCGAAGACTTCTCGAGGCGACGGTAAGGGTTGCCGGCCGAGTATCCTGCCTCGAACATCGTCCAAGTCCCGGTGAAGCCCAGCTAGGAACTCAAAAACCCGTTCATTCTCCAATTTTTTCCGATAGTAGACGCTGTCTTCTGGGCATTTCCATTTTTCTTCAGAACTCTGGTCGAGTTCTTGCCACAACGCCGTCATCTCAAGGTAATAATCTATCACCTCACGATCTCCCTGTTTGGTTTGCCATAACTTGGATTTAATTTCGAAAATTTGGGAGGAATTTTCAGAGTCTGAGTACATCTCTCTCACGGCTTCCCATACGTCCTTCGCGGTGGGCAAGAACAGATAAGTTTTGCCAATTGAGGGTTTCATGGAATTGACAAGCCACGCAGTCACCATGGAGTTCTCCAATCGCCATTTTTGTAGGAGACCCTTGTCGGTTGAGGCTGGCTGTTTTGTCTCTCCGGTGAGGTACCCAAGTTTTCCTTTTCCATCCACTATTAGCTTGATAGACTGCGCCCACTCCCTATAATTCTTTCCATCCAATTTTTCTACCGTGAGATGGAATGAAGAATTTTCAATTCCTCCACTCACGGCAGAGGTGGCTTCTGTGTCACCGTTAAATGATTCGGAGGTCATTGAACCCCGGTTATTTGCTACAATATCTGTCATCTTCACTGCTCTGATACCATGTAGAAGATGAAGATGAAATAATGAACAGGGGAATCTTTATTTTCCACGTTGAGTTTGTACAGTAATTGAGGCCTATTTATAGTACAAGAGGAATACATAAAAAAGAAAAAAATAAATCTCCTACAATCTCTCCTACAATCTCTAAAACAATATTATATTTATGGTAACCTAAAGCAATAACAATATTCTTTTAATCAATTAGGGATTTCGACAATTTCCGACACCGCAGATGAGATAGGCTCTGTTACGAGCATAGATTCAAAGGAAGAACCATCAAAGATATTTTGAAGCCTTAGGTGGCAAGCTCTGCAGGGTGCAATATAATGAGATATACAAAGGACTTTCAAACTAAAATTTAAATGAAAATATAACACTGAAGGAGTTGCATAAATTCCATACTTTTGATGAAGTTAGGTAATCTGTATGCATGGGTAGAAATGGACAAAGAAAGCACAGTGTGCATAGATGTGTGCATCTGTACAGACAAGCTGCTAATCCTCTCAACAGGTGGCTGGAAATTGGTGATAGGGAAGCATGGGAGCACCACCCAAACCTCTTACATATACATTTGGCACCCAGCCCTGCCGCTGTCCGCTGAAGATTTTCTTCTTTCTTTGGAATACTTGGAACAATTGGCTGCCTGGTTATGAGGTGATAAAGGGTAGAATGAAGATCAACCTTGCCTCCAAAGATCAATGTTACGATGCTGAGAAACAGTCGACCATGTACCGGTAATGGCACCTTAGAAGGGAAGATAAGGTTTCACTTCTAGCAGGTTCAATCTCTCACCCCCTCAATGCATTAATCCTGAAATGCTATTTCAGTATTGGAGATTTACAGGCAGCCTCCTCTAAGCCTCATATGGTTCAAGCAGTAGTTCCACTGGTAGTGGAAGGGAATGATTCCAAAGATTCAGGGATTAAGAATGCAAGACAAGAGGGCGAGTAAAATAGTTAAACATCTCATTCACATCTTTGAATTAGCAGTATTTATAATTGAAGGAACTAAATTACAACACAAAATGACAAGACAGCCTCGGGTGGTGCATGGGAGGAAACCATCCTCTAGTATTATTATTTAACTCAACATTGATAGGTGTTATGAAGGTAGGACTAACCTCACAGCTGCTGTGGTGTGCTTAGGAATAATGCGGGAGATGTCTTTGCCTTTTATGAGTTTCATGGAACTACTTGATGTCTCGGGAAGGTTAAATTAGGGCAATGAGCAATGGTTTAAGACTTTGCATGCAGTTTGGTGTGAAAGGTGTGGGTGGAATTTGATTCCATGGCATGCATTCAATTTATCCATGGCCAATACAATAACATCTGGAGGAGATTTTTCACAGCTAACAGAAGATTAAAGCAAAAACTAATTTGGACATGCGCATGAATACTACACTTTGAGTGCCATTTGTGACGGTTACACCTCCAAGCGACTAAAGTGTTCCCCGTTGGTCTTGCATATTAGACATTTGATTATTGTCCTTAACCTAAAATATTTTACTGGTTCATTTATGTTCTTTTTTCTGCCTACACGGAAAAGGAAAGGAGAATACGCAATTACAAGCGACGATGACAATACAGAATCAAAAGAACATTCTAAGATGATGATATTAACGATTCCTTACAGATAATATTAGTAGTGATGATGTAAGAAATTTTGTAAGTTGTCTCTACTTCTAGTAATATAATATAATTTTGTTAAGTGATTAGCAAGTTGAGAACTTACTATTTTCTATTTTATTGATCTATTCTATGTATTTTGCAAGTTTGACTTTTATTTTTGTTAATTTAGCTTTATCATGGATTTTTTAGGATGGTTTATAGTTTTTCATGAGCATTTTTTCTATTTTTTCTATTTTTGTATTTTTTGAATTATTTTATTTTTTGGTCTTAAGGTCTACACCTCAAAGCACCTTGAGCTTATACATGCATCAACGGGTGATACGCCTCGCTGCCCAATTAAGCCTTTTTAAACATTGAAGAGGGGAACAATGTGGCGAATTGGCTGGCTCACAAGGGGTTATTTACAGAGGGTCCAAGACTCTACTTCAACACAAGCTGAAAAGAGAAGTTTTAGGCTTATTAAAGTTGGATTAATGTGGCCTCCCCAACCTTAGCATGTAACAGGTAGGAACTTGTTAACATTGTTTTCTCAGTTCTTTGTAAATGATTTTACATATATTAATATATTATAAATGATATAGTGTTTTAATTTCCACGATGGTAAGGTAACATGTCTCCCTGCTTCATATTAATATACTAGGGCAGGGGGCAAGCCAAGCCTCCCATTCAAGTTCAGTCCAGATGGAAAATAACTATCATCTGCACTTGAATGGTTTTTGGAAGGAAAAAAATTTAAAAACCATGGTACTACAGATGTCTACTTGAATGCTACATGTGAAGCTTAACAAATACATATCTAGCAGGCATGTATGAATTGTGCGCACAGAAAATGATGTCTGGAATGATTAGACTGGGTATTTTTCTAACTATTTAGTGTCTTTTCTCAGACAAAATGTTGAGTTTTGTGCTCTTTCTATGTCAACAAAGAAATTTGAAATTTAGAACCAATAAAAAATTTACTTAGTGGCAGCTTAAGTGCGTGACAACAGGCCAATTAAAAGTAAGAGACAGAGATCAAATTTGCTTGTAATCTCCAGCATCATCTTCTACCAATCAAAAAAGAATTTGCTACTAGTCATAAAAAATTATATATTGGTGCCATAAAATGAAAATGGCCCATGGCCCATAATATACAACGTCATATGCATGTAAACTTCGTACATAATGATCTGAGAGTACTCCAGTAGCATTACATTCATTCAATGTCATTCATGCAACTCTAAGACAATGCATCAATTCTACTTATGGTATACTTTGTCTTCCTACTGTTTATGTAATTTTTCGCAGCAATTTTCTGCATATTGAATTTGGTGCCTCAAACCATCCTACAGAAAGCCACTAACTAAAAGAAAGCAAAAAAGGAGATTATTAATTGTTTCCTCTTAACATTTCTCTTTTGAGGGTAAACAGATGGTTTTACATATCGGCAGTGATAGGCTAATTAATAACAGAAGACAAAGATCAAATTTTGGATATATTTACCAATATCACTGTCTACCAATCAAAACAGAATCTTGTTATTTGTTATAAAATTCCTATATTGACTGTATAATCATAACACTCCAACATAAAACCACCCTACTGGACGATCTCGAGATGTCCCTGTACGATCTCAACGTTAGAAGCCAGTTCCAGTAACCCAAAGGTGCAATGGCTAGCTCAACCTCGCCATACTCAAGAACTCTGAAGTAAGTGCACCATATATTCGGTTTCTAATTAAACGTGTGATGCTTGTCAAGACGGACACAATGGATTGAGTTCCCTCATGAACGGGTGTCACAGAAAGGGACCCGACTGTATATTGATGCAATACTATAGGAGATAATTATTTATTTAGTTTCCTATTTTCATTCGTATTTCTTTACTTAGTTATGATTTTTGAAACCATATGTAAAGGGGGTTATGGTTTCAAAATGAAATAAAGATTTATTTTTTCTTCGACATCTCTCTATTCTCTTCCTCCTCTCCTCTCTTTTCTCCTCATTTCTCTTCTTCTCTTCCTTTCCCCTTCTCTTACAATTCTCTCGTTACATCTGGAGTCATATATACTGTATACACCACTGAAAAAGGGTAATATTCCCGGGCCCCCCATGACCAAGATTCGCTCCACAAAATTAGGAATAAATCAGCTGCCAATTCGAACTGTGCAACCAAAATTTACCTGCGTCACCCCCAAAACGTTATCTATAAATAGGATCTCCAAAGCACATATATTGCTTCTTCTCCTCCCTCTTTTACAGTGCAACACATTTTTTATTTTCTTCTCCAAGCTACTTTATTAACTTGATTGCAGGAGTGGCTTCAAAAAGACTCTTCGCGTAGCCCTTTTTCCAGTTGATCAAAGATTCAAGGACAAAGGAGTTAAATCAGCAAGAATTGCACACAATATTACATACCCGTGTAAGTGCCTCGTGGTATATAGTGTTCGTTGGCATGAAAATGCAAAAAGATTTTATAAGCAAAGAACATAATATGCACTCTATCGTCCATAAATTCACTAAGAAGAACAAGCTCAAACCCACTTAAAACATATATAACAAGAAAGAATTATGATGTAACGCGCGTAATTGGTCGCGGCTATTATCGACAATTTTAACTTTAATATCATTTCGTTTTTGTCTTAGACAACTCAAATATAGCACTGAATTTTGACCTCTTGCTGCTTTCTAAACGATAGACAAATGGTTTTCAAAGCAATGTTATTGGGATAAGAAGGAAAATTTCAGATCCAAAACCTTTGAATATTACCTATTCAAACTAGAGAGAAATGCCACGATATCAGCAGTTGTCGGTGGTGGTGCATCCGCCTCACCCAGCGAACAATTGTTGTAAAACGGCGAAACGGGACACATTATCATCTCGACTCAATTCCTTCGTGGAAGATGTTTAATGGAATTTAGTGCGTGTTCATAATTGGTGAAGTTAACGATGAAAAAAGGTTGTGCATGACAGTGGGTATGACTGTTGCAGGGGCAGGGTTCTTGCCCTTCCGGAAGACGATGAGTTGGTATTTTTTTTCTTCTCTTTTCCTTTCTAATTTTTTTAATTCCTTTTATTTTAAATAATAATAACGTATAATAGTTTGCAATTTCCATTTTTTTTAAAGTTTACCATTTAAATTTGGATATTTTAATGTTAGGATTTTGCTACTTGTACATAAAAAAATAATATATCGAAAATGGAGTGGAAGGAAAAATTGGATGAAAAAAGTTTACTATGTTTTAAACTAAGAAATGATAGAGTTCTACGTGACTAAGTTTGGACGCGATTTGATTTGGATTGGTTTCAACTGCAACCCGAAATCGAAATCAAAATCAAATTAATTGATTTTGATAAATTTCAATACAAACCAACCTACTCTAACTTTTAAATCAAACCGAACTAAACCAAATCAGTATGGACTTTTAATCCAAATTACTTTTTTTTTTTTTTTTTTTTGAGAAAATTACACACTCACTGGTATTTAAGATATCATTTTCATAAATCCAGAATCAAGTTTCATAATACAAAAATAAGGTTTTAATTAATAAATTAATATGATTTAAATTAATATTTACTATAAAATTTAATTAATTATATATAAAACCATAATTAATTTTTAATTCATAATTTCCTCAAATCTCTCTCTCTCTCTCTCCACAACCGAGACCTCGCCACCGACCATCTCACTGGAGCTTCTTATCGTCGTCGTGTCTGAAAGTCACTGCACAACGACACCGGTGTGGGCTCCGCCGCTAAATCATTTCTTCTCCTCTCCCCTCTCCTCCATTACCGGCGCTACAACATGTCTTCTCCCCTCTTTCTCTTCCACCGCCAGATGTTGGTAGATCTGGCGATAGCGCGGCCCGAATCTTCAACGTCGATCTGTCAATCTGCAATTTTTTGTTTTTATTCGATATATTGTGCAGTGGTCGACGATGGTGGTTCCTGTGATGGGTGGTTTGCGTGAGGGATGGTTGTGGTTCGCGAAGAGTGGTTTGTGTGGGGGATGGTTGGCGGCGACGGTGGTTTTTTGCATTGTTTTGATGATTTTTTGCATTGTTTTGGATGAATTTGGTGCGAGGTGGGGGTGTGCGTTGATGACGGGCTACGTTGATGGTGGTGTGGGTTGTGTTGGGGTGTGAGGTGGCGGCGGCGGCGGCGATGGTGTGGGTTGTGTTGGTGCGCGAGGGGATGGTGGTGACTGTAATTGTGTCGTTGTGGTGGTGGATCCGTGGTGGACGTGGTGGTCTGTAAGATCTACGAGAAGCGACGATGGAACGGTCATCGGGTGTGGTGATAATAGTGAGATGGTGGTGATGGGTCTGTCGATGTGGTGATGGATCTAGTGCGATGATATTTTTCTTTTGATTTGTGTGAGGAGGTGGTGGTGGTGGTTTTGGTGGCAACGACAGTGGTGGTGGTTAATCTGTGATTTGTGATCGATAAACAAATTGCGACCAATGAAATTATCAAATCATGATCGTAAAATAATTTGTGATCTATTGAAATTTTGATTTGTGACCTCGAAAATAAATTGTGACCTTTAAAAATCTTGATCCATGACCTCGAAAATAATTTGTGACCTATAAACCTATTAAAATTTTGATTTGTGACCTCGAAATAATTTGTAATTAATTAATTTGATAATATGTGACCAATAAATGTATTTGTGATCAAATTGTACAAATTCGTGACCTTTATATATTTAATTAATTAATTAATTAAATCATAAATAAAATTTAATAGAAACCTGATTTTTGAAATTTTGAAACTTATTATTGAAATGGTCATACTAAAAACCTTAATTATGTATTGTTTCATTTAAAAAAAAAAAAAAAAAAACATTGTTCCAGTTTTGGCCCCACTTAAATTACAAGAATTAAAATAATTAAATAAATTTATATTATAAGAATTATTGACTAACAAATAAAATCATGTTAACAGAGACAGATCAACGAAAATTTTAGATTTTTTTTTTTATGCATTATGTAACATACTTGCCTAAGTAGGAAAAAAAGACTAAATAGAATATAATGAGCTTATGAAATGGAAATTTCAGTACTATTATTTACCGACAACATTATAAAATGGAGTGAATCGAAATATAGTTATGAGATTATGACTTATCTTTTTATTTTTATTTTTCTTGAATAAAAAAAAGGTAAACATATAAATGGATTGGGTTGGGTTGGTTTGGTTAACGGTTAACCAACGGTTTATGCTTCAAATTATAATCGAACTAACTCACCGAGGTTTTGTTTAAAAGAAAATCAAATCAAACCAATTACCTATGTCAAACCGACCTAAATCGACTCGAATCGGTTTGGTTTGATCGATTTTTCGATTTTTTGTCCATGCCTATATGGGACATTATATCATCCTTATATAAATTTAAATGTATATGTAACAATGTCAAAATTAATTTCTTAGCAACTTTTGATAAATGCTAATGAAATGTGTGATTAAAATCTTATGTGTCAAATAAAATAAATGATCAAACTTAATTGTTAACTTTAACTTTAATAAAAATCAGCATTTTAACCCCCACCAAGTATGGTCTAAACGTCTTATCTTTAGAAATTCTAATATAGGTACTGTTCATCCTACTCATAAATTTGACGCAGTTATTTGACAGATAATTTTAACCTTTAGTTTAAGTCAATTCAACGTTCAATATGTATTTTATTAAGATAATGTGTGAATTTGTTATAATTACTAAAGATTCATAAGATGTTGAACGTTAAATTGATTTAAAATAAATATCACAAATATTTATTAAATAAGTGTGTCAAATTTATGAGTACGATAAATTCTAATTTAACGGTCAAAGACGAATTTAACTTTGCTGTTGAAGGTTGGAAACCAACATGATATAGGGAAAATAAGAAAACGTAAAATCTACACCAACTCCACGTGTTTGAATAAAAGATTTTAGGATATCCAATAACGAAAATTTGACAAAGCTTTGAGAAAATAACCATTCTTCATTCGATGGTCAGCCAAAGAAATTGTAAAGCGAAGAGATGACTTAAAGAATTTGGAGACCTTAACCAACGTAGTCGATGAGATTTTTCGAGAATAATAATGAAATAAATGAAATAACTTGTTATTGATGGATATTATTTGAGTGATAATTGACGATATTGGTAATTCTAATTGAAATTCGTATAAGTGATTTGGATAAAAAAATTCAACAACGATACTATTGATGATTACCTTCGTGCTGTAGTCAATGATGATTCAGTTATCCATAGTCTTTCTGTTGACTCCAAAAAATATTGTCAACAGATATCAGGTCAAATTTGTTAACACGTAGATAGATTTCAGCGAGCAATGGCTAGAGATGTCGATCGTAAAGTCAATGTGACGACAAGTAAGATAATATTCTAAAGAACACGAGCAACAAGCTTAAATGTCGACAAGATGGATTGTAAAGTTATTAACTCGCAATCGATCTTGAATAATATTCTATTTTGTATTTAAGAGAAAAAAAAGATCTTGAGCATAGGTCTCTTTTCAATGTATATTTTTGCATCTCTAACAAAATTACAAGATTCGCTATTAATAAACATCAAGCCAATGAGGCATGTCGTTGGATCATATCCATGCGGCTTCATCCAGTTCCTCAAAGTTTCAAATCACTCACTCAATATATTAATTACAGTGACAATGGATCAGCCGCCCTACGTTCCTAAACTGACATTAATTAATGCAGACATCACTCAATCATTCCTCAAGATACCAATTAGATTTGTCTGTGATGGGCGTCTCGCCTTGATGAAGTGAAACCTCGGATTTGGAACAATTGGTATATTTTTTTGAGAAAAAGTTCGAGAAAAAGACAGTAAAAAATTATATATATATATTTTTTATTTCCTCATAATATTATCTATTTATAAGTTAATTTTTTAACTGATATTTTTATATGGACATAGTTTTTGACTGTATTAAAATTTGTGCAATAATATTCGAAAAAATTGATTTCACAAATTTTATTCTTAGAAAATATTGCTCAGATTTTATTCACTTGTTATATCAATAGACATTGTATAATATTTAAAGAATTAACTAAAAAATGTTACTTCTTTGGAACTTGGTTTAAAGGTGTAAGTTCGAATGAATCGTTATAACTTTCAAATTAAAAATAAGAGAGATAAGAAAATATCTTGTAAAAGTACGAGAATAAGACACAATAAAAAATTAAATTCGATCACGTGTCATCATTTGAGTAGGTGGACGTACCACGTAAGTCTATAAGAATGTCCAACTAAAACTTTTCTTCTTCGTCTCCTCAATTGACAAGTAGATTGACGGAATCCTCATATCAAACCACAACTTCTGTGTCTATATCATCGAAGTCAAAAAGAGTTCAATAACAAGTACAATACGGTGCACAACTGTCTCACATATAGGGGTGGGGCATGTGGTTAAAAAAATCGCGAACCCATCAGCTGTGAGGCAGCTGTGCACGGTGTTGTGCACAACTGCTGTAAAAACAGCATTTCTCAATCAAAAAATCTCCAAAAATTCTCACCAAATCCAAGAACTAGACATATGTTAGAATTTGTTTTAAATTTTCTCTAAGAAAACTAGTTAGACTTTCGCTTTATATGTGATCATAACTAGTATTTTACGCATATTAATTCAACCTGACAAATATGTAGGTGAAGTTTATAAGAAGTCTATTGATATAAATATCCCCGTATTTTCAATATTTCTCCTCCATTTTAGTTCATTTTTGCAAATTAGGATTACTTTAGTGGTCTACATAGTTAGGACTAAAATGAAAGTGGTTTTGTTTCTAAGTGAGAAAGAAAAGTTTCAACTATGTCCGAGAAGGACTAGCGATATCTTACGATTCTCTCATACTCAGAGGCTACTCATAGTATAAAGAAAGATAATCGCTATGTTTCCTTATTCTAAATTCAAATTTTCAAAGGTGTAGCAATTTAAGTGTAAAATCAAATATAAAATATTTGGACTCTGTTTATTTTATTAAAATTAAATTTTTAGTAGATTTTGATAAAATTTGATGAAATATGTGTTGATAGAAGCGTGAATATCATGAAATGTATAATTAAAAATAAATTTTAAAAAAAAGGACCGACAAAGATTTATTTTAAGGTGGGATGGAGCAATCCTTTCCTTTTAAAACTGCGAGGGGCTTCTACATAAAATTTAAAAAAAAAAAAAAAAAAAAGAAGAGAGAGAGAGAGAGAGCCAAAAGCAGTACAAATACGGTGAACCCAGATTCAGAGAGAGAGAGAGAGAGAGAGAGAGCCAAAAGCAGTACAAATACGGTGAACCCTGATTGAATTGTCTTTTGCCACAAGACAAGAACCATTCGGGCCCAACTTTAACTTCTGCAAATTCACAATTTTCATTCTTTATTGGTTATGTTGTTAACTTTTTAGTCCTTGTTTGGTGTAGTTAAAATTTTATTATAGATAAAAATTATGAATGCATAAAATATATAATTAAATTAATTACTCACTTTGACTTAAGTTTTTATCAAAATTCTAAACCACACCACAAAGGAGCTTACTTTTATTTTGTGCTCTTGTTTTCATGCACCAAGATTGGTGGGACAATAATATTTTTTTTTGAATAAAACTACTTGTACAGAAAATGTTGACAGAATACTCACATGTGAGAGGGTTCCATGTGAATAAAAAAGTCCAAAAAAAGAAATGGGGCCCTCGTATGTGAGTGTTCTGTCAACCTCTTCCGTCAACCTCTTCTGTACGAGTAGCGAGATTATTATTATTTTTTTACTAAATCGTACCGAAAGGTTCAGGTTCATATTTCAGCAATTATATACCTTGAGTTCATGAATAATGCCTCATTTGATACGATTTTTGAAAAGTTAAAAGTTATTTTTTAAATTAAAAATGTGATTTTGAAAATATTTGAATAATTTTTTTTAAAAATATTTTTATCACTGGAAGAATTTCTTAGATAAAATTGATTAACATAGCTATTTTTTACAAGAAATAAATGCAAAAATAAAAATTCTATCAATTAGATCCTAAATTAATTAACAGAAATGCTACATGTATAGAAATATTTGACAAATTGCCAACCAGCAAGATTTTATTAGATATTGAAAAAAAGAAGTTAAATAAACTTGTATAGTGTTGTCACCTCATCATCTATGATACTTTCTATAAGTTTCGTTTGTAGAAGGAGCTTAGCTCATTAATTAGAATTTTGTAATTTATACAATCGAGGTTGATAACACCCTCACATGAGGGAGATCTACGATTTTTTTATATCGTGGGTCTCCCTCTAATATGAGAGATTGTAATTCGATGTTGTACACATAATTTTTTTATACATTGTGAATTTTTCAATATGAGAGGTTATCAATCGATATTGTCAATTTTGATTGTACACATAGTATGAATCAATTAATTAATATGTACTCAAGAAAATCATGCACCAAGTTGGGTAGCCAAAAAATTAATGACTCAACCATTTCAAAAACATAAATATCAATATAACAAGTCCCCATCAGTGATGTGAAATCACATCAACCCTTGGATCTAGTTCTGTACATTCTGCTTATTTTGCATATAACTCATCTTCTTGACTTCTTGTCACCATTTTTAACCCTTGAATTTTCAAGTCAACTCATCCAATCCTATCCTTACACCATAGTACTTGAATATTACACACACACACACGACCAAAGCAGCACCAATTTTCGGCATAGAATTAATGGCAGCCCTATCTCAAATCTTGGCTCATCTTTACACCACCGCCATAGTTTTCTTCTCCCTCCTATTTCTCGAAATAGTTATTCTTGTACGCGTTGCGGTCGGGACCATCCCCGGCTCCAAGAACCGCCCCATCACCACCACTCAATACCTTAAACTCGTCGAAGAAAAAAACCCGGCCTGTCGGTACAAAACCGGATTAAGAATGGAATCACTGGAGTGTGCAGTTTGTCTGTCCGTGTATGAAGAGGGGGATGAGATAAGGAAATTAAGGAAGTGCAACCACACATTCCACAAGAACTGTCTTGACACGTGGCTGCAGCAAGATTTGGCCACGTGTCCACTTTGCCGGAGCATGGTGTTGCCGGAAGAAGTGGTGGTGAAGTACCGCCGTCACCGGAATCACCAAGAGTTCGACGGAAGTGATGAGGAGGTTATTTTCTTGTTATCTGCATTACATGGTAGTTATATACGTAGATTTTTGTAACACCGACGAGAGAAGGTTCGTTTTTCCATTTTTTCCCCCTCAATGGTGCTTTGTACATATGTGTGTGGATATGTGATAATCATACTCGTAGCAGTGGTACCCTACTAAAATTAGGTATGGCAGGCTTGGTCGGGACCAGTGTAATATTTTAAAAGTCGACTATCTAAATATTTACAATATTTCGTTTAATTTGTTGTTAAATTTATTAAAAAAAACTTAAAACAACTAAACCCTGAATATAGTAATGCCTAATTAAGATTCGAGATGGATCATCATACTCATAAATTTAACATACTTACTTGACAAATAATCGTGACATTTAATTTAAGTCAATCCATCGCTCGATATGTATTTTCAATAAGATCATGGAAGAATTGATTATAACTACTTGAGATTCATAAGATATTGAGCGATGAATTGACTTTAAATTAAAGGTCGCGATTATTTGTTAAATAAGTGTGTTAAATTTATGAATAGGAAGATCTGCCCCGATTAAGATTTTCTTCTCGATTATGCTTGAAAGTTTTTCTCCGCGAAACATAACTAAAGGATGAGTTAATTTAGAGGAATAGCCTCCAATTTAGAAGGACCTCTTCAAATCAATAATTGAATTATAATTTCATCACAAATGTTTTTTTTTTTTAATTCCACTAAGTGCATAAAAAAATTAGTATTTTGCTTACATTGAGAAAGTAATTTAAAACAAATGATGTAATTTAATACAATCAAATATGCATATTATAAGTCATGTCATGTCATGTCATGTCATGGCTTTATAATTTATATTTGAATAATTAGAACAAAATAATCATTTCACCCCTATTTGATACACATTATAATTTATATTCTCGTTCTTTTACTCATTCTTAATCATATATTTTTCAATAAAATAATATTTTTCATCACATCAATACATTTTTTTCTTTTCAATCACATATTCATCATCACATTAAAAAAAATACATTCTTTTTAAAATAATGTGCATCACACATTCATTTTATTTTGGCACAACACACTCTTAGACAGAGGTGAGCATGGAAAGTGGGGTCAAATTTTTTTATTTAATTTTTTAAATGTTTTTGTCTTAATTTTTTAAGTCTAAGATGTCAAACGAAATTGAAATGTTACATTTTTAATAACATTTCTAAGTGTTCATAATCTAGTTTTCTACGCTGTCAATGACGTGCGAAACGATCAATCGTAACAAACTTTACGTGTCAAAGTAAGTCATTTCAAATTAGTATTTCGAAAATTTAGATAACATGCTAACTTTAAAAAAATTCGATGATTGTACGATAGTCTAGTCCACAAATCGATTATGTCATTTCGAAACTCATTTCGAGAACTATATCATAGGCATATCAAATGGTCCAAACATATATTGAAAACAATTAATATGCGTTAAACGTGTATTTTAAAAAGAGACGTATAACTCGTATTTTCTTTAAAAATTTTCAATTATTATTATTTTTTGCAATATAAATTTTCATTATAATTTACATCATTTTATTAAGAAACTTTATATGACATAAATTTGACATAAATTTTTTCAAAATTTTACGTCCGAATAAGTCATACCCATGTAAATTTCTGGATATAAAAGTACACGAGGTATATTTTTTTGGCATATAATTTTTTGGATAAAAAAATTTTCACAACTTTTTTACAAGTTTGATTATAGCCCTTAACTCAAAGTCTCAAAGTATCTGCGTCCACCCTTGCTCTTAGATCTAAAATAACTATAATTTTGTTCATTAAAGCGTTATAAAATGATGGAAAAAAAATAGTAAAAAATAATAATCACAGTCATAATCTTAAATTTTTCAAACGTGCAAAAGAGTCTCGATTAAAATAATTTTTAAAATTTTGAGATTTCTTTCATCTTCAACCAACCCACTATTAATTGTCTAACTAACCCGCTCCACCACCCCGACCCCATTTCATGTCAAATTTATTCTTCCCTCTCTCTCTTCGGTTTCCGTCATAGAGGACATATATATCGCAGCAAAATAAGGGGGAGAGATGGTGGGTCACGTAAACAGTAGAAAATGAGGAAAGTTTATCTTTTTTTTTTTTTTGACATGAAAGGTTGTGGTGGGTTGGGGCAAGGGAATAAAGGGATTTTTTTAATTTTTATTTTAAATTATTTTAATGGGACTCATTTACACTTTTCAAAAAATTTAAGATTTGTGGATGCAATTATTTTTTATTTTCTTTTGTTTATTTAAAAATGAGAGTGGATCTGTCATCTTATAAGGTTTTAATAGAGAAAATGAATCACAGGATTGTTTTTCACTATGTTTGTTTGATCTGAAGGAGTATTGTACCAAAATAAAATAATATGGTTGTTGGAGTAGGTGAGTTCGGAGGCCTTTGGTCACGAGTTCGATTCCTCCTATCAACATTTTCTTGATCGAATACGTCGCACCAGGCTTGCATAGTGTGGTTAACCTGGCTAACGTGATTTGTAGACTATTGTGTCAGTTCGAAAGTTTACCTAGTGAGCATTCGAAAAGTAGTGATTGCGGATTCCCCGTCATATAATAATAATAATAATAATAATAATATGATTTTTCGTGCAAAATATGTAAATGATTGAGTTGTTTTGTGTCAATTCGTCAAGATAATTAAATTGATGAATTTAATAAATTATGTTGACCGACTGGTTTAGTCCCTGTCTGTTTCTAATTTTGAAAACCCAAAAATTGATTTTCTGGCCGTTGCAACAATTTCACAGTCGCAGCATTTGACTGTCTCTCTCACATGTGGGTCCCATCATTTGAAAAAAAAGGACTCCAAAATTAATTTTTTTTGCTGAAAAGTTTTACTAGACAGGGGCTTAGTTTACTCCTCTTCATAGAGTTAATAATAGGGTAACCCAATTTTATGGTACATTCAAGAGACGTGCCAAACGCGAGCAATAAAATTCAAACATTGTTTGATTAATCTAAAGAATACAAGAGTTGTTCTTTTTCAACACTCTAATGATGGCCTCTATTTGTGATTTTTCGGAAAAATCATTGTGACATTCATCAAACACAACAAACATATAGAAACCGAATTGAATAAAGAAAGAATAAATTTACATTATTTGACGAATTCGCCCACACCAACAGGGAAAGATAATCAATTCACTTGTCAAAACTTCAATTATTAAAAAAAAAAAAAAAAGTTACGTGTATTTTTTTCCTCTTTGCCGTGTGGTTTGGGTTCCCTTTATAGTTTATAGCACACCGCTTTCAAACTGAAGGTAAGCTGCCTTTGTCAATATTTTATTAACTTCTTTATGACGATCTTCCGTGTATCTAGAACCATTGGCTTTATCTCTCCAATTTCTTATTTAAGAATAATGCTCCTGGGTTAGAGACAATGACAGGGATGGAGTGATTGGGTAGTGTGACATACAGTAATTGAGTGTTGTGTATTTTTTTTTTTTTTTCAACTCATTCAATGAATCTTCTTTCATTCATCATTTTCCAATCATGTATTGATACGTGCCTCTTCTATTATTGAACATGACAAGATTGCTTATTTAATAAACATAATTTAATTAATAAAATTGTTTATATTTAGTTTGAGTTAAACACCCTCCCGTGTTCACAATTATTTTTGAATTATTACATTTTTAACGTTCGTTTGTTACTCATTTCTTAAAACTCTTTTTTTTTTCCCAAATTAATTTTTAATTACACTTTTTATAGAATCCACAGATTTTATCAATTTTTTAATTATATGTTTTTATCAACTTTTATTGAAATCTATTTAAAATTCGATTTTTTTTTTTATCAAAACCAATCATGGGCTTAGTTTACTTTTTTTTTTTAGTTGGAGGAGAACGGTATCTCCGAGATTTTATTAATTTGCCGCCACTTATGGCAGATAATACCATGGTTACAAGTGAAAATAATGAATGCAGTAAATGAGAAAAACTACTCTCCCTACAATAAAAGTAAGTGTTAAAGAGCAAATGTAGAGCAGTAAAATATGAAGTATTATTTCTCTTACAAAAATATTTGGTGCAATTAAAGATAAAAACAAAATAAAAATAAATGAGATAACAATTCATAGTCTAATGCTGGACAATCCATGTTTATCTCTATTTGTACGAGTGCCATAATATGTCGTGGTATGTCAGCTGGTCCATAAATTTGGTATGGGCTTAGTTTACTTAGCGTTCATGAGTTGAAATCATTCTAAGCCCCTATTCGAGTTCAATATAATTAGTTTTTGGAAAAAAAATATTTTGTAATAGTATTTTTTGAAAAATGCGTGGTTAAAAAAGATTTTCTATTTATTTATTATTTTATTAAAGAATGTATAATTGAAAAGAAAAAAAATTATATTTTGAAATTAGTAGAGCCCAAATCGGGGCTAGTACTACAAGTTTTACCTTCTTAATTAGATTTCAATGCATTGTCCATATCACATTAATCACAGAATTTGCCATGTCGACTATTACCGTCATTGACAAATCATATTCAATAGACCTCTAAACACGCGATACTCTCTACTTTAAAGAATGAATACTTTAAACTAAGTTTCAAGAAATTTTTTATTTAAAAGTTTTAATTTTTAAAATGGGATAGAAAGCCAAACACTCCTATTTTATAATGATTGTATTCAATAATACAGATTTAAATATTCTACTCTTGAAATTATTTAAATTATATTTAAATCGACGCATCATTTACATGTAAAAAAAAACATGTTAAATTATGATAGCATTGGTTGTGACGACAACCAAGTCATATTCAGTAATAAATAATCGTGGTACAAATTTTTTGAATTCAAGATCTCTAGTAACGTCTCGTGGCAGTCTTGTTATGCACTTATCTAATGAGGAAATTACATCTAGAAAGGTATTTAAAGATCTAAAATCAAAATTAGGATATATAGTTTATTTATACAAAAATCAGGTTTTAATTATAATATTATAAAATATTTTAATATTAAATAATAATATTAATAACTATAATTTTGTTCATTAAAGCGTTATAAAATGATGGAAAAAAAATAGTAAAAAATAATAATCACAGTCATAATCTTAAATTTTTCAAACGTGCAAAAGAGTCTCGATTAAAATAATTTTTAAAATTTTGAGATTTCTTTCATCTTCAACCAACCCACTATTAATTGTCTAACTAACCCGCTCCACCACCCCGACCCCATTTCATGTCAAATTTATCCTTCCCTCTCTCTCTCTTCTGTTTCCGTCATAGAGGACATATATATCACAGTAAAATAAGGGGGAGAGATGGTGGGTCACGTAAACAGTAGAAAATGAGGAAAGTTTATTTTATTTTATTATTTTTTTTTTTGACATGAAAGGTTGTGGTGGGTTTGGGCAAGGGAATAAAGGGATTTTTTTAATTTTTATTTTAAATTATTTTAATGGGACTCATTTACACTTTTCAAAAAATTTAAGATTTGTGGATGCAATTATTTTTTATTTTCTTTTGTTTATTTAAAAATGAGAGTGGATCTGTCATCTTATAAGGTTTTAATAGAGAAAATGAATCACAGGATTGTTTTTCACTATGTTTGTTTGATCTGAAGGAGTATTGTACCAAAATAAAATAATATGGTTGTTGGAGTAGGTGAGTTCGAAGGCTTTTGGTCACGAGTTCGATTCCTCCTACCAACACTTTCTTGATCGAATACGTCGCACCAGGCTTGCATATTGTGGTTAACCTGGCTAACGTGATTTGTAGACTATTGCTTCAGTCCGAAAGTTTACCTAGTGCGCATTCGAAAAGTAGTGATTGCGGATTCCCCGTCATATAATAATAATAATAATAATAATAATAATATGATTTTTCGTGCAAAATATGTAAATGATTGAGTTGTTTTGTGTCAATTCGTCAAGATAATTAAATTGATGAATTTAATAAATTATGTTGACCGACTGGTTTAGTCCCTGTCTGTTTCTGATTTTGAAAACCCAAAAATTGATTTTCTGACCGTTGCAACAATTTCACAGTCGCAGCATTTGACAGTCTCTCTCACATGTGGGTCCCACCATTTGAAAAAAAGGACTCCAAAATTAAATTTTTTTGCTGAAAAGTTTTACTAGACGGGGGCTTAGTTTACTCCTCTTCATAGAGTTAATAGGCTAACCCAATTTTATGGTACATTCAAGAGACGTGCCAAACGCGAGCAATAAAATTCAAACATTGTTTGATTAATCTAAAGAATACAAGAGTTGTTCTTTTTCAACACTCTAATGATGGCCTCTATTTGTGATTTTTCGGAAAAATCATTGTGACATTCATCAAACACAACAAACATACAGAAAACGAATTGAATAAAGAAAGAATAAATTTACATTATTTGACGAATTCGCCCACACCAACAGGGAAAGATAATCAATTCACTTGTCAAAACTTCAATTATTAAAAAAAAATAAAAAAAATTACGTGTATTTTTTTCCTCTTTGCCGTGTGGTTTGGGTTCCCTTTATAGTTTATAGCACACCGCTTTCAAACTGAAGGTAAGCTGCCTTTGTCAATATTTTATTAACTTCTTTATGACGATCTTCCGTGTATCTAGAACCATTGGCTTTATCTCTCCAATTTCTTATTTAAGAATAATGCTCCTGGGTTAGAGACAATGACAGGGATGGAGTGATTGGGTAGTGTGACATACAGTAATTGAGTGTTGTGTATTTTTTTTTTTTTTCAACTCATTCAATGAATCTTCTTTCATTCATCATTTTCCAATCATGTATTGATACGTGCCTCTTCTATTATTGAACATGACAAGATTGCTTATTTAATAAACATAATTTAATTAATAAAATTGTTTATATTTAGTTTGAGTTAAACACCCTCCCGTGTTCACAATTATTTTTGAATTATTACATTTTTAACGTTCGTTTGTTACTCATTTCTTAAAACTCTTTTTTTTTTCCCAAATTAATTTTTAATTACACTTTTTATAGAATCCACAGATTTTATCAATTTTTTAATTATATGTTTTTATCAACTTTTATTGAAATCTATTTAAAATTCGATTTTTTTTTTATCAAAACCAATCATGGGCTTAGTTTACTTTTTTTTTTTAGTTGGAGGAGAACGGTATCTCCGAGATTTTATTAATTTGCCGCCACTTATGGCAGATAATACCATGGTTACAAGTGAAAATAATGAATGCAGTAAATGAGAAAAACTACTCACCCTACAATAAAAGTAAGTGTTAAAGAGCAAATGTAGAGCAGTAAAATATGAAGTATTATTTCTCTTACAAAAATATTTGGTGCAATTAAAGATAAAAACAAAATAAAAATAAATGAGATAACAATTCATAGTCTAATGCTGGACAATCCATGTTTATCTCTATTTGTACGAGTGCCATAATATGTCGTGGTATGTCAGCTGGTCCATAAATTTGGTATGGGCTTAGTTTACTTAGCGTTCATGAGTTGAAATCATTCTAAGCCCCTATTCGAGTTCAATATAATTAGTTTTTGGAAAAAATATTTTGTAATAGTATTTTTTGAAAAATGCGTGGTTAAAAAAGATTTTCTATTTATTTATTATTTTATTAAAGAATGTATTATTGAAAAGAAAAAAAATTATATTTTGAAATTAGTAGAGCCCAAATCGGGGCTAGTACTACAAGTTTTACCTTCTTAATTAGATTTCAATGCATTGTCCATATCACATTAATCACAGAATTTGCCATGTCGACTATTACCGTCATTGACAAATCATATTCAATAGACCTCTAAACACGCGATACTCTCTACTTTAAAGAATGAATACTTTAAACTAAGTTTCAAGAAATTTTTTATTTAAAAGTTTTAATTTTTAAAATGGGATAGAAAGCCAAACACTCCTATTTTATAATGATTGTATTCAATAATACAGATTTAAATATTCTACTCTTGAAATTATTTAAATTATATTTAAATCGACGCATCATTTACATGTAAAAAAAAAACATGTTTAAATTATGATAGCATTGGTTGTGACGACAACCAAGTCATATTCAGTAATAAATAATCGTGTGGTACAAATTTTTTGAATTCAAGATCTCTAGTAACGTCTCGTGGCAGTCTTGTTATGCACTTATCTAATGAGGAAATTACATCTAGAAAGGTATTTAAAGATCTAAAATCAAAATTAGGATATATAGTTTATTTATACAAAAATCAGGTTTTAATTATAATATTATAAAATATTTTAATATTAAATAATAATATTAATAACTATAATTTTGTTCATTAAAGCGTTATAAAATGATGGAAAAAAAATAGTAAAAAATAATAATCACAGTCATAATCTTAAATTTTTCAAACGTGCAAAAGAGTCTCGATTAAAATAATTTTTAAAATTTTGAGATTTCTTTCATCTTCAACCAACCCACTATTAATTGTCTAACTAACCCGCTCCACCACCCCGACCCCATTTCATGTCAAATTTATCCTTCCCTCTCTCTCTCTTCTGTTTCCGTCATAGAGGACATATATATCACAGTAAAATAAGGGGGAGAGATGGTGGGTCACGTAAACAGTAGAAAATGAGGAAAGTTTATTTTATTTATTATTATTTTTTTTTTGACATGAAAGGTTGTGGTGGGTTTGGGCAAGGGAATAAAGGGATTTTTTTAATTTTTATTTTAAATTATTTTAATGGGACTCATTTACACTTTTCAAAAAATTTAAGATTTGTGGATGCAATTATTTTTTATTTTCTTTTGTTTATTTAAAAATGAGAGTGGATCTGTCATCTTATAAGGTTTTAATAGAGAAAATGAATCACAGGATTGTTTTTCACTATGTTTGTTTGATCTGAAGGAGTATTGTACCAAAATAAAATAATATGGTTGTTGGAGTAGGTGAGTTCGAAGGCTTTTGGTCACGAGTTCGATTTCTCCTACCAACACTTTCTTGATCGAATACGTCGCACCAGGCTTGCATAGTGTGGTTAACCTGACTAACGTGATTTGTAGACTATTGCTTCAGTCCGAAAGTTTACCTAGTGCGCATTCGAAAAGTAGTGATTGCGGATTCCCCGTCATATAATAATAATAATAATAATAATAATAATAATATGATTTTTCGTGCAAAATATGTAAATGATTGAGTTGTTTTGTGTCAATTCGTCAAGATAATTAAATTGATGAATTTAATAAATTATGTTGACCAACTGGTTTAGTCCCTGTCTGTTTTTGATTTTGAAAACCCAAAAATTGATTTTCTGACCGTTGCAACAATTTCACAGTCGCAGCATTTGACAGTCTCTCTCACATGTGGGTCCCACCATGTGAAAAAAAGGACTCCAAAATTAAATTTTTTTGCTGAAAAGTTTTACTAGACGGGGGCTTAGTTTACTCCTCTTCATAGAGTTAATAGGGTAACCCAATTTTATGGTACATTCAAGAGACGTGCCAAACGCGAGCAATAAAATTCAAACATTGTTTGATTAATCTAAAGAATACAAGAGTTGTTCTTTTTCAACACTCTAATGATGGCCTCTATTTGTGATTTTTCGGAAAAATCATTGTGACATTCATCAAACACAACAAACATACAGAAAACGAATTGAATAAAGAAAGAATAAATTTACATTATTTGACGAATTCGCCCACACCAACAGGGAAAGATAATCAATTCACTTGTCAAAACTTCAATTATTAAAAAAAAATAAAAAAAAATTACGTGTATTTTTTTCCTCTTTGCCGTGTGGTTTGGGTTCCCTTTATAGTTTATAGCACACCGCTTTCAAACTGAAGGTAAGCTGCCTTTGTCAATATTTTATTAACTTCTTTATGACGATCTTCCGTGTATCTAGAACCATTGGCTTTATCTCTCCAATTTCTTATTTAAGAATAATGCTCCTGGGTTAGAGACAATGACAGGGATGGAGTGATTGGGTAGTGTGACATACAGTAATTAGTGCTGTGTATTTTTATTTTTATTTTTTCAACTCATTCAATGAATCTTCTTTTATTCTCCACTTTTCAATCATGTATTAATACGTGTCTCTTCTATCATTGAACATGACAAGATTGCTTATTTAATAAACATAATTTAATTAATAAAATTGTTTATATTTAGTTTGAGTTAAACACCCTACTGTGTTCACAATTATTTTTGAATTATTACATTTTTAACGTTCGTTTGTTACTCATTTCTTAAAACTCTTTTTTTTTTTTTATCCCAAATTCATTTTTAATTACACTTTTTATAGAATCCACAGATTTTATCAATTTTTTAATTATATGTTTTTATCAACTTTTATTGAAATTTATTTAAAATTCGATTTTTTTTTATCAAAATCAATCATGGGCTTAGTTAACTTTTTTTTTTAGTTGGAGGAGGACGGTATCTTCGAGATTTTATTAATTTTCCCCCACTTATGGTGGATAATACCATGGTTACAAGTGAAAATAATGAATGCAGTAAATGAGAAAAACTACTCCCCTTACAATAAAAGTAAGTGTTAAAGAGCAAATGTAGAGCAGTAAAATATGAAGTACTATTTCTCTTACAAAAATATTTGGTGCAATTAAAGATAAAAACAAAATAAAAATAAATGAGATAACAATTCATAGTCTAATGCTGGACAATCCATGTTTATCTCTATTTGTACGAGTGCCATAATATGTCGTGGTATGTCAGTTGGTCCATAAATTTGGTATGGGCTTAGTTTACTTAGCGTTCATGAGTTGAAATCATTCTAAGCCCCTATTCGAGTTCAATATAATTAGTTTTTGGAAAAAAAATTTGTAATAGTATTTTTTGAAAAATGCGTGGTTAAAAAAGATTTTTTATTTATTTATTATTTTATTAAAGAATGTATAAGTGAAAAGAAAAAAAATTGTATTTTGAAATTAGTAGAGCCCACATCGGGGCTAGTACTTCAAGTTTTACCTTCTTAATTAGATTTTAATGCATTGTCCATATCACATTAATCACAGGGAAAATTACCCACAAATCTACAATTAAATATCAATTAACATAAATAAGATGGATTAATTTATATTTCAATTATCAGGTCATAATTAAAATTTATTAATATTTAATTTCAACTGATATAATAAAAGTTGATCTTAATTAAACATCTAACTGTAAAACCATAATTCTAACCTTTCTGCAAGTTTATTTTTACACGTTACTCTCTCTCTCTTCCATACACGATCTTCCATACACGATAACTGTTTCTCTCTCTGCAAAACCGCCGTCTCTCTCTCTCTCTCTGCAACACCACCGTCTCACTCTATCTCTATCTACAACACGACTCCTTTCATCGGCGGTTTTTCTGGTCGTTATCTTCACCATTTAGGAACGTCAATCTCGCACAAACATTATATCCATCTATAAACTCACCATTAAACTCGCTCACGAAGATTTACAGTACAATCACATCTATTTTTCTTTATTTTCACACATTTGTAGTACTGAAAATGGTTTTAACTCGTAACGTGGAGGAGAAAATGAAGGAAATAGAGAAAGGCAAAAGGAAGAAAGAGGTTAAAGAGTCGACTCCTCGAAAGAGGGTTAAGATGTCGAGTTCGGGTGGAAAAAGTTCGAAAAAGGTGAAATCGATGTTTATGCTTTCAGTTTTGTTGTGTATTTGTTTTCCATTTAGCATTGTAGTGTATGGGTACACTGATTACGACACCAATTTCCAAAGAAATGTGATTATCGAATGGCAGTGAAATGCTAAGCACGACTTGATCAGTATTTTTTGGAATTTGAAACAATGTAGTGTTGTGACCTGTATTTCAATTGTTGTGACTTGTATGTGATTTGATCAAATGTTGTGACCTTATGATGTGTTTGTGACCATATTTTGGATAATATATGACCTTATGATGTGCTTGTGACCTTATTTTGGATAATATGTGATCGATGTGTTCTGACTTTATAATGCTTTCATTTCTGTTGTGCATTTGCTTTCCATTTAGTGTCGGAGTGTATGGGTAGACTGATTACGACACCAATCATGTGTTGTGACCTGATTTTTAAACTTTGTGACATGTATGTGACATAATCAATTGTTGTGACCTGTGTGATCTGTTTGTGACCTTATGTGTTGAAGTCAATACTAATTTGTTTTACGTTATAATTTGTGCAGGAATGGAAGTATCTTATAAAACCAAGCAAATGGTTTCCAAGCAAGATAACTGTCTGCTCTATTCAACATGTCATTACGAACTTTGTGATGAAGTTCAGTGATGCACACAAGCAGATCATTGGGCATACATGTTTCTCTTATTACGTGTACTGTAGGGAGATTGTTGTTCAGTCACAACTGATTCATCAAGTCTTGTTACAGGTGGTAAATCAACCGAACAAACAAGAGCTGTGGTTTAACATAAATGGTAGATTCTGTCGCTTCTCAATTGCTGAATTTTGTCTTGTGACTGGATTGCGGTATGAAGGTGTTGATGATCAACTCATGTTAGAGGCAAAACCTTCTCCAATTAAGGAAAAATATTTTAATGAATTCAAGACAATCACAAACCATGACGTGAAAACGGTATTTCTATCACTAGATGATGATGCTCCTGAATCTGATGTAGCTAGATTAGGGATCATTTATCTGATCACCAATTATCTGTTTGCCACATCATATGCCAAGGTGGTGGACCATTACATTTTTGCACTCGCCGATGATTTTAAAACTCTGGATATGTTCCCTTGGGGGAAATATCTCTTTGAATTGACATTGTCATCATTGAAAAAGGAATTGGAGAAAGAAACAAGCCACTACAGGCTTTCTGGATTTTTAATATCTTTTCAAGTGTGGCTATATGAGTGTGTACCTGGTATCGAGGGGAATTTGGCCACACGTGTGGGTAAAAAGTATCCTCGGATAATGAATTGGAGTGCTCACACCTACCCTTCTGTAGCTTCGTTGGATCAGAAGGTGTTTTCCAGTGAGAATGTAAGTTTTACATACATTATGAATTGTCTTGCTAATCATATTTAAGATATGACTTGTAATTTTTTGAAATCTTGTACCCACCAGGGTGAGATAAATGATATTGATCCGACTGATCTTGAGCTTATGGCGCCTTACATGACAGGTTCAAAATATGACATATTGATATATTGTGACTTGAAATACAATATGTTTGTGACCTGTAATGCTTAATGTGATATGCAGTTTTTGTGTGACTTGAACATTGTGAATATTTATTATGTGAATGCAATACTATAATGTGACATGACATGTAGTTTTTGTTAACTGAAACATGTCAGTCTCTGTATGTGACCTGTTAGATTATATTGTGACCTGCTACAATAATGTTGCATGCCATATTAATGTGACCTGAAACACTACAATGTGAACTGCAGTGTGAATATCTTGTGTATGTTTATGTTCGATATAATGTGACTTAACTTGTATTACTATAAACTGATTTTGTTTGTGTTGTATGTGTTGCACGACAGGTGTGCCTTACTCAAAGCCAAAACAGCCACACGAAAAGGTTGCTTCATTTGAAAATCAAGTGGGCAAAAGGGAGACTACCCCATCCCCCATTCAAACCAAGGTCTCTTCGTTAGCATTAATTCCATATGTTGGTGTGCCACAGACAAAAGCAAATGTAGAAAATGTGCCACCGACAAAAGAAAATGTAGAAAATGTGCCACCGACAAAAGCAAATGTAGAAAATGTGCCACAGCCAAAGGTGAATGTAGAAGCAACATATGATGATTTTGTGGTTCCACTTCCAAAAGGAAAGAATGGAGTTGGAAGCTCAAGCTCTGCAGCTCATACTCAACCTATCCATCCGGACTGTTCATGCATTGAAGTAAGTTGTGTCTTTGTTCACAATCTGAAGTAGCTTACTGATATACAAGCAAACTAACTTCAAAATCCATCAGGACTGTGGCCTATTGCAAAAGAAGATGGATGTGGAGATATCCAAACTTCGTGTTGAGAATAAAGGGCTTAAAGAGGAGATTCTGTCCATCAAGTCAGACCTGACTGAAATTAATGATGTTGTGCGTCATTCAAAAAGCTTTTCGAAGTTGAACGAGGTCATTCGCACTCAAAAGGTTTTGAAAGATGGGATGAGTGACATCAGGTCGACTTTGGAAACATTTGTTGGTTCGGTTTCTGATATTTTATCTTCATTTATGGATGAAGTTCATACAAAGTTGTTTGGGAAAGGACGTCATGAGGAACAGGTATGTATCTAAACACCAAAGAATATGTATCATTCAATTTTTTTTGAATGTAATTTTGTACTACTCAAAACAGGAACAGGAAGAAAAAGTTGATGACATGACTGACAAGAAAGGCAAGGGTCACATGGAATCTGATCCTGGTTATGACATACCCATTGCATACGATTTTGAAGGTCCTTCGTTTGATCTTGGAGTTGGGTCCACACAAAGTCCGACAAAGGTTGATGACATATTTTTTGCACAGAAAGAAGTCCAAGAGCAAGTTGATGAAGTCATTGCAAGCGTGCTACGATCTACTGAAGTTGATGAAGAAGAGGCGAGATGGACAAAATTATTTTATAATTTTCATCTGATTATTCTCACTCTAATTTATGAACGTTTTTTATAATTTAGGTTCAGGAAGTTACACCTGCACCAGCTTCTTCTGGATTACCTGTGAAGAGAGTACATAAGCAGTCAAAAACTCTGCAATCTCCATTTATTACTGTTGATGCACGCCAAGTTGCCACTGGAGCAAAATTTGATACCAAAAATGTTGTTTTTCAAGACTATTTAAATGAAGTGGACAATGCAGATTTGATTTCGTTTAGAAATTGGTTTGACAGGGGATACAAGCCCTGAAACAGGTGAATTTAATGCATATTGTAACTGTTTGTGACTGAAAATGTATAGAGTGACCTGATATTAATTTTTGTGACTAGAACAGGGATGGTCACAGATTAACAGTTCTGGTCACAAATATAATAACTGTAATCACAATCTTGTTATTTTTAAATGATGTTTGCATATTTGTGTATACAGGGCTAAATTCAATGTGTCTGATGATGTGATAAGTCCACCATTTATATGTGGGACAGTCCCTGTCCATCAAAAAACTTGGTGACATTCTTTGATTGATTCTAATTCATCATTGAATAGCACGGTATGATATTGCAAACATTTTTTAAGTTATGGAAATATTTTCACATAACTTATGCATGTTATTTTTTATTCGTTACAGCATTTGGATGCTTCATTCTATTACATTAGACAACTCGCGAAGTTGGGAGACAGTGTGAAAATGAAGGCAACAACAACAAATTGCATCTTTGACATGTCACTTCGGAAATTATACCCTAGTTTTGTTGAAGACCCAAGCAGTGTGAATGAGAAACAAGAGCTTCTCAACACAATCAATGGTGAAAGGTTATCCTTTAATACACCTTGGAGAGAAGTTGAATATGTTCTTCTGCCCCTCATGCCTACCAATAGGGCTCATTGGATGTTGGGGCAGTTGGAAATCAACAAACGTGTCCTGTATATTTTCAATTCTAGCAACAAAACGTATAGGGACAAAATGGTTTATGATGGGGTTGTACATATTGTTAAGATACTTTCACACATGCTGAAAGTTGTTGGTCTGTGGATGGAACCCAGTGGGGGTGTAGATGAACAGTCCAAGGAGCTGGCTGTTGAGATTGTGCCTGGTTTACCTCAGCAGCAAAATGGGTAAGTTTGTGACCTGTCTTCATTTTACAACAATAACATTTACTTGCCATTTTGTAGTTTCTTATGATTGTCTTCTTTAAATATTGTAGGCATGATTGTGGCATTTTTGTGATCAAATATGCACAATTTTTGTTGCACAATGCTATCGATAAGATGCCGATGTCATTTGATGTTGGGAAAGTTAGGATGGAACTTGCGGCCTTACTCTTCAAGAGTAGACAACAAAGGCAGAGTGGAAGAGGCAAAATGTCAGATGAATGAAGAAATTGTTGATTGAATAGATGTTTGTGGTAGATTTGATTGATGTATGTTGGATAATACGCTTAACTGATGTTCTTTTCAGATGGAATTTTTTTTTGTTTGAATTGTTAGTGTATATTTTTCAAGGAATTGCATTGTGGACAAATATTTGTATATAGAGTTTATGAAGGAATTATTATATTTGTTTTTGTTATATTCATCATAATATTGTGTAATGTTGGGTTTACAAAATATATATTGTACGTGTTTGAACAGGTTCTGCCAATTAAGAACAGGTCACAATTGGTTACATTCAGGCATGAGTCAGGTCACAAATAGTCACAATTTGTCACAAACCTTACTTCGTAAATTACCTTGTAGGTTCAAATATTGAATATTTTACTTAACAATTAAATCATCATACAAAGATTATCACCAGTAGGTCACATTCAGTAATAATCCGGTAATAACGGCTTGTTTACAGGACACGTATTCATAATTCATCGAATTCAAACGGTCACATGAGGTCACAATATACACGGAAAGTCACAAATGGTCACAAACATTAGAAACAAAGCTGAAGCATATAACTGCATCTATGACCTTGAAAAACCTGTCAACACATGAAATGCTAAAATACATATATTCATAGACTGCACAATATAGATCTTCTCATATGTCAGAATCAATATTTACAACTCATAAATGGTAAAGTCAATATGAAAGAATTTGAAACTATAATCCAAAATGTCAAAGGTGACGAATCAACAATGAAATGGAATGAAAGTATAAAGAATATCGTCATGTTTAAAAAAATTGCAATAAGCTATTTGAAATGGTTCGGTTGTTTCTGTGCTTTCAATTTTTGCTCAATTTGGTTAATTGACACCGGATCCTTGCATGTCCTACGATTGTGACCGGATTCACCACATCTTCCACATTTCACAATTTGTGATCTCTCACGTGCTGACTTCTTCCTTGTCTCAGTAGGACGACCAAAACATCTTTTTTTATTCGGGGCAAGTACAATTTTACTCTTCACGTCTTCTGGCAAAATCCACTCTGCTCTATTACCTACAGGCATAACTATTTCTTTGTAGGTATTCACATATGCATTCGTTGTGTAATAATTCGAGCAAAAATCATACACATCAAGCTTCAGTGTTGCAAACACTGCTAGTGCATGTGGACATGGAAGTTGATCGACCTGAAACATTCTACAACTGCATGTGTGTTGAGTTACATCAATCATGTATGATGAAGAATCACCCCGCACTTCAAACAAAGTGTGACTTGCGGGGAAAACCTGCAATTAAATAAACTAGTTACTATTGTTATTTTAAGAGGGCTATAATTATAAATGTGACCATTGTAATTCTATATATTGAACATTGTAATTACCTTTAGATTTCGCACATCATGACTCATTTCCCTCAACAGCTTTTCGTATTTGGTTGCAAGCTTTGTGAATGTGCCATGTGCGTTGTCCCTATTCTTGCAAAACCAAGATTGAATCGTTTTCCTTAATGACTCAAGAAGTGCTTCAATAGGGTAATTTTTGGCCGCCTTTGTGACTCCATTTACCGATTCAACTATGTTCGAAGTCATAGTAGAGTATCGATTTGTTGGCATGTGCAATCTTGACCATCTTTCATATCCAACTTCCAACTAAAAAATAAATTTAGTATCATCTATAATAAAATACTGTAAAAACATGTCATAATAAGTGATATAGTTCATAAACAGGCATGGTCACAACTAGTTATAGTTAGTCACAAACACTGAGTAATCTTATAGAATAGTCACAGACAGTCACAATAAAAGTAACAGACAGTCACATACCAGATATCCTCTGATTTCTGCATTGATTGAGTCCAATTGCTGCATTTGATATTCAAATTCATTCACTGTATATGCTCGTACAGCAGCATTGAATGCATGTGTGACATTGTGACCTGATTTTGCGTAATGGGTCTTCAAATTTTTAAGCAAATGATACGAACAGATCTCATGCATTGCCTCTGGATATACTAATTCAACGGCATTTCTTATGCTATTGTGTCTGTCCGATACTATACATAACCCGTCTCTCGATCCATATGCGCTCTTCAACGTCTCTAGAAACCATCTCCATGACTTATCATTTTCATTGTCCCCAACCCCAAAAGCAAGTATGAAGATGTTGTTGTTTGCATCTTGCGTACAAGCCGTAAAGAGTGTACCCCCGTAGTGGCCATTTAAATATGTGCCATCAACTACAACGACTGGCCTACAATATTTCTAACCATCGATTGATGCACCCAAGGCCATAAAACAATATTTAAATCTATCAAAATGATCTGTTTCTATTCTTGTGACTGTCCCCTTGTTCATCTGTTTTAGCATAAAGAAATAAGAAGGCAGCAACTGAAATGATATTGTTGGATCACCTCTAATCATTTTTAATGTCTGTTCACGTGACCTCCATACCTTCATGTAATTCACCGATACTCCATATTTTTGAAGCATGTCATTCGAGATATCGTTAGGAGTGTAGATTGTACGGGAAGAAGTGTATTTATATCTGATGCTGTTTGACACAATTAAGCTAGATGTTTGTCGATGAGATCCTAAAACAATGTTCATCGAGCATGTGTGACCATTACACATTTCCCTGATCTTAAACATTTTTGTTTTTCCCAAGCGCAAAGATCTAAATATCCACTTGCAATCATTATGCGAACATTTTTTCACGTACTCCTTCTTGTCCGATCTCAACACCTTATATTCAAATTTGTTTTCTATGGCATAGAAGGCCAAGCTCATTTTCAATATTTCCTTGTTGCGAAAAACATTTCCTTCCACTACTTCTCTAGCATCTGCTTGAGATACCAATGTCATATCTTCTTCGATGTTTCCTTTCTCAACGGTCACAACTGAGTCACAGATATCTTGAGCTATTTGTTGTAAAGAAAACACATTAGTTGATGACTCAATAGAAGTAGTCGACGACTCTGGGCATTGCAATGCACACGTTGACTGCCATGAATCTACAGTGGTAACATCAACTGTAATAGGATAACTCGATACAATCCGATCCAACGATTTTAGCCTCAAGTACGTTAAAACATTATTATTGCTTAAAATTCGTACTGGTCGCAAAGTAGAATCCAAAGAATATGTCAATTTCACAGCCACTTCTGCATGATTAAACCCCAATTCTGAAATAACAAGCTCAACCAATTCATCATACTTGCACGTATCATTCACTAGAATAAGTGACGTGTGACCTCCGTACAACAGGCAAACTTGCAAAATTACCATCCCTGATCACACACATATAACAGCATGTCACACTTCATTCATTAAAATCAGGAAACAAACAGATCCAACTAACACTGATCAATACAGGTCACAGATCAACAAGTCACACGGGTCACAATAGTTCATATTTAATGTAAATATATTCACATACAGTCAATAAATATAGTGTCACAGAAAGTCAATTTTCAATGCAACAACATTGATCACAGACTAAATTAATTCCACTTATGGACTGTCAAGACATTTAACATATATGTCACAATCTATTAAATTCAGTGGTCACAATTAGTCACAGCTAACAGAAACATGTATCAATGTGAATGAATCATATAAACAGTCACAGATAATCACAGATAAGCATGTTCATAACTGTTAATTGAAAAACATAAGCTTATTTTAAGTTATTATAAGCTTACTTTCGAAATCAGATCACAAAACTTCAATTAACAATGTAAATCAGAAGCACGTCGACGAGATTGTGACTTTATTAATTGATTGCAGCTCGAAGTCGATGAATGACAATGGAATTCCTAAAATTTTCAGATCACAGAACTTCAATTTTTGCGTCGGGAAAATCGATTTCTTCCATAGCCAAGCTATAGCTTCTCCGAAACAGTGGAAATCAGAAGCACGTCGACGAGATTGTGACTTTATTCCAGCTCGAAATCGACGAATGACGGTGAAAATTTCCTGATTTTGGAGAGTTTTGGGGGAGCTCGGTTGTAGAGAGAGAGTATCAAACGTAGAGAGAGAGAGAGTATCGCGTTTGGTAGTGATAAAAATCTTTAAATATGGTATATTACCTAATTTGTAGGACATTAGTATTTTTTATTCAAATTTAGTGTATATTATACTATAATTATATATTTAATATTATTTTATTTATCACCTGATTTGTGAAATAAATTCACAAGTTTGTTAGTTTTGAAAGATTGTTCTTATATGTAGGGTGTATGTGGTGTTCCCTTAATCACAGAATTTGCCATGTCGACTATTATCGTCATTGACAAATCATATTCAATAGACCTCTAAACACGCGATACTCTCTACTTTAAAGAATGAATACTTTAAACTAAGTTTCAAGAAATTTTTTATTTAAAAGTTTTAATTTTTAAAATGGGATAGAAAGCCAAACACTCCTATTTTATAATGATTGTATTCAATAATACAGATTTAAATATTCTACTCTTGAAATTATTTAAATTATATTTAAATCGACGCATCATTTACATGTAAAAAAAAAACATGTTAAATTATGATGGCATTGGTTGTGACGACAACCAAGTCATATTCAGTAATAAATAATCGTGGTACAATTTTTTTGAATTCAAGATCTCTAGTAACGTCTCGTGGCAGTCTTGTTATGCATTTATCTAATTCATTAATGATGGGCCAAAAGGGACCAGTCACTATATAGTAATGGGCCAAGTATTTAGTTGATCCGTTTATTTTTAGTGAAAATTACACCCACACAAAAATTTCAACTTTCAATTTCAAAAATCAAATTTACAATTTATTTATTCAAAATTCAGGTTCTAATTCATTTTTTAATATTAATAATAATATCATTAAATTAAATTAACCTATCGCCTCACCCCTACCCTCTTGACCTCCATATGAATACTAATTCATTTTACAAAACTATCTATAATTGTTTCATTTCTCCTACAAATGACTCGTGACGATGCACCCACTTCGAAAACTCCTTATGGTGCACACACTCCAGCGAACTTCATGGTTGCAACAATGGCGCTCTTTCGTGCGCAATAGTGGATTATCACTACTCATGGTGCAAATATGTTCTTCTTCTTTTTTTTTTTTTTTTTCTAAGTTTGATTTCTCTTAAATGAATGCTATGAAGTCGTGATTAGTGGTGCCCGATAATTTTGTTTGTGCTTTATGGAGTTTTGGGACGGTTGAGTTTTCACACAATGCCGATGGTGGTGGTGTGCGTTGCTATGATGATTTTGCACGAGTTCAAATGATAGTGTTGTGGTAATGTGGTGCGGTGCGGTGCGGTGCAGTGCAATTGTGGTGGTGTGCTATGTGGTGCGATGTTGGTGTTTGCAATTGGTGCTGACGGAGTCGTAGTGGTGCCAATGGTGAGGGTGGCATAGTTTCGAAGAGTTTAAGAGTTCGTGATCAATTATTTGGATTATTGTGATCGATAAATAATATTTGATTAATAAAATAAATAATTTGTGATCAATAAACAATGTGTGATTTTAAAAAGTGAAATTATGACAAATTTTGTAATCGTGACTTACAATTAGTTTAGTTGTGACCAAGTAATATGATAATTTGTGATCGAGAAATAATACGTGATCTATTAATTTGATAAATTGTGATCAATAAATAAATTATTATTAATAAATTTTGTGATTTGTGACTGTGACGTTTGATGATTGTGATTAGTGCGTAATTGTGATAACAAATTGTATAGTATCAGTATTGTGTGACCTTAATATAAATTAATTAATAAAATATTTTTAATTATCTATTTAATTAACA
The DNA here is from genome assembly GCA_019395295.1 of Osmanthus fragrans. Taxonomy (NCBI): domain Eukaryota; kingdom Viridiplantae; phylum Streptophyta; class Magnoliopsida; order Lamiales; family Oleaceae; genus Osmanthus; species Osmanthus fragrans. Next base: position 7,519,784 of record CM033352.1, on the reverse strand, counting down.
TATTATAATTATGACATAATTTTTTAAAGTTTAAAAGAACTTTCTTAATTTTGAAAATTTGTATCTTAACTACCTTAAAAATGCAATATTCATTTATTTTTAACTATACATTTCAATTAACTTATGAGTACCATGGCATTTATTCATCACTTATTTCTTTTATTTATAAATAAAATCATTTAAAAATCTCTTTTCAAACAGTTGGCATTGACTAGAATAAAAAAAGATCAATAAAGTATACAATAAAAATATAAATATTGAAAAGAAATAAATACATGTTATACATAAAAAAAGGAATTTCGAAAGTTTAATCTTTCCAAATCAACCTCACGCTCCCACCCCTCACTCGTAGCCAATCACCAACTCCATAAATATAATCACGGCTGGCGGAGATTATGAGATCTAGGCTGCTGAATTAATTATTTTTTATAAATTAATTTTCTAAGGAGGTGGTGGGGATAGTATGCTGCCACCGACGTGATTGCATTTGTCGGAGTGAGTTACTAATAATAAAGAAGAAAACGAACAATGCTTGAAGTACATTTTTTTGACATTCATTTTGACACTCTAGTTACATGCCCACAATTAAAATAATACGCGAGCCCTATGATTGTGTTTACAATGTCAAGCTTAGTGTACAAAAACAATGTACACTTGGCTTTATTCGAAGAAAAGAAAAGCCGCTCACTTTCTTTAAAAAAAAAAAAAAAAAAAAAAAATGGAGGAAAGACGCATTGCAATTTTATCGTCAATTTCAAATGACAATGAAATGTACGACATCAAAAACGAAGATAAGAAAATAAACATAAAAATTCATTTACAAACGCAGAGAATCAAAGTGTCTAAGCAGAAAAGGAACAGTTTGTAGCAGCAACACTGAATTGCGATTTAGGTGCCAAAATCTCCATTTTATCTTCTTCTTCCTTGCGCAGCTTCATTTTGATCCAAGTAGAAGACCCTTCAAGTCTCTTACTCCAAACTGCCACACAAGAAAACATTTCCACGTCTTCTTCCCCTCTTTTCCTCGAATCCTTCACCCTCCTCTCATACTCCTCTGCTACCAACATAGCTATATCTGCCATTTCTTTAGAATTTGTTTGATCGAGTTTGGTGTCAGTGGGAGTATTTTCTTTATATTTATATGGTACTGATAGAGAGATGGATAAGTTTGCCACATGTATTATGATTATACTACGTGCTAGCATTATTATTTTAAAAAGTGGTGGCGGTTTGGGGAATTTCTATGGGCACTGCCGACCGGTTTTGTTGAATTCATTAATTTGGGCAATCAGTCCATTGATTTAGAAACACACTTGTAATGAAAAACAGGAGATAGTCTACACGTGTTTAACGTTTTCAGCCTTTGCTCAATATCTGTCCGTGTGTTTGCTGCCTTAACTGTAAAATGTTCATACTCGATCGAGTCAGGAAGAGTCACGACGTGACAATTTTTTTTTTTTTTTTTTTTAATTTTGGCATTGAGCTTACATAAGAAAAAAATGGGTGGCTGCCATTCTTGTCTATGCCCCTGGATAGAGCAGCGTTCAAGATTACGTTGGTTGAGAATCTACTAATCGTTTGAAATTTATTTTGACGATTCATTTCGAGATGTGGTTGTTCTAATACAACGTCTTCGACCCTAGTACTAATTGATGAAAAAGTGATAGAATTGAATCTTCTAAAAGTATCAATCAAGTCATAACCAAACCCTTTTATTATTCAAGACTTTGCGCATTGGAACAAATTAAGTCAACAAAATTTCAAATTATTCTCTACATCCCATACTTCCTAGAAAAATACTTCGAAGTTTAACCAAATGTCTCCTAGTGTTCTCATAACAATTAGGGTGAGTTTGATTACGAGCATGAAAAGAAAATAAATTTTAGGCAATTTAATTGTCTAGAATTTATTTGTATGAAAATTAGTTTTTAAATATTTTTTAAAGTAGAAAATATTATACTTGTTCATTTTTTATTGGTAGATAGATGAGAGAGAATGACTAAATAAGAGAGAAAGAGAGAGTGAATGACCTGAAAAACAAAAATCACCACTTCCTAAAAAAAAAAAAAAAATTTGCTTGTTTTTTAAGATTAAGAAAATATGGTCATATGACCAAAAGTTGGAAAATATTTTCATGAATTTTTTTTTTTTTTTTGCAATCAAATACTCCAAAAATAGGAATTTGTATGAAAATATAACTTTTTTTTAATGGAAAATAAGGCCAATCAAATACACTCTTTATTAAATTTAAACCAAGTTTTCCCCAATTTTCCAATTGCATAAACACTTGCTTGAGTTCCTGGCAAATTCTTAAAGGCAATTAATAATTTTTAGAATTGTTAGTGTATAATTGAACAAGGTCAAGTGCATTTATTTCTGTTGGCCAGGAAAAAAATTCATGGGGCAGGGGCATCAAACCACCAAGCTACATCCAAGTCGATCTTTGTCGCACCAAGATGAACTCACATGAACTTGAAACAACTTATACTGACAAATATGCATGAAGTTTTTTTTAATTAAAATTAACTCTTTCTTATCTTCTGACAAACATGTCTAGAAAAAAAATATTGTGGATTTGAGCACATTAGAAGAAAGGGAAAAAAAATTGTCTGAGCCCGGGTTCGAACCGGGGACCTCTAGTGTGTGAGACTAGCGTGATAACCAACTACACCACCCAGACATTGCGTTATATTTTATTACTAAGTTTTATTAATTATATTCATATTAAATGCTGGTGTTTGACGTGTGCATTGTTATTCTTAAGCTAATGTTAATATTGCATTGTATTTCTCATTTTGATACTCTTAAAGGATCAACAAAAAATTTTTAAGCACTTCAAACCCTCAAAGAAGGTTGAGATGGTCGTTTTAATAAAAATATGGTTCGAAAATGAAAAAAAATGATATCACGACCATGAAAGAATCCTTAGTTCTACAAGAAAAATAACTATATCTTGATAATGAAATTTAAACAAACCTGCATGATGCAAAGAGTCATGACATGAAAAATTGCAAAACCAATATATGTCATTGTATGTCGGCACCTTTCTTTATGTAGGAGCATGAGTAACAAACTCGATAAAGCCATAACCTTCTCAATGGCCAATTTGCTAGTTGCATATGACTTTCGTAGAGACCGCCTAAAGAAGCATATTTGAAATTCCAAAACCAAAAGCAAAAACTCAATAATAAGATCTGATGGGGGGGAAAACAAAAAAATAATTCCCATATATTTTTCAATATATATAAATATATACACACACAGTCACAGACACAAAAATAGAACCAAGAAATCAAAAGATGAAGTAATAAAATTCCTTATAAATCTCTAAACTCACCAATAGTTACCAATCTATCCCATTGCACAACGTCTTCTTTTTCCCCCACTCCACTCACTTCACCCAACCCCCCTTAAGCTCCAATCACAGCTGGTTATGTAATTTTTGGGGTCTGAGGCGGATTTCGTAAATTTACCAAATCATTCATCACTTTTTGATAACAATTTTACTACTAGTTATAGAGACGAGGATAAAGCTCAAGGTTGCTTCAATAAATAAATCGCTGCTTTACTGTCAACCATATGCATATTGATCCTTCTATAGTACAATATCTAATGTGGTACAAAAAGAAAAATATTTCATGAAAAGTGAGATCGACATTAATAAAAATAATTTATAATCACAAAAAACCCGAGCCTCTTTTTTTTTTTAGCGAGCAAAAGTTTGGCTCGCAAGCTCGTTGACACCCCTAGATTATAATCACAAAAATATGCAAAGGTTTAATGCGATGAAATATATAGTGTTTCAAACAAAAATTATGGTACGAATATAATTTACTTATAAAAAGAAAGCCTCGCCTATGTCGAAAGCATTTTATTTTTCATTTCTATTTTTTATCTTTTATTTTTGTTTTTAATGAACCCTATGGCTAAAAGAAATACGTTAATGACCAAGTTGTTCGATAAACTATACATTAAGGACTAATTATACAATTTTTGTTTGTAACAATGATAGGTCCCCCCCAAAGTCAACGTAAAGCCAAAGCCAACAGGAAAAAGGAATTATTCTGAGTGAGATTTCACTTGGTCTCTGTTAGCATTTATCTCCTTTTTCCTTTTCTTTCTGGCTGATAAAAGAAAGGTACCAGCGTTATTATCTCTACCTCTTTCCTCCCTTCTACATTTCTACATATCTCACGATACTTAAGGTCCTCTCCCCCCCGAGTCATGACCTCTAACTCTTCTTTCAACTCCCCCACTCTGGAAAAGTATCATTTGATACAGAAAAACAAAAACATTTTTGTACAACCCCCTTCAGCTATTATTTTTCTACAAAATGCCGTGACTTGTGACAAAAAAAAAGACAGCAACATGAAGATAAGTGTGTGTATATGTATATATTGGATCATATGGCTGATTTCATTTATTATCATTAATGTAAACATTATATTCTAAAAAGTAACAGTTTTATCTAAAAGTAATTATTCAAATAGTTTTTGTTTACATTAATGATAGAAAACTCCACACTATGTGTGTGCCCAATTTATATTATATCAAGAAAATGAAATCGGCTTTACACAAAAAGTTATTTCTGTTAAATAGATTGGGCCAAAGCTAAGAACTTGGAAGTAACTTCAATTCTTTTCAAGTTCCCCCAAAACCCCTAAATTGTACTTTCCCTTCTAGGAGATAGATTCAAGAGCCTTAAATCCATGAATGAACTAAACACCAGCTAAGAGAGATTCAATAACCCCAGAGGAAAGAAACTACGAAAGACACGAACTTGAAATCAGAGCCGGTCCCTAATTCTTTTGTTGTTTTTGCAGAAGCCTGAAGACACAGCCCACAAGGGCAAGGCAAGACAGGAGAGGAAGGGAGAGCCAACAGGCGAGAGATTATAGGTTGCCTGAACGTCGCCAATGGGAACGGGGAACCGACGCAACGACGCCTGACTATTGGCAAAGAGGAAAACTAAAAAAGATGAGAAGAAGAGAGGCAAGATCGGAGTTACTTCCCCGTTTGGGAAAAATGGTCGGATTTGGCCTTCGGGAATTTGGGAAATGGATGGGGTCTCTGGGATTCTAGAGAAGCAGAAATAAAATTCGTCTGAAGAGTGAAGACTGCCCTTCAATATAATTGAGTAAAAAAAAAATTAATTGGGTAAAAAATGAGGCTCCTTTTAATTTTGGGCCTGAGACTTGGGCCTCATTGCCTCAGCCCAGAACCGGCTCTGGCTCCAATGGAAAATTTTGTCGAAGAAAGATCAAAATTAGAAACACTCATCAATGTAAATCGACCCATTTTACTCTTCAATGATCAAACTATTGATATTAGTAATGGCATGCGTTGAAATCTGTTGTCGATTGGGCTTAATATCGAGCGAAAATGTTGTTTGTAAGAAGAAAATAAATGGGCAAAAGTTTAACTCGCAGAAGCGTAGTTATACCTCTAATAAATGGAAGAAAATGTGAAGTATAACAAACCCCACAAATAACCAAAAAATAAAAAGGTGAGAAGAAGAATAAATGGCAATCCGAGACAAGTGGTGACACTTTTTTCTTAAGACAATATTGCCCCACTATAGTGCTCACGGTTTGCGGCACTTGTCTCTCAAGATACAATGGATTCTTCTTGTGGTGGCAACACTTCAAACTACAAGAAACGACGAATTTTCGACGGAGTTTCCCTCTCCACAAGGAAATTATATGAAATGAAGAAGGAAGAATATTTGCAAGAGATAGAATGATTCTCAATGCAAAGTATGAGATGATATATTCAAATGGTCGTACATATGGTCATTTATATAGAGGATGAAGTGGTGTGAGTGAAAGAATGTGGACAACATCACGCAACTTTACGAAAAGAAGTGTCGGTTCATTTCGCTAGATTCTCCCTCGAGCGACACTTTTAGAGAATTGGTTGCTCGATCTTTGCTCGGAGTCGCTCGAGTGAAACACACCGTTTCAGTGTTATATGACTTCTTCTAAACTTCTTCCAACTTTGGATTGCAATTTCTCATTCATCTGAAATTGATTTCGACATACCAAATATACAAGAAATCAAAATTTCCCCGTTTCAGAGCCCCAAAGCAGCGGAGCGACAAACTTGTCTAAACATATTGGGTCAAATATTTGGCCAATGTAGACACAAAGTCTAACCAATTCCCAACAAAATCTACAACGCCGTAACGATGGTCAATGTGTACACATTTGGTACCTCGGGATAAAAAGGTTTAAAATTCATAGTATTAACTTAATTGATATGGGGTTGATTTTTACACTATGATTCCTGGAATTGTCGGAGGCACTCTCTTTTTTAGCATGGTGAGTAATGTATATTTGGCAATGGTCTTTGGAAAAGCCTTCTCTGTCCTCTGCACTTGGAGTTACCATGCTGAGTTTAAGTAGAATGTCTTCAAAGACATCATTGTTCTTTGCTAAGTATTAGAGCACCTCTGGCCACACACGCTCTGTGACTTCAAGTGTCCTCTCAATTGAGTGGTCTCCATCCAAAAGAATTTCAGGGGGTCTATACTATCGAGTAGTGGGGTTTAGCATAAACTCTCTCTCCCTTGCCGTTAAGAATTTTAACAACCTACCTAGCACATAGTGCTTCACCATCAAGTATCAAGAAAACTCTTTACAGTTTTCCATAGTAGCCTAAAGCGTGGACTAGCATTGATTATAAACATTCGATGAAGTGTCTGCAATATTTGGAGGACACAATATATAACGTTAGCAAGACTACACAAAACCTAATAGCTCTGATCAAGTAAAAGATTGAAAAGTTACTTCAGGATGATTATCACTATAAATCTTATGAAGTGTGTGTAATGAGTTCTCGTGAACCCTCAGTAAAGTGTTTCAAGCCCTAGAGTGAACACAAAAAATGCATAATTCAATAAAACATTATCTTCACTTTGACCGATATAAGATGTATGTGCCACAAGTGGGAAAATTAAATAAATAAAAGTTGAACAACATATAGTGTACCACACCACAATCATCAAAAAATATTTTTGAAATTATTTTTATCCACCCGTCAATTTTTAACATTGTTAGTGGCCATGTAGGATTTTCGTTTGTCACGTGAATTTATTTTTTTACGTAAGTGGATGGATGAAATTGAAATGGATGATGGATGAATAATTTAAAGGTCTGGGAGCAATAAATAACTATGTATATTTTGGTGAGCAAGTAGTAATCCAAGTTAAATGTAGGTGATGAATGATTTAATTAACTCTTGTTTAGCCTTAAAAAAATATTTATTTAAGATGTTACTAATATTATTCATTCAGTATAGTGCTCCTTTCTCGTCGCGGTCGTTTAAACCCTAGTCTAGCGTCTCTGCGGGTGCAGTGTCGAGTGCAGATCTCCATGGCGAAAACCAGAGGGAAGAAACGAAAGCTCGCCAACAAATCCCCTACTCCCACTCCCACCCCTAAAATCGACAAAAAAATCAAGAACAAGAACAAATCCAAATCCAAATCCCAATTATCCGATTCTGACTCCGACTCCGACCGGCAAACCCAGCTCCAATCTCTCCTCGAGGCCTACTCCAAAGACCAACTCATCACCCTCGTCACCGACCTCTGCTTATCCCAAGACTCCCTTTTTTCCGTTATAAAAGCCGCGGCCGACAAGGACATCTCCCATCGCAAAATATTTGTCTACGGCCTCGGTTGGGATACAACGCACGACTCCCTGGAGCCGGTTTTGAAATCGTTTGGTGAAGTCGAGGAATTGAACATCGTGAATGATCGAGCAACTGGAAAGTGCAAGGGTTATGCTTTTGTCACCTTCAAAACCCGGCAATCTGCGAAGAAATTATTGGAAAACCCTAAAATTAATATTGGCAATCGTACAGCATCGTGCCAGCTGGCGTCAGCGGGTCCCAACTCTGCTCCAGCTCCAGGAACAGTTACCCAGCTGCCGTCTTCTACGGATTATGCGAACAGGAAGATTTATGTAAGTAATGTGCCGGTGAATGTAAATGCACAGCAGTTGAGGGGATTTTTTGAGAAATATGGGGAAATTGAGAGTGGGCCAACTGGTTTGGATCCCACAACTGGGAAATTTAAAGGTTATGCAATTTTCGTGTACAAGACTTTGGATGGAGCTAAAAGGGTTTTAGAGGAGCCTTATAAGGTATTTGAAGGGCAAAAATTGCACTGCCAGAAGGCCACCGAAGGAAAGAGTAAGGTGGGCAGTGGGGCAGCATCAATAACTACCGCGCTGCAGCCAGTGCAGCCGCTCATGCAGGCGGCAGCAGCCTCTCAGCAGGCACATAATTTGGCATTATTGGGGCAGCAGACGGGATTTGTTAATCCTTTGTATGGTGGTGGGTTGATTGGGAATGCAAATTTGGGTGGATTGTTGGGAGGATATTATGGGATGATGGGAGGTCAGCTTCCGGGGTTGGATTTAGGTGCTTATAGTGGTGCTGGTGCTAATGCTGGCAGTGGAGGGTCAAGTGGGCCAATCCTTCCGGGGTTGGGTTTAGGTGCTTATAGTGGTAGTGGGGGTTTGAGTGGGGCGATGCTGCAGGGGTTGGGTTTGGGTGCTTATAGTGGTGCAGGTGCTGGAAGTGGAGGATCAAGTGGGGCAATGCTGCAGGGGCTGGGTCTAGGTGCTTATAGTGGTGCTGGTGCTGGTAGTGGAGGATCAAGTGCGGCGATGCTACTGGGGTTGCAGCATGCGTACCCAAAATTGCAGAGTGGGCAGACTTCGGCCTTGTCTAAGTCTCCAAGGACGGGTGGTGGTGGTTACTCTGCGAACTTGTGGTATGATTCATTCCTTATTTTTGTGTAGCTACATTTCTGTCTGCATTTCAAATATTTGTGTACTGCATTACAGGTACAAGCATTATTCTATTATACTGTGCTGTGTTGACAAGCGAATGCAGGATAGTTAATCCTCAATTGAGCAAGAGTAATAACATAAAACAAAATTCTTTTGACGTATACATGATAGCATGACTGATAATAATTCTCTAAAATGCTAGTTTGCCGAAATTTAAAATTACATTGATTCCCTCTCTTCATGAGTGGTCATTCCCATTTTATGACAAGTTAGGCACGCCATATCTTTTCCTGATGTGGTGTTGTTTCATTGTGGTGCTAGATATATGTTATGTAAGAAATTTTGAAATTTTTTTGCCTTTTTCCATTTATTTTCTTCCTTTACTTTGAAGCACGGTTAACTACTTTTAAGTACCTTACTACGTGGAGAAACACACCCCGGAGGAATGTTTTTTTTTATCTCTAGAAGTCAACTGTTTTTAAATTTATTATGTAAGCCGCTGGTTGAGATGAAAGTTTAGATTGTTAATATGGGTATTGAAACACAATGATAGTGAACCTATTACCACAAAATGTGTAGATGATTATGTAGTGTTACGAAGAGATGGCTTTGTAAACAAAACCCACCCTTATAGACCATGCATATAAAGTTTGAGGACTAATCAATTGCTATTAAGAATGATGTTTTTGATGGGTTGGAATGCCACACTTAGAAGAAATAACGTAACCGACAAGCTAGATGAAGCATAAGCAAGCATGCCTTCAATCAAGAAATATTAATATTCAGCAAAATTGTACTTAGCATGTCTTTGTTCTATTTAGTTTTTCTATCTGATGCTTGCTTATGTATAAACCATAATACCTATGCCTTCATAGATAATAAATTATCCATCAATTTTTATAGAACAAAAATCAACAGAGAATTGTTTGAGATGGATTGGGCGTGTTCGGTGAAGTAATTTCCATAATTGTTGATGTGATTCCAATTGACTGTTCAAAATTTAGTTGGATTAGAAGAGCTCATTTATTAGGATAAAGTAACTATGGAAGATGTGATACTCTACAAGAGAGCAGGTACACCCCGAAAGAAGCAAAATGGCGAACTAGGACTAGGGGAACTAATTCCGATTATTTAAGACAAATTATAGTGGTAGTTGAGATTGTGATTAATAAGGATGTCATGGTTTTTCCTTCTAGCACGGAAGTTTTGTTTTGCCTTTTGGGATGAAAACTTAAGGGGGCGTTTTCTTCGTGTTTCAGTTTTGTGTTTTGAGTTTTGAATTCGTTTTGTATTTTGTGTTTTGGATGTCCATTTTGAGATTGTTGAAAACTCGTTCTTTTTGTCATTTTGAAAAAATATTTTTCAACCCGTGTTTTTTGAGTTTTGGCAGATTTGTGAAGAAAACTGCCAAAACGTAAAAAAGTTTTCTATTTTTTTCACTAAATTTTCAACTGTTTTCAAAAACTCGTTTTCGAAAATGGAAAAGAGATCGCGTTTTCAATGTTTTTAAAATCGAAAACAGAAAATGGCCCGAAAACAGCAAAGAGAACGCCCCCCAAAATTTTTTGAAAAGAAAATAACGTGCTTGATCGAGGACAAATTGTTTTATACCAAATAGAAGGATCTGGAAAATTAATTAAATCAAACAACAAAGAGAGAACTTTCAAATGTATTTGGGAAAATTGTTAGCGGATAGTATAAAGCTTCTCATGTAATTTCATTCACAAATTTTCCTTTTTCATAATTTTTTTTCCAAGCACTATAGGATTACACGTAATAAACAAAATAACTTCTGTGGACATCATGCCTTTTTGTTTCTGTATTGCCTCCTGACATTATTGGTCATTCCTGCAGAAGAATTATGGCTGAGCTGGAGGAGCAAGTTCATATAGTTTTGGAAAATTTCTAGGGGCTTGATTGGGGTCGGTGGCTTGGTCGTGGAATATGTCATTGCAGCTTTATGTTTTTATGTTTTATTACTTTTCTCATAGTCCTCTTTATTACGTCCTTTTACTAGCTTTTGAAGAACTTCATAGATTATATTTCATATTAAATTGCTAAACCTTTTGTTGACCCCTTTTTATGGGTTTAATGATTTTTCCCTTCAAAGCATCTTGGTCTCTTTTGATTCTCATTTTCCAAGTTTTATTTTGCTTTTGGTGATAATTAAGTAATGTTGTGTTTTGTTCTCTCTTCTGTTTCTTTTTTTTCTGTTCCTTTTTTTTTTTCATTTTTTTTTTTGTTTCTTGACACTTTTATCCTATATTCTTCCATTATAGCTAAACATGATGTTTATGGTCTGTTGATAATTTATTTGCCTTGTTACTTTTTTGATGTAAAATCTTTGGCATTTGGTATTTTTGTCTTGTCTTTATTGTTTTCCAGAATATTTATAACTGACAATTTATTTTTAATTTTTTCTTTAGGATCTGATTATTTAGTGATATTATTCTGCTGTGTTCATATGTTATTTGTGTGGATGAGTAGTTCTTATATGTGCCTTTAGTAAACCCTCATCTTTTTTCCTCACTTCTTTTGTAATTCTGTGGTTTTGAACTATTGAATAATATCTCTACCTCCTTCTTGATCAATTTCTTTTTTTCTAAATAAATCTGAATCAGGAAGGATCCTATTGCAACTTCTCCGTCCTTGCAGTCTCTAATATCTTTAACACATTCTTGGGAATTCTCTTACTGACATTGTTTTTTTTCCCAATTTGATGTCAAATGAGTTGAGTTGAGCTATCAATTTCTGCTAAATTTGTTTTATGGTTTGCTGTTTAGTATCAAATCAATGTTTAAATAAAGAATGGCTTCACATTTTCCACTTTCTGCCATGGAGTTTCTTCCCATAAAAATTGAACGACTCCTTTAAAGGTATGCTACAACTTCTTGTGCCCCTGTTTGGTTTAAATAAAAATCAGTTTTTTGGTAAATTTTGATAAAAGTTGATGAAACGTGTGGTTGAAAAGTCGATAAATCCCATGAAATGTGGAAGTTGAAAATGAGCTTGAAGAAAATGAGTTTTTTAGAAAAATGGGGGCCAAATAGGGGCACATCCTTTGTCATTTTCGTAAAATTACATTATCTACTTTTACATTCATAGTGTCCCTATTTGATGTCAAATGATCTATTTAACTTACGTTGATGATTGTTTACACATGGTTCTTTGGTATTAGATAATATTTTGCTGATCAAGCATTAGCTTGGTCATATGTTATTCACTGATATCTTTTATTTCAGTACCTCTGTGTAACCTTGCCAAGTTACATATAGTAGTACTCTGATAAACAAGCTTGAAAGTGTGTAAAAAATTGAGGATAATTTGTGGTGCAACTAATTATCGGTGGACAATAGTCTATTTTTCTCAACTCATTTTCCCGGTGGAAAAAGATTGTATTTTGAATTTTTTTCTTCGTGAATCAAGCTTCACCCAGTTTCCTTTTTAGGACAATATTCTATATTTATTCTTTAATTTTCTGTTCTATTTTCTGGGACAAAGTGTTGATATTTTTTAGATATAAGGTTTTTATGCTTGCAAATTGTCTGTCTTTTGCAGAGTTATATACTAGTTCTTGAAAATAGGAGGGACATTTCTCCTGGTATCCTTTGTCTGTCATCTTTATGCAAGTTTTATGTTACTATACAACTTTTCTTTGTACCTTGTGAGTACATTATATTTTCCCTTCTTGAAGAAATCACGACGCTGTTCTTGCTTCATTTTTTTATGATTGAACATATTGAATCTCCTTGAAGGATATCTTAAAATCAGAATTTAAACTAGAGGAAATCAGAGACAGATTCACTTAAATAATTTCTGAGGTTTTCCTTTTTGTTTTCTTCTTCCTTTGTCTTTTGTGTTTTTCCCTTTCTTCCTTGATCCCTCCATTGTCGTTTTCAACTGGAAGTTTGTGACACACTTATGACTTGACCCATCTGTGGGTTATATGGATGAACGATGTTTGAGAGAGGTTCATTGGACATAATATGGAGGTGACATTGGTTCCCCCTTGTGGTTAAGCTGAGGAAAAAGGCTTGGATTTTATTTTTGAATTCGTGGTTGAGTGAGAGATACGAAGTACTTCTGTAAACCTACTTTGTAACTAGTTTCCAAAGTCACTGTAAAGTTAATTGACTTCCTCTGTTTTGTGCTCGATTTCCATTCAACCTTGCCCCATTTGATGCCTTGGCATATTTCATGTTTTGTCGTTTCTCGGATTTCTTATGAGAACCAATATTTGCACGAGATCCTCTTTGTGCTCCCGGAGTATGAAGTACTACTCTATGCTACTTATTGGAAGAATTTTTAATATTAATTATGGGAAAATTGGAAATCCAGTTATTTACCACCAAATGCATGCAGAGTTATTCCAAGAAATCTTATGATAATATGGTGTTAACATCGCCTCAAGTTCTTACTAAGATTCCAGTTATGCAAGAAACACCAATGACATTTATATTAAATAAACCTCCTCCTGCTGCTCAGCATTAGCAAAAAGCGAACTTTTGTAGGATATTTTACACGCGTTTACTTCTTCCTCTTCTTTGGGGGTTGGAGAGTTTCTTCATCATCCTCGTCTTCTTCTCCGACTTCTTCCTCCTCTTCATCATCACCCTCTTCTTCTATATCCTCCTCCTCCTCCTCATCGTCATCTTTGTCATCATCTCCATCCTCTTCTTGATCATCATCATCGTCTTCCTCGTCACTTTCTTCTTGGTCTGGACCTTTTTTATCATCGTTCTTGTTACTGTCGGGGTTTCCATCTTTGTGAGATAGGTCCTCACCTTCTCCATCTTTGTCCTCATCTTCATTTTCATAACCATCCTCGGCATCTATTGCCTTGTTGGGGTAACACGCGTGATGATCTCCTCTCATCTTAGGTCGTATCGTCAATAACTTCATATATTCCTGAATATAAATCGATAGCATCATGTATTTATGATCATAGATATATCTCAGTTGATGGATGAATTTTATTATTGTATATATGTAATAATTCTTCCATGACAATTTCTATTCAAAATTTGATTTTAATTTAAGTGAAAATCAACGATTAATTTTAATAATATTTTATGAATTTAAAAATTACACATTTTATCAATTGTTATCAAAATTTAATCAAAGTCTGATTTTAATCTAGGGGCTAAATGTTGTACATAAATATTATAATACAAAATTATGTAGCCTGAAATGAATTATTTCAATAGATTGGGGGCAAATCTAAATATATACTCAAATCAATCTAAGTTGACTCAGGTAGGTTGGTTAATCGGTCCAAAACTTCACTTGGTTTATAACAACATAAATTTTAATTTAATTTACACGGAAAATGCTAAATTACATTTGAGTAAATTAAGTTCATAATTTTTGGTTTTAACAAAATCGAATTTGAATAAATCAATTACCCTGGGGTAGAAGCAGGTGCTGAGTTTTGACTAGAGCCGAGACAAGCAAAGCGGTTAAAGCTGCTTCACCACCGGCGCATGTTAGCAGGCTTTGTTTAACCATTGTAACCCCGAGGGAACCACAGGTAATCCCCATACTGCATCATAGAGCACAACTTGTGAAAGAATTAAAAATCATGCTACACATTCAGGTTCAAATTCAGATGAGACGCATGTTGATACATGATTGAACATTTTACAAAATTAAAACAAAAAAATAATCATTTTTTGACACATCAATTGTCTTTTCACTTCTGGCTAAGTGGCTTTATTCAAGAACTAAATTGGTGATACAGGCTCATTGACAGAGTTTATTTATTGGGGATGAGTTGACAGTTTTTGATTGACAATATTTTGTTTTACTTTTTTTAAATGCAGATGAAATTTCGTCATGTGTAGAAAAAAAAAAAAACTGTCCACAACCGTCAGATCATAATTAAGAAATCACATCAAGAACAGCAAAACAGATTTCAAAATAGAAGACGACAAAACTTTACTTTACTCGTCACAGAAATCAAGGGGGACAAGGAAAATCTTCTGAAAATATACGATAATCCGCGTAATTATAAAGTAAAATACAAAGAGAGTCGTGAGGAAATTCGTACAATTCAGGCAAAAGTTTTCAAAAAATTACAGATTACAAAAATAATATAAAAAATTATTAAAATATAAAAACTAAGAAACAAAAATTAGGTCAAATTGAAATAAAGAAGAAATGGATGAGAAAACCTTACCAGAAGAAGAGAACGGAGTTTGAATTGGGAGAATCTGGAAATCCGAAGAGCTATAAAGTGGAATAACTGTTATCAGAGGCAAATATCATTCTTTACCATCCGATCAAGCGGAGAAAAGTATAGAGACGGATAGATGTAAATATAATCTTTCAGTAGAGACGGATAGATGTAAAAATAATCTTTCAGTGAAGAAGCAGTATGTGCGTGTGGGGGGTGTTACTGAGGAAGCTGCCCGTAATGATCAGATGACGTTCGGGTAGCTCTTTGATCAAGTGGACTAGAGAAAAATATCAAAATATCCAGGGGGCACAGGCTGCCCGGATTAGAGTTGGACAGCGTAGTTTAATTGAGGTTGAAGGTTCAATTAAATTAAATTTAAAAATTTTTCGATGAAAACTTTGCAGACAGAAATAAAAGTTTAATAGATTTTTATAAAATTTGATAAAATATGACTGGAAAATTGATAAAATTATGATTTAAATTAAAGTTCGATCAATTAAAAAATTGATCATATTGAAACGATTTTTCAACCAAGCACAAAATTTATGAGTGTTGCTTTTGAACCTTGGTTAAATTGTCTAACCATGGTGAATATAAAAATACAAAATTGTATTAACCATGGTTGGTAAAGAATATTAGTTGGTCACTAAATTTTCTTTTAATTTATTATTTGTCGCGTTGAATCTGTGCTCAAGTGATGTGATTCGATACAAATCTCTCCAACTCGACTAAAGATATTTTTTTGTCACGAGTCACAGTATGTCAACATCTTTACATAATAAAACAAAAATAATGTTACAACATTCAATGCAGTGAAGAATCACCAGAATTAAGTGAAATTCTATAATCAAGTTGAAAACTCATTTTGTTAGGTAGTCAAGTCCTCAAAATTTCAAGTAGTCAGTCCCCCTGCATTGCTCATCTTCTACAACCAAACAACTTTTCAATCACCAATGAGTAATAACAAATGCCAACGCTCCTTCCCATGTTGAAAATTTGAAATAATAATTCAATTCTTTAAGATGTTTAATCCTGCTATACATTGTAAAATTATATTTCTTTCCAAAGCATTACAAGTAAACAAAACATTCATCACAAAACTAATAAAATGTTACCGTCTTAGAAAATATTGCGAACTCTATTTTTACAGCACCATTAATTTAAAACATGGCAACCATGTCATGGAAGCAGGCTATAGAACTGCTAACTATGCATTTTAATCTCAAGAAACTAAAGAAAATTACTAAATAACTAGATTATAGAGTAAATTATGGATTGGAGAATACATCTTCAGTCGGGATCTCAAAATCTCAGTTTTATTTTTCTCCTTCGTTATGAAGTATGCCTCCTTTTGCTCTTTCTACCATGTTCCAGTGTAGGAAAAGTATCCTTTTCATTCACTTTCATCGTCACTCTCCTCCAAGTATAAGTGGTTCATATTTTTTTCAAGCGGGGGAAGTCCATCATCAGAATCATCGGAAGATCCATCATTCTCATCTTTAGATTCATGATTTTCTCCTGAAATCCCACAAGAAAACAAAATTATTTTTCATTTCCCAAAGGATGACATATAATAGATATAATGTTTTAAGCATAGTTATTAGACCAGGCCTAGTCATTGAATCAAATTAAAGATGTCTTTTGGTTTTTCCTCTATCATACTTGGTATATTTATAGCCATGTCTATTATTCATTTTCGTTTCCCTCATCATTTGTCAATGATATCTTTAATTATGAACTTAAATTTGACATTAAAAGATAGATAATTTTGAATATTATGGCTAACATATGATAAAAAAATTTTTTAATTGATTTATGTATAACAATTTCATATTTAAATTTTTATTAAGAAATATATATTTTAACTTAGTTGTTACTAGTCACAATTCAGTAAGCACCTCACTTGACACAATCTTATGTTTCAGCAGCCTAGAGGTCTCATGTTCTTTCCTGATTATTACCAGTTTGAATGTAAACCGGTCCAATAGACCCGCACGAACTGGTTCAGGGTCCATTTCACAGTTTTCCTGGTGGGACCAGACAGTCTAGTCCGTCCAGGTTATTAATAACTATGGGTGTAACTTATAAGCCAATAAGCATGCGTTCCTTCCTTGGGTTGTTTTTCATAATAATACTTCATTTACTATTTTCTTGTAGTTCACAAAGCTCAAAACAAAAATTGGAAAGTTAAATCTCTACTGGTAGAGAAATTTTAAAAGCTAAAGTAACAGCAAAAATTTAAATAGAAAAAGTTTGAAAACAAGAAAACATGGTATGAAAATTTTCAAATAGGCAAGCACGCAAATGTGGCTTGCAGTCTAGCTTCACTTCAACTCAGAAAAGCACCAGATCTGCCACCACGGTTTGAGTATGAATTAAATGGGAGTGGCACATTATTAGACCAGCTAGTGTAGAATTTTCTACTGTCAGTGTAATTACAATATAAATCCTTTTCTTTGTATATAAGTTACTACTTCCCTCTCTTTTTGTGTCATGACCAAGGTTCTAAAATGCATAATGCGTGACAATGCTTTTCGGTCTAACATCAAACATTACAAACATATGCGTGCTTATGTGAAGCATTTAAGCTCTGTAACACGGATACTTTCAACTAAAGTAGCGTGTCCGTGTCCGACACTATTCGGACACTTTACCGTAAGAAAAAAATTCTATTAAAAACATTGTATATTTTTATTTCAAAGTTATTAATAAACAACGTACTCATATTTAAAATATTTTAACAAGAAAAATTAAATTTATAACAAGTATAAAACTAAATTTATACTACATAAATGAAGATTTTAAAAAATTTAATCAATGTGTCGATGATGATGTATCGTGTCAGTACTTTTTTGAAAAATTGTGTGTCGACATATCCGACACGTATCGTGTTGGACACTCGTGTCCGTGTCGGTGCATCATAGCATTTAAGTAATTATGCATAATTTTTAATATTATTTTAAATATAAATCTAAAACTAATCCAAAGCTAGATTTTCGATTTTCCATCTAAATCTGTGCTTATATCTAACATGTTAAATGAAAAATGAAAAATTACAGTATATTTTATGGATTCTTTGAACTTTATGCACGTTCTTCAAATTTTCCATGGAAAAAAAATAAATTTAAAAAAAAGAGATTGCTCAAAATTATAAAAATAATTTATCATAATTTTTAAGTAAATTATAAACTAATAAATAAATAAATAAAATAATTGATTCTTTGAACTTTATGCACGTTCTTCAAATTTTCCATAAAATAAAAAGAGATTGCTCAAAATTATAAACACTACAATTACTTGAATTTTATATTTATTCTTCAAAATTTCAACAAAAACATATTGCTCAAAATCATAAATACTACAATTACTTGATAATCAATTCTTACAATTAGATTAGACAAAAACATCAACTTAAAATATTCTAAATTTGATCTAGTTATTTATCGGATTCCAATTCAATCTCCTCTACTTCATCCAAGTCATTTTTCGTGTCATCCAATACAAAATTATTTTCACCGTGCTCCTTTATTTCAATTAAAAAATTTATATTACTTCTTGTAAATAGTAAGATATTATTGGCAACGTCTTCCTCATCACAATCATCAACAATTCAAGATTGTGTACAACTAGTATCACTTGCTAGTAAAACTAGCGAAAGACAGAAGAAGGCTCAGCTTCGGTGTAAATAGTTTGCAAATCTACGAAAAATTTGTTTTGATTTTTGATATTTTTTTTTTTTTTTTAAAATGTGAAAACCCTACATATTGCTGTATATAATCCATTGGCTTGGGTAATTTGGACTAATTTGATATTTATTGAACTCAATTTGCTATTCTTTAAGTTACAAAAATGGGTTGGACTTTGCCATACTGATTTTGACACAATTTTTAACACAAATGCATGTGCATTATGGTGTTTAAGTGAACATATGCTCACATGCATATCCTATATGCGAGGCATTCGAAAATGCATCAAGAATATGTGGACATATGCGCACATATGTGTGCATTTTAGAACAATGCTCATGACAACAAAAGTTACAATAAAACGAAATCAAGTGCAGTATGAAGCCTATGGTCAACAGAAAGGACATGTAAAAGCTGTTTTCCTGACCATGGAAGTCCTTGGAAATTCATAACTAAAATTTACAATGATTTCAGTTTTCTACGTTATCATTATTAAACTTATTCAAGAGTAGAATGTACCTTTTGAACTTGTGGGGACCTCCAGTCGTCGTGAGTTTTGCTGGGAAAGCCAGTTGTTTTGCACGGAAATTATGTCAGAACTGTTTTGACATTCAGAGTACGCCTTCAAAAGTTCCCTGCATCCATGAAGTGCCAAAACGTAATTCATTAGTGTCAAATATGCTAAATCTCTAAAGAAAAATTATTAACTCTCGCAATGCAGTCAGTCGAGTATAAATTGAAGGTAACAACCCTATAAACCTGGATACTAACAAATTCCTCTCATATTCAAACTCATTCGGAACAATCCAATTAATTGTTACCATGGAAACAGGATTAGAATTCAAGAAACAAATTCTATATCTAGTGGTATCAGTAATAAAATGGAGGTAGTAGTTTTAGTTGTTTTGTCAAGCACACAGAGTAAGGCAAAACTATGCCTTTATTGAATATGAAATAATTAAATTAAATCAAGTCTATGCCGATCAAATTAAAGTAAAAAGTACTTATCCAGGACCAGCCTTAAGCATGTTTAGGACATAGTCATTCTAGAATCTAGATTATTGACTACAGGAAGCAATGGGCAGTTCACAGAACTTTTAATAATGTTTTGTGGATGGATTAATAGCAAGGTAATACATACAAGCATCTCTCTGCAACCACTAAAACAGGTAAATGAAAGCACAGAAAACACGTCAAGGCTTATTAGCAGGAAATCATCCCATGCAGCATAAATTACCTGTTAAGGGACAAGAAAGCGTGACCCCATTTGAACTTCCCCAGCAACACATTTGCACTTTCTCTCTCCCCACTTTATATAGATCATAAAATGCATAGTTAAATAACTTACAAAGCTTACAGAATATTTAGATAACTAGTATTAATAATTAAACTTGAGGAAGAAGCTGGCCTAAAATCACGTGGAACAAGGTAATTAAAAAGAATTTACGTCTTTGTCGATACGGTCCTTGATTGAGATAGTAGAAGAGAGCCCATGAAGTTAGCAGTGGTGTGAAAATATCAAACTAGATAGGCCATAGAGTAGACACCATGTTTCAATATTTTCGAAGAATGAAAAAAGAAGATAGTGAAAAAAAAACACTTTAAAATGACAAAAAATTATAAATAGAAGTTCTTAATGGAGGTGATGAGGCTTCATGTCCTCAACTCAAAACATTATCCCAGGAATAAAACCTCTGCCCTGATAAATGGCCAATATTCTATTTAGAATAAGTTGAAAAGGTGATAATAAATTAGACCCCAAGTCGGCAAGTCATAATAGAAATCAAGTGCAGTCTCAAGAAAAAGCAATATATTCTGAGCTACCTCATCTGCTTAAAAGAATCATTTTGAGAAATAAGGTGAGACTCCAACTCATGATTGTTTAGAATTAAATGGTAAGATGCCAACAATGACAAAAATAGTACCCTGCAAATTCATTGTTAAAGGTAAAAGGTTCAAGTTTGTTACCATATGATCAAAGCAGCAGCTAGTGCCTCAACACAAGAAAGCTGACATGGTCGACCATAATTTACAGGATTTGCTGCCACCAACCACGGTACTGCAATTACATATGCACGTGTAAATCTAGAGAAACTCTAGGAAGAAATAAGCCAAATTTTATGTCATGTTACATGGTAACCTCATGATACCAAAAATAATTCCGAGGCTGATAAAACACCAAGAGTCATTTTTATTGTCTGACATTAAGACATATTTTCTCGATGTTCTTCTTAGTCATCCCCTAAATGAATACTGTCCCCAAACTTTTACTATAGCAGACTTCTAGAACTGTTATGCATTTCTTGCTTGAGTATAAGAGGGTGTTTGAGAGTTATTTTTGGGGTAAGAATTGATTTTTGAATAGTGATATGATGGGAAATGTGTGGTTGAAAAAGGAGGAAAATTTATTGATGTGATGAAAAATATTATTTTATTGAAAAATGTGTGGTTGAAAATGAGAATTGATTCTCAAAATCAATACTAAACAAGCTCTAAGTGATTTACAAAACCCGCTAATTCTTTAGGGTAATAGGAAAACCAGACATTCTTTTTTTCGTTTTTGAATTTCACCCTTACCCCCCAAAGAGAATCGAAGTCAGGCCGAGTTTCACTTTTACCGCTTGAGCTAGGCCTTGGTATGCACATCACCTAGTTGCCTAACATTTTTCTGATATCAAGGAAGCCAAAATACACCTGAAACATTATTCGAGATATAGAAGTAATGTTCTCATCCTCTGCTAATTATGATTGATCTTTGCCACTAGTAATAATTTAGAGAATTTGATAGGAATTGCTTTCTTAGTATTACCCCTATGAAAAAAAAAAAAAAAAAAAAAAAAAAGGATGATTCAATGTATAAGGAATTTTAGAAATAAATAAAATTAGCTTTATATGTTCATGTCACTAGATGCATATTTGAAGGTTGCAAAATTATCCAAAACATCTAA
Source organism: Osmanthus fragrans (assembly GCA_019395295.1). NCBI lineage: Eukaryota > Viridiplantae > Streptophyta > Magnoliopsida > Lamiales > Oleaceae > Osmanthus > Osmanthus fragrans. The sequence continues at coordinate 7,498,174 of CM033352.1, read as the reverse complement.
TATGCTGACTATTATAGCCAAATATCGTTTCTCCATTAAACGTTCCTTCTCAAATCTCACCTACATCAGGATTGGTTTACAGCACGTGCTACATGGCATCAAATTTTAAAAGTTAAGAGCTTTCTGGTTAACAGTTAACAAAATGAGTATCCTATAGCAAATTAGTAATTGATGAAAATGATGATATACAAGAATGGTATGATAAAGTAAGTGCACGTCACTGATGCAGATAACTATGTGGCAGCAAGGAGATCCAATGAAACCCATACATAAACGAGGAGCAGCACACCGCAGCTTAGAAAAAGGTACATCTTCTAGACGAGCCCATGAGCAATCAACAACAGCTAAACCTTTCCTATTAATTAATTCATGATCTTGTATAGAGACACACTGCGTCCCGACAGGGCTGAAAATAAAATTAAGATTTCAAATCAAACACAAATTTTGTACAATAAGAACACAGGTAAGATAAACAGATAAATCATCAAAGAATAACAAAAAAAAAAAGTACAATATAAACCAGTGATAAAATACTTTCAACTTTAGCCAGGGGTAATCCTTTAAATTATACACCACAAAAAACCGAAAGATAAATGCATAAACGATAAATTAGCAAAGAATAATTTAGCCAGGGGCAATGTTAACCGTCTAAAATTACTTCGGGGCAGAATTACATTGTAAATGGCATCAAGATTCAAATAGATTTATCCTAGTCAATTATCATCATACTTAAATAGTAAAACTAATGGTCTAATATTGGCCCGGTATATTTATTTGACCATTACTGGTTTGCTCCATATAGGACGATCAAAGATCAAAGCAAAAGGTAACACTAATCACTCTACTATTACTCAATTGCAAACTTTTCATATCAAAAATATCAAGCAAGAACAAGATCTGGAAGCATGCAGATTTTATACATCTTTAGAGTCAAGATGTGTTAGATCATGTCAGGGAACAAATGAATTCATTCTTCCCTTTGTATCTTAAGATGTGAAATGGGATATAACCAATATTGAAGACTAATTGATAAATTTAAAACCACCATTGACCTAGAGGAATAGTTCATCAAAAATGAATTATGAAAGTAAAATGACATAACTACCTCAAAACAATACCACCAAAGCCATTACCAACTCGTAACTCCTGTAAGGTTGAAAACTCAAATTAGTAAGAATTATGTGACATCTTGAAAAAATGGTGTTATTTGAAAACTTAAGTTGCAAATGCAACCATTTATCTGTTACATTTTCATATTTTTCATCATGGAATCAAAACGTTAAAAGTTAGATAAGTACTTTCCTTCAATAGTCCAAACCTTGCAAGCTTGCGGCCCGTACACCTTTTTGCATCACATTGGCCAAAATCCTGAATCCAGAAGCCATCAATTAGCTTCACATGTTCTAAACACACGTCAATAGAGCCTGACTTAAGTGGCAAAAGGCTAACCTTGACAGCACAAGGTAATAGGCTTAAGTCCTGGACATTATCATTATTTTCATTTTGTTGGTTGATTTGTTACACGGATTAAACTCAGTTGTAACAGTTGCTACTATCATTTTCATTCAAAAAAGGGTCCAAAACAATGTACCAGTATTTAGAACAACTATTCCTCTCTGACGGTAAGATGAATCTCCGTGGATGTCATGATCATTAAAACGCAGTCCTCATGATCATTAAAATTCAGTCCACATGGATGTCATGATCATAAAAATCTCATACCCATCAGAAGAAAAAGATAAGCAACCATGAACCAGATTGATTGAAAATTATTATCCAACACTAACACCAAGCTGATGACATGAGATATTTTAGAATCAGAACAAAGAAAGTTCCATTACTAAATAAATTGATTTTTTTTTTTTTTTCCAAATTCCAATTTAAAATTCCAAATTCAGGCTCACGTCCATAAAAACCCTTGAATCCCATGATAATGGTTCTGCCTAATACATATAATCAGAAGCCAACTATGGATAACAACACTTGAATTCAACTCCAGCAAACAAATAATATGCACATAGACAACAGGCACAACAACACTCTCTTGTAATACACATACCCACATAGCAAGCTGAATTGTGAGACCGCTTTGCTCCTCCTCCTCCTCGGCTGCTGTCAAAACCATCCATAGAGACCTCTATTTCAGATAATTCAAAAGTAGGTTCTTGCCAAACTTAATCTTCCCCCAACACAATTCGTCAAACATCTTGTATACTAATTATATACATCCAAAAACAAGCACATAATTTATACATGTAAAATAACGAAAAAAAACCTGGCAAATTAAATACCTGGTTCGGTTGGTAAAGACCCACCATCGTCCCTGAACAATTTTAAAACAATAATTAACGAAAGGCAACTAAAACAAAAGCGCAAAAAGAGATACTGTGTATAAAGAGCTGCAAAATATAAAAATGAACGAAGATGTGAAGTTGAAGAGTGCCTGCCTATGAAGGAGATGAGATTGTTGATGGGCGCGATGCGAGTTAGGATTGTTCTTGAATCGCCTCTGCTGCTTCTGCTTGTTGTGCCCCATTATCGCTAATTGAATTGCTGCTGTCCTGCTTCCAATAGAATATTATGTAAGGAATAATGAGAACTGATAAACAAGACCAACGTAGTGTTTGTACAATTTGCGCTCAACTTTAGGTTAAACATCATAACAAGTGAAGTGATGGTTTAATTAAACAATATTAAATTAATCAATGGCCTCTGAACTTTCGTCATGTTTTTACTTACTGACCCAACTTTAAAAGATTACTCAACATTCATCCAACTTTCATTTAATTACTCATACACCACCCATTAAAAAATATAGTTCCAATTGTTGACAAAAAACCCCACGTGGTAAATGGGAATCCAAAGTGGCAAGTTGATGGTGCGAATCCTATCCATATCAGTTAAATTGTACCAGTAAAACACGATTTTTTTCTTCATTTTCAACACACGTCACTGTAGAATGAAGGGAAAATCATGTTTTCTTTGGTGTGTTTCAAGTCATCAATTTGCCATGTCATGTGACATTTTTCATAAATAATTGGAATCGTTTCTTGATGGATGCTGGATGAATAGTTATTTGAAAGTTGAGTGAATAACTAGAAACCTAATGAAAGTTTAGCGGTTGTTGTTTGGTTTATCCCATTTAAACAACGACACATGTAAATGAATGATATTCACCATTGAAACTCATAGCAACTCCAATTTAAATGGCCCAACTCCTGTAAAAGGTTCGATGACCTTTTCAAATATCCTAAAAAGGACAAAATTAATGTCCCCAAGCCTTGGAAACTTGAACCTCAACATCTTGTGCGTTCTATAAAAGAAGGAAGCACCATTTAAACTCTGGAATTAGGATTATCGTAAGTGTAATAACCACATAATCAATATCTCACCGACCTATCCACAAACATCAAAGAGCTCTTAACACTTTGCCTAAATTAATCACTGATAACTTAAAATACCTCTACATCAATCTTTAACTTGAAAAGTAGCAACCTACCAGCATGGCTCTATAAGCACAAGGCAATAAAATAGACCTAGTACTCGCACTCTACCACTATATAAGAACAAGACAATAAGACTTATTCTAGTTACTTTTGAATTTATTCGACTTCTTTAAGGTTTAGTTAAAAATAAGGATTTTAGCAGATTTTGATAAAAAATGATGAAATATGTATTTGAAAAGTTGATAAAAGTTATGAGTTTCATAAAATGTGTAGTTGTAATTGAATTTGAAAAAAAAAAAAAATGAATTTTTGAAAATGGAGGCAAACATGGACTAGGCTTACTTGTCATGTGAAGTCGATAAAGACTTGAGATTCAACATCAACCCAAGTTTTCAAAAATATTGGCTGAAAATCTCTTTCAATGTTGCAACCAGCTGGGCCTTGTATATACGTAGGTAAATAATAGCCCAAATTCTATCAGTTTGGACCCAATCAATTAGCCGTGTCAAAGAATGTCATTGCAGGCTGAACTTGGCCATTCGCTAAATTTCAATTCAATAAATGGAATCCAGAATTTTCATCCATGAATATGGCATTTTTCTTTCAGTTTTTAGGTCAAATTTTCTATTATTCTTTTCCTATATAAGCCTTTTTCTCCCAGGAAGCATTAGATTCTTATGGATAGGAAGGTATTTAGATCTTGAAATTATGTTATTAGGATTCCATCTCAATCAAGTTTAGAATTAATTATTCGTTGTATCAATATATATTATTAAATTATTTCAAACGACAAAATATATGAAACAGATGATTGGAGAGACATTTCTTCGTAAGTCATCAATTTTGCAACAACCCAAATCATGTTGACAGTAATAAGTTAGCTGAATCAGACTTTAATCATTTTATTTGAAAAATAATCGGTGTAATCCAACCCATGAACATAACAACGTATTGTTATTCCCCAACAATTGCTCCCTTACGATTCGAATCCATGATCTTAGCTCTATACAACTGGTAGGGTAGGATTTTAATAATCTCATCTAAAAAAAATATTTGATATTCAGTGAAGGCAAGCTAAACATTTGATGATATCCAACCACCATCATTAGAACGACACAACCCATAAGCTAAGAACGACATTGTTGCTCCCTAGTAATTTCTTCCTTAACATAACGCTCCTCATGGCTCGAGCTCATGACATTGTTTCTCTTGATACAACTTGAATTATCATGTTAAAAAAAATCACTAGGTTTCTATGTGAGATACCTGAAACTCGATCCTACAAAATTTGATATATCTAGAAGTATGATTTGACTTTGTAGAGCCTTATTCCTTGTCTGTAAAGAACATAAACATGACAACAATATGATCTAAAAACAATATTTGTTAAAATACTATAAAACATAATACACTTACTTTTTTAGTTATTAACGATGCAATCTGTTTTTACAATTCAAATGTCTTATTAGATGAATTAATTGTTTCAATGATCACTTGAATTTAGATCCATGTCTTTGATTGATCATTGAAATTTAAAATGTCGAGTTTTGACCATTGAATTTTAAAAATTATTGTACGTTATTCACTAACAAAAATATTGAACTTTGAAAAATGTCGAATTTACAATTTTTCAAAGTTTAGTGGCTAAAACTCGACATTTCAAATTTTAATGAGCAATCGAAGACATGAACCTAAGTTTAGTAACCAAAACTCGACATTTTAAATTTCAGTGATCAATTAAAGACATGGGTCTAAATTCAGTGACCATTTGAACAATTAACTCCTTATTAGACATACATTGGAAAAAAAAATGATAATAAATAGTATGTTTCATTATAATTATATAATATGAGTAGTTAGCAGGATGCAGCAAATTAATCTTGTCCAAAAATATATAATTACATTAGCTCGTAGAAAAAAAGAGTGAAATAATCCCAACGTGACACATCTTTTATGTTGGACTTATATATACTAGGTATCTCTCACAAAATATACCTTAAAATACAAGGCATATTATTAATTTAATATAGAAATGGCGCACAAAAAGTTAAATGTTGGAACTTTTGACAGAAAATTTAAAATAAAAGGTTGAATAAATTAAATTTACTTCTTTTTTGTTAAGTAAAGTTGCACGTTATCTACTCATTTAAGTTCCATTAGTTTTTCGTACAGAATACCAACGTGATATCTGCAAAACGGTCTTTCACATAAACATCCTTTAGAAAAGCAAATGGAATTTAAACGAGTGATCAAACTGAGACTAAGAAAAAGTTAAACGTCCTCAACATATATTTTCAATATAAATTTAGCAATTATTATTCAGTACTGCACACTTAAACAACGAGCGATATATTACGTCCATGCTATGCCCAAGAAAAAAATGAATAAAAAATTCTCAACATTTGGTGTTAAATGAATCTTCCCAAGTTGTGACAACACATAAGCCACCATTAGTGAAAATGCACTTTATAAAATGCAGTTGAGTCAAAAAATCAAATGGAACAAGAAAAAAAAGGCAATTTTTTGCGTGACGTATCTATCATTTATTCCAACATACAAACAGAGAATATGAAAAGGAAAATCACTTCAGAATCAGCCATTCACTCCTTTTGTTCCACCATAATTGTTATATCTTTAAATTCCCCCATCAACTCACACGACATAAATATTTAATTATTCTGTGTCTTATCAGAATTATCTTTTTTCAAGTAAGTGGATAAATCTGTGCATTATACTATTAACTCGATCGATTTTGTTATTGTCATTTGAATTGAATATGTAAAATGCGTCGTCGTGGATCAATGTATATTTTATACTTGTGCATGTTTGTAAATGTATTTTAGTGATGGATTTCTAACTTTTTATTTTTTTACAAAAGAAAAGACGATAAAAGGAGGACTTTAACCTGACAATTTTGGTGCATAAAATGCAAATATGAAGTGTTTGAGAGTGAAAGATGGAAAATTCTCGCATGGGTTACGGGTATCACTGTCGCCAAGTATAAAAAGTAAAGAATGTTATGGTCCGTTTGATAAAAAGATGAAATTTGTGTGAAAAGAAAATGAATTATAGGAAATTAAATTGCCTAGAATTTGTTTTATTGAGAATTGTAATTAAATGTGTTCGATTGATATAATTTTTCATCTGAAAAATATAATATTTTTTGTGTCCGTTTGATTTTATTTTTCATGAAAATTGTCAATTAAAGGAATAAATATTCTTACCATTTGGGACAAAATTTGTTTAAATTGCCAAAAAAAAAAAAATTTAAAAAAATATATTTGAAAATTTTTTGGTGTTCATTTGACTTTGTTTTACATGAAATTTGTTAATTAAAGGAATAAATTTTTTTACACTTCATTTTAGAATTTGTTTCTATTTCTAAAAGAAAAAAAAAAAAAGAATTTCAATTCCCACTAAAATGGTGGGAAAAAAATTCCTTGAAATTAAGGAAAATTTCAAAAGTTGGAAAACATCTTTCATGAAAAATTTGACCAATCAAACAAATCAAAAATGGAAGTTGGAATTCGAATTCTAACTTTAAAAAAAAAAAATGTGCTATCAAATGGACCCTTAGTTCATTCGAAGTTTCTATTATTCTTTAACTTTTGTGTGCACCTCATTTCTTCTAAAAATTAAATTATTAAATATGTGAGGATTCATTTTTTTTTCTGGAAATAACTCCACGCATCGAAATTTAAAAAGCTTGCGCTGTTGCATATTATTATTATTATTAAATTTCTTTTGTAGCATTTTGCCCGGAGGGTTGACAAGAAATAGTATTGGGTGTTTTGATCCAAATTAAATTGAATTTTTGAGAAAATATTTTTTCTTTTATTTCACGTGATTTTTGATACTATTTTCATCTTTGTGATATTTTTAGGGTTTGACATACACCCCTATAAATACTAGACTCTTTTCACAAGTTTTGTATTACTGCACAATTATTGTATTTATTTTTTCCATATTAGCCAATCGAATAAAATACCCCATTCCCTGCCAATTAATTCTTTGTCTTTTATCTTATTGTTCGTTTGTAATCATATACTTCATTGTGTCATATATATTACCTCGATCCGTTTTATTTCCCAACAAGTGGTATCAGAGTTATTGGTTGTGATTTGTTCAAGGTTTCTTTTATTCATGGTAGCCATGAAAAATTTCACTCTTGGATTACAATACAAGATTCTTATGTTGGCAAGTGAATATGCAAGCGGTACTCGCACAGATGGATTTGGATGATGCGTTGTTGATATTTGACAAAATGCTCATAACTTGGATGACAGAGGAGAAACAATAGAATGACCGGAAGGCGTTTTCACAAATCCATCTTCATCTCTCTAACAATATTCTTCAGGACGTTTTGAAGAAGAAAACGGCAGTTGCATTGTTGTTAAAGTTGAAGCAATTTTGCATGACTAAAAGTCCGACAAAATATTGCATCTGAAGCATATGTTGTATTCTCATCGCATCGGAGAAGGCGGATACTTAGAAGATTATCTAGTTGTGTTCAATGAGATCGTTGCCGATTTGGAGGCTTTAGATGTAAAATATGTTGAAGAAGATTTGACTTTAATCCTTTTGTGTTCACTACCCGCTTCATTTAGAGACACGATCTTGTATAGCCGTTATACTCTCACCATTGGAGATGTATATGATGCCATGTTTTCAAAAGAGAAGATGAATCATCTGGTTGAATATGAGGTCAAGGATGAAGAAGACCTTATTGTTTATGGTGATCGGAGAAGGGGTAAGTCGATGTCAAATTTCAGTAATCAGGTTTGCTATTATTGCAAGAAGAAATGACACATTAAGAAAAATTGCGACAAATTCCAGTCAAATTAATTGCAGAACAAAACTAATTTGACTGCAAATAGTAAGCAATCAAATACTTCATATGGACCAACATAGCCGAGAACTATTTGAGTAATGAAATGTTTTGACAATTTCTGACATGTAATCTAAACCCGACGAGGAGTGAATTTTTGATATAGCTTATGCGTTGTACCAACCGAGATTTGTTTGAAACTTATGAAACGGTGAAGCAATGTGTTGTTGTCATGGATAACAATGAAATTTGTCGGGTAACTGGTATTGGTAGAGTCAAATTGAAGCTAGTGGATTGAACATGTATAACACTTGATCACATTCGACATATTCCAAATTTGAAGAAAAATTTAATTTCATTGAGTACTTTTGATTTAAAAGGGTGCAAGTTCTCTGCAGGGGGTGGAGTGTTGATGGTTCAAAAAGATGGAGTCTTGAGAGTTGGGAGAGAGGTGTTCATGTTGTATTGGAGGGGAGAAAGATGTCCCAGTTATACACTTTGTAAGGTCGGCTAGAATTTGTGAAGAAAAGTCAGCACAGATTTTGTACCGTAGTGGAGATTCAGTTTGGTAATGTTCTTTTAAGATTTGATTTGGGATTCATATTGGAAAAATACTACTTAGTCGAGTTTGTAGAATATTGATAATTTCGCTTTGCCTCCGTTACCTGCGGTTTCATCGTATTTAGTGCTAAGGATAGACCCATTGCAGATAGGTACATGGATGTTAATTCGGTTGCACAGGCTTTTAACGTTCTTGAATGTGTTGAGACTAGTCAGGAGTCTTCTACGAAAGTATTGTGAGTTGATTCTGCTACAGGGTGTGCTTCGACACTGTTTGGTAATTTCTATTTTTTTGTGCATTTTTGGGAACCCGATGTTTGAGTTCATGTATCTGTGTTGAATACTGTGGAAGAGGAGAAATATTTTTATGTTGGAGAAAATTTAGTTATTGTTGAAGAATTTGAATTTTTTGTTGTAGTCGGATTTATTTTTCCAGGTGGAGAAATTTTGGAGTTTCATTTGTTCCATCGGAATTCGTGTCAAGGTGGAGATTGTTAGATTTTTTTTAAAAACCCAAATTATGTTGGATTTTTGAGAAAATATTTTTTCTTTTATTCCATGTGATTTTTGATATTGTTTCCATCTTTGTGGTATTTTCAAGGTTTGACATGATTATTTTATTTGTTATATAATATAGGATAATTATATAGGTATAGTTATTTTATTTGTTTTCTCCATATTAGTCAATTGAATAAAAAACTCTGTTCCTCTACCATTTAATTCTTTGTCTTTCATCTTGTTGTTCGTTTGTGATCATATATTTCATTTCGTATCATATATATTATCTCGATTCATTTTATTTTCCAACAAGTAATGCATCAAGCTATTTGCTTGGGTGGAGAGACAAGTTTTTTTGAGAATTCAAGAGGTCTTGGGAGACGAGAAGTTTTTCCATTTTGTCAGTGAGATCCAATGTATTAACCTAATTGAGTAGAATGCCTTCTGTTATCAGCAGGGCTGGATCTGCATAGAGGCAGATGAGATTGTTGTTTCAGACCCAAAATATGAGGGGGTCTTTTTTGGCCAAAATAATAATTTAAAAAAAAAAAAAATATATATTAAGTAAACACTGTAATATGTAAAAGGAAAACCTTGTTTTCTCTCTTTGTGAGCATAATTTATGGAGTTCGTCTCAAACCCCGAAAATCACAGGATCGGCTCTAGTTATGAGTTATTAACCTGCTTTGAATATCGAAATGAATATTTTCCTCGTGCACTCAAAACTCGAACAAATATGATTGAATATTATAAGACTTGAACTTTTGTATTCATATACGTTTAGATAGTTTTTTCAAAACCAAAGAACAATACTTAAATATTAAATTGAAGAAAACTTTCATTTCATAATATAGACATAGTGAGTGGATAAATCTTTGTGCTATGAACTGTTGGTGTAAAGAAATTACGTTTATTCAGACAATAATATTGTCTGAGTGTGGCACAACAGCTTGAATGGAATGCTGTACTTGTCATCAACTTGTAGTATTCTCTCTTCTTTTCTTCCCTTTTATTAATAATAAATGTTAGGCTGACAAAGAAATGTCGCGTTCTAGTGCACAAGTAGATCTACTACATTATTGAGAGTTCGACATTTCTATAAGCTTCTACTCGGAAAGAGAGGTGTATTAAGCAAAAATAAATGCTTTGAAGAAAATGAAAAGGAGAGTGTTACCTGGGGCTATTTTTGGTAACATTTGTCGAAACAATTAATAATTACGTATTTAGTATGCTAGACAAGAATGGAGAAGAAAAATATGGGAGACATTTGTTTGTTGGTCGTGTTGACAGTTGACTCTTCGATAAATGTGTGTTGAATTGCTTAAGAACATCATAAGTAGTTTAACGCGATTCGAGAAGCTTTTACTATTCTACTTGTAGGCATCAATTTTATCTGCGCCAGGATCATTTCATTTCCTACCCAAGCCAACCTTCTTGCGCCAAAATACATTCAGGTGACTTTTGAAACATTGGATCAGACCGTAAAAAGGAATTTATTATAAAATTATGATAAATAGTAATATGTAAATGACATTATGATGGATTAAGGTGGATAATGTTCTTTGAATTTTCATTCAAAAGATCATCATTTGCTTTATCAACCGTATAGCATAATTCGAAGGTTTGGAGGCGACGGATAAGAAAGAAATTGTAAATGACATTCTCTTGAATAAAAAATAAATAAATAAATATCCACCTTAATGTACTATAATACCATCTATCTAATACTATGCATTATAATTTTTTGAAAAATGCTAAATGACCATCTTGGATGATCGCACGAATGACACCGTCCTCACATAAATTGCGCGAGTCCCACTTGAATAAAATAATATTTCCCTATGTATGTGTATGGTGTTAACTGGGGTATCAACAATGCGAGCACTGTAGCAAAACTTTGTAATGTCGTCCATATAGAATAAAGTATATTTAGAGAATGCCTCCGTCGAAAAAGCTATCAGGATGGTAGCATCTTTGATTGTTAGGCGGCGAAGCATACTCATGTATTAGGTGAGTTAAGCATTCGCCTAACATCCCCTCTCAATTTTAAAATTTACATATTTTTGCATTCGTTTTTCTTATAAAAAATTCCGTCGGTAATCAATAACATTAAAAGAAATAATTTACAAACAGTCTTTTAGTTGGTAAAATAAAAATGTAAAGGATTTAACAAATTTAATTAACAAAAGAAAATCAATAAATAAGTATAAAAATGAAATACTAACTCAAATTTTTGTCCGAAACATTATAAAAGGATTTTTTAATTAATTCAATTATAGAAAGACCAGATGATTTTGCGACTTGATGAAGTTGCGGTTATCAATGTCTCTTAGGGCCTGTTTGGTAAGAAAACATTTTCATGGAACTAGAAAATCATTTTCCGTCTTTTTCAATTTGTCTTGTTTGATACCAATTATTTTCTTGACAAAAGTTTTTCTCAGCCCTCCCCGACGCGCCCCTTTTCATCATTTTCAAGGAATTGCTTTTCTCACCCAGTTTTTTTTAGGCAATTGGAAAAAATTCTAGGTCCAATGGTAAAATTTTTTATCATTTTTATTGATAATTTTCATGCAAAACAAAGCCAAACGAATGATATTCGGTATCATAATTTTTTTTGATAACTTAAACAAATTCTAGACCTAATGGTAAAAAAAATTATCACTTTTATTGACAAGTTTCATACAAAATAAAGTCAAACGGACACCAAATTTTCAGCATTTTTCAGGTAAAAAATTATACCAATAAAGCACAATTAATTACAATTTTCAGTAAAACAAATTTTAGATAATTCAATTTTTTATAATTCAATTTTTTCATCCAAATTCAACCTTTACAATAGAACGGACCCTTAAAGTATTTGAAGGGTCATTAGGTGGAAAGGTTGAGGTTAGGCAGGTAAAGATGTTGGAAAAGCATGATTAAAAGATTAGTATACATGTATTAAAAGGCAAAATACACTGGAATATAACAGCTTTGAGGATATTTACCAGAAAAAAATAAAGTTTGAAAGATATTAGGATCTGATTTAGTGGATAGAATGTGCTCCATTTGTACAAGAAATCTGCCTTTTCGATTGCGTGAGACGACTATGAATTATCCTAAAACAGTATTCAATCATCGGCATTTTATTATTTGTCTAAGTTAGTTATATGTTGAGTTATACTATGAGAGGAAAAAGAATAATTATTTATTAAAATTGAAAGACGAAGAGTAGTTAATCTATATGGATACAACGTTGAGTAATTTGCATCACGACCAGATGTCTAAAACGAGTTTGAGATCGTTCATAATTTTTGACTGACCAACTTATTTATGGATTATATTATTATGATTTTGGACGATTTGACTTAAACTAATATACCTCTAATAATTATTGACTAATTTACATATGCATGAACGTCACCTTCCCACTATGTAGATATATTTGATAATAATTATGGGTTATGATTGATTTGTTAGAGTTTGGGAAACCTACAAAAGAAGAAAGGGGACAGAAAAATAGAAAAGAAGTTCATAGACAATTTCAAATGGGTCATTGAAATTCAATTGGTTATAATTGGGGCACTAAATTTCTATTTTATTAAGTCAACATTTTTCAAGTTCATTAGAATGTCACACCAAAAATTGACATAATAGTGCACGTCTTGATGATTATTGTGACATATCACTAATTTCATCCTTCAAACCATGCAAGGTGTGTTAGGCAGATGTCAATCGTTAGGTTAAAGTCATATCGTTGTACGAAAAATTTGTTATCGAATTTAACATGTTCTTTTATAATATGAAAAATTGTATTCCATTGTAATGAATGTGTAAATTGTTCATTACTGTGAATACAAATTGAATTGAATCGGCAGACATTTAATTATTTTAAGTCTCTATTTGAGTTCCGTTCTATTTTTTTAAACACGTTTTTCAATAAAATAATTTTCCGTGTAAATCCAACAATATAATATGCAGACGAGACGGAAGTGATGATGTTGGTGGAGGGGAGCGAGTGAGCAAAAGCGAAAGATATAGTGAGAGTGACCTGGTGCGCAACTACAAAGAACATGGTTCGTTAATTGCTTGTTTGTTAGTGAAGAAATTGTGGCCAAACACTCCATTCATTATAATATCTATTCCTAATTGACTGTAGTTCACGATGATTCACAAAAAAACACGCTGCAAATTATAATATCTTTCCACCACCCTTCCCCACTTACATATAATTTATGAGCAATAATATTCTATTAAAATTTCAATTTAAATATAAGCATTTAGGAAAGATGTTGCGTTCAAAATCATATTCATATTCGATTCTTCTTCTTCTTCACTGCAACCTCCTACGCATGGAGGCTAGAACAGTGTAGTCTACTTTCAGTTTCTTCTGTGGAAACCTGCAAATTGAGCGTGAATTCTCATAGTGGGGTTTCTCCTGTATTATTTAAGGTTGACGTTTCTTCCTGTATTTTTCTAATTGATACACGTTTTATAAGTTTATACACATGTATATATAGAATAATTTAGTTCTTACTCTTTCTGTTTGTTTATTTGTGTGTAGACTTATGTTTGACTATGTAATCAAGATTCAGTTTATCTTTCTGTTTTGATGGCTACTAGCCCAAAAACAAGCGCTTTAGGCAGTTTGATTGGTTGTTTTTTGTTTGCATACTAGAGAAAGGTGTTTTCGAAGACCAGAGTTCTTGGGAACCTTTTTCTTTATTGTTCTTCTGTTCAAGGAAATAAGAGATATAGGAGTTCTAATAGTAGTATTGGATGCTATTTGGGACTACAAAATGATTGACAGGATCGTTGGTTGACTTGGATTGGTAATGTTGTGTAAGCTTCGAAATGGATTAGATTTCTTTGTTGGTGTGTTGGAGTGGAGTTTTGCTTTGTAGGTGTTTTCGGAGAAACTTTTGTTCTCTTAAAGCAGAGATGTAATAGCTAATCACACCGGTGCAGCAGTGAATTTCTATCTTCCTAATGCAAAGAATTGAGATTAAAGTTATTTATTATTAGACTTATGGATTCCTGCTGTGAAATCTTTTTTATCAAGTTCATTAGTATACACTTGAAATTGAAGACAATGCTAAAGTGATAAATTCAGCAAGGCCCTTTTTGTTCCCTTGTCTGATACCACACGCTGCACGGTTTATCATGGATTTTACCAGGTTTTTGGTGAAAACTTTATATACTTCAGCAATGGTAGCAAGTCTATCTAATTCTTTATTTGTTTGTTTCCTTCTTTATTTGGTTAAACTTTATGTTGCTCATTATGCTGCTAACTAACAAATCAAAGAATCTGTTATGATTAATCAAATTTGGAACATAAAGCAGTAAGCGCATGCATAGAATTTCAGTCAAGTTCTCTGTTTGAAACTCTAGTCTTATTGTTCAATGTTTGCCCCCTTCCTTTTCTCAGGATCTGAGTTCAAGTTGCCATATTTTCAAAATTAGAATGTATTTCTTGTATGATTTATTTAATTATCAAATTAGGTTAGTAGCTCATTGATTTCTGTTGACTGACAGTTAAAACAGAATGAATTCCGCATCCACACAATTTATTCCCACAAGAAGGATGGGTTTATATGAGCCTACGCCTCAAATGGGTATGTGGAATGACTATAGAGCAAATAACTTTATGGACACATCTCCACCTGTTATTCTGGAGGTCGACTCTAGATTTGACAACCAGGTGCAGTTAGTTTTATTTATCATTTGCGTACATAACATCGTGTTCTTTTGACACATTTTTATCAACGAATATGTTATACATGTCCAGTCAGAGGATACTTCACATGGAACAGTAGGACCTTCCAATAAATATGATCAAGAAGCTAGTAAACCGGTTGATAAGGTAAAGACATTTTGTTACTTTGTGCACTTTTGTTTGTGTGAACACATATTCTCATATTAGTGGCTATTTTCTTATCTTTGTATGAACCTCTTCCTTTGTGTTTCTTGTTCATGTTTTCTTTCTACAACCAAAAGTTTTCTACTATACAATAAAGCTATAATGGAGATTGAAGGTGAAAACAAGATCAATATTTCATTGTATTTTCACGTTAATAATGTACAATACATAACCCCTATTGATAGTAGAGGGAAGGAATAAAAGAAAGGAAATAAATCTCTAATGAATATACAATATCCTATCTATGAATAAAGTGTTTGTCCGCCTCCACATGCTTAGTTTGATTGTGTTAAATTAGATTGAGAGAAATGTTGATCGCTGCTTTATTGTCACAATAGAGTTTGATTGACAACTTTATGGTGATAAGTAATTCTTCCAGAAGCCTTAACCACAATCCTTCATATATTCTTTGTGCGATAGCTCTAAACTCAGCTTCAGCACTACTTCTGGTTACCATATTTTGTTTTTTGCTTATCCAAGTTACCAGATTTTCTCATACAAAGGCACAATAACTAGTAGTAGATCTCCTATCATCAATTGGTCCTGCCCAATCTGCATCTATATAGATTTCAACTTCTTTTATTTCACCCCTTTTGAAGAGTAGCCCTTTTCCCGATGAGCCATTGAGATATTTAAGTATCTTATAGACAGCCTCTAGATGACTTTCCTTCGGGGAATGCATGTGTTGGCTAACCTGACTAACAACAAATGCGATGTCGGGCTTGGGGTGTAACACATAGATTAGCTTTTCCACTAGTCTTTGATATATGTGGACTTCTACTGGAATTTCTCCATCTTCAGTTTTCTTTCCTACTTTTATAGGTGTATCGCTCGGTTGGCATCCAAGCATGCTAGTTTCAGTTACAAGATCAATAACACATTTTTGTTGTGATACATTGATCCCTTGTCTTGATGTAGTGATTTCCATTCCTAAAAAGTATCTCATTGGTCCCAGATCTTTTACTTCAAATTTAGTGACAAGGCTCTTCTTTAATTTCTCCGATTCTACTATATTATCTCCTGTCAGAATAATGTCATCGACATAAACGATCAGAATCATTTTAGTATCGTCTTCAAAATTTCGATAATTTGATCGGTTTTGCTTTTCCATCAATGATTAGTTTGATAGATTGCGCCCACTCTCTATAGTTTCTTCCGTCCAATTTTTCTACCTTGAGTTGAAAGGATGAACTTTCAATTACTCCACTCATGGCAGAGGTAGCGTCTGGTTCTTCATTGAAAGATTCAGAGGTCACTGACCCTCTGTCATTAGCAGCAGTTTCTGTCATTGTAATGACTCTGATACCATGAGGGTGAAAACAATAACAATATTTCACTGTATTTCCACGTTAATAATGTACAATACATATCTCCTAATTATAGTAGAGGGAAGGAATAAAAGAAAGGAAATAAATCTCTAATGAATATACAATATTCTATGGTAAGTAAAATCTTCAACAATCTCCCTAATTATATTCCCAATCAATTTGGGATTTCCAACAGAAATCCTTTAATGACACGAGCAATCCTGTTCACATACTTTCACTGTTTACTGGTCCATTTTGGTTGTTTTGAAGCAAGCATATATCCTGAATCTAAATTATTATAAGTTGGTGCAATCCATAAGCCTATCCTGACAAGTTTATGTCTATGTATTGGTACCTTAGATCAATTATCAGTGACTTGACTTATTTAAGTAATGCTTTTAAACTGCAGCTGGTTAGTTTATTCATATTATTCCTATAATTTTGTTGGTACTCTGATGAGCACATCTACTTATAAGATGAAAAAATTTATATTCTATATTTATAATTGCAAAAATATTAATAGGAGACATGCACTTCCACACACTCACATGGACGATTAAAAAATGTTAAAAGAGAATCCCTCACAGTTAAAACAAGAAAGCTGAGATGCTGGAGCAGCTTCTTGGCTGTAATATAGCAATTCATTCTGCCATTAGGCAGTGCAACTCTATTGCTGTGAAAGATTTTATGGTTGCCAGTGTATGCCACTTGTAGAACTTTTAACCTCTCACAGATCTTACTGTGGGGTTTGTATGTGAGTAATACTTTGAATGTCAATTTTCACCAATGCTATAATCCTGACTTGGATCTGACCTTTTAATGTTTTTCGAAATTTCGTTCATCCCTCTGACAAATCCAAAAGTCCAACCTTTTAGCCTTCGTTTGGCAAATTTATAAATGGTTTATGAAGATGAATAGTAGTGGGTCCCATGAAATTGTAGATAATAATGAGTAGTAGTTATGAATGTGTGCTTGAAATTAATTTATAAATTTGACTATATTTTTATAAAGCATATATAAAATTTGTATTCAAACAGAGGCCTAATGTTTTCTGAAATTTTGTTTATCCCTCTGGCAAATCCGAAGGTCCTTGCATTTTAATTCTCGTTGACAGCATTTAAAATAGTGAATAGATGTCCAAAATTGTTGACAACTGAGTTTGATTTGTAGGTACTGAGACGCCTAGCACAGAACCGCGAGGCTGCTCGCAAATGTCGTCAGAGGAAGAAGGTGTGGATATGGTTACAGTACATACCATATGTGAAACATGATATCTTATTATTCTTTCTTCCTTGCTAGAAACGTATTTGTTATTTCTGATTTATGTAACTTTTTGATATTGAGACTATAAATTATCTCTATTCATTTTTACAGGCTTATGTTCAGCAGTTAGAAAATAGTAAACTGAGACTTATGCAGTTAGACCAGGAGCTTGAACGGGTTAGGCAACAGGTAAAGAAAGACTGTTTGTTATTCTCCACATAATTATTTTTCCACTTTGATTCATTTCCATTGTGATTAATCAGTACTTTTCAATACTCATCTCCTTTTGTTCTTCAAAGGTAAAGATATCTAACAAGATAATGTTCTTCCGCAGGGACTGTATATAGGTGGTGGATTAGATACTGGTCAGCTAGGTTATTGTGGAGCTACAAACCCAGGTTTGTAGGTTTATCTACCACTATTGTCCTAACTTGAACCTTGTTTTGCTCAAATGTTGTAATAACCTGTTGATTGCACATATCCATAGCTAATTTAGGTAGTTTCATGCTTGATGCATTTGGTTATTAATGACTTTCTGATTTTCATTCTCCAGCTGTATAGAGACAGTTGAACAAATCGTAGTTGGTTTCGTATGGAGTGTTGATAAATTCATTGCTCAGATGTGCACCCATTACCCATATATAGGTTCTCCATGTCTATGAGGTTGTCTGATTGGGTAATGCATTGTATCTTCAAAATGAGAAATACAAGCTAAACAAATAGCTATACCAGAGCAGTTATTCATATCCAAAAAAACATGTGCCATTTGTCATATAATAGATTTCTAAAAAGTATAGCATTTGGTTCTCTATGAAATGATGAGACTAAAGTTTCTTCCGTTTTGAAGATATGTTGCTGTAAATGAATCCAAAAGGTGACATTTCTCTTAAAGTTGCTTGCCGATATAACTTCTAATAGAAGGGAGCCATTTATTTTGATTTAGTCTCATCATTTGACCTTCACAAGTCTCTTTCTCTTTTGAGACATGTTTAAGTTCTTCTCTTCAATTTCTCGTACCTGCAATCAGCTTTGTCTGTTGAACTCCAGGTATTGCTACCTTTGAAATGGCATATGGACAATGGGTGGAAGAACAAAATAAGAAAAACGCTGATTTGAGGAATGCTTTGCATTCTGACATTCGAGATGTGGAATTGAGCAGTTTTGTTGAGGATGGCATGAAACACTATTTTGATCTCTTTGCTATGAAAGAAACAGCCGCTAGGGCTGATGTATTCTATCTTATGTCTGGCATGTGGAAAACATCAGCAGAACATTTTTTATCGTGGATTGGGGGCTTTCGGCCATCAGAGCTTTTAAAGGTAATTCACACTTCCTTCCAGAGTCCGGATTGTGATGCACTTCTTACCTTTCTTTTTTTCTGATTAAAATAGAGGCCAACATGTTCTTGGAATCTGAATAGTTACTTATGATAGAATTATATGATTTAAAGGAAGTTGTCCAGATCCAAAAGTTCATAGCTAGTCACGTTGGACCATTTCTTGTTTGTTTTCTATCTGATCATAATTAGATGCTAATATCAAGATCTTTTTGAGTTGCTGTCCGGGATTTCAACATGGATAAACAAACTTATTATCTAATCTTCAGCAAACCAGTTTCTCATCTCGATCAGTGTCCACTCCCAATCTAGTCATTTTACAGTTAACAGTTGAGCAATTTACTGTTACATCTCCACCTTCGTTATTTCTTCTCTTTTTCCTTGTCATCAAAATCAACCTTTTCTTCTCTATATAAATTTTCCTAAACTAATGATGGTGTGTATATGCAAAAACCATAACGATGTTCCATGGATTACATGATATCCATACTTTCTACAGTCGGATAAACATAAAAAGATATAGTTGTTTATGCTTATTTTATGGGACTTGTGAAAAATTTAATCAAATTGTTCACCAAATGTTAAATCCATGATTCCATGTAATGTTATCTTATAAACAGGTTCTCATGCCACATCTTGAGCCTTTAGCAGAGCAACAAAGTTTCGAACTTTCTAACCTTAGACAATCATGTCAGCAAGCAGAAGATGCCTTGTCACAGGGATTGGAGAAACTCCACCAATTTCTCTCTGATACTGTAGCAGCTGGTCAACTGGGTGAAGGACACTACCTACCGCAGATCAGAGCTGCAATGGATAAATTGGATGCTATGGTGAGATTTGTGGGTCAGGTAATATATATTGTTGCGACTTGATTTTCTGATTTATGTGTTATTTAGTGTGCTTTCTTTTATATTCTTGACAGGAGCAACCATTATATCATGACATTCTGTTGCATATAGTAATCGTAAAAAAAACAGTGACAATTTTTAATTGTGTAGGCTAAATGTGTCTGCTTAACCAAAGTGCCTTTATATGTTGGAAATAAAATAAAGGTTTAATGCCCACAAGAACCTTATCTTGTTTGAAAAACTGTCTAAAATGGGCTCGAGTCAGGAATTTTTCTTACTAAACAACTGGTATTCCTTCAAACATTTGATGCTTAGCCTACCACTGAAATTCACGGATCCTTTGCAACCCTCATTTTGACAGAAATCTAAGGAATATTCCTAACTATCACATTTCACAAGTGAGTACTATTCTATGCCCTTTTCTTGGGATATCTTGTAAGAATAGCCTTTTCTTTTGTTTTGATTTATGTTTTATTTCCCCTCAAAATCCCTTCTTTAATAATTGAAGACTGTTAGCAATAGAGTCCAAGATGATGTGTATGTAATGGTTGATGTCTATGACTCTAAATATCTAGGATGTGTATGCAAACCTCTACAATGGTCAAAATTTGTTTCATTTTTTGGTCTCTTGCAAACAGGCAGATCATCTTCGCAAAGAAACATTGATGCAGATTTCTCGTAACCTTACCACTCGTCAAGCAGCTCGGGGCCTCCTTGCTTTAGGGGAGTATTTTCAACGTCTTCGGGATTTAAGTTCACTTTGGGCTTCTAGTCGTCTTGTATCTGCTTAATTATGATAGATTTTCACCTCTGCAACTCATGCTTCATCGGCTAAATCTGCATATTATATAAAGTACACATTTGAAAATTAGCAGCTGGCATTTTTTGATCTTCCTGTGATCAATAAGGTGTAAATATGATTAGGTAGTCATTGAGAGGAGGTTTGGAAATGCACCTTTTTTTTGGCTTATTTTCCTTGATTATGCATTTTTGTATGTCTGCAGAACTCATTATGTAAATTGACAATGTATGAAGTCTTCTGTATATTGAGTGTATTAATTAGAATACTTGCTGGTTTCTGGGTGAATCTAAGAATCATACTGACAATTTGTGACCCTCAAATGCTTAGTTGCATGTTTTACTCCAAGATAAACACATTTCACAATAGATGATGAAAATTCAGTTCTTCCTCTGAAAATTGAATTAGTTTTGAAGTTTCCTTTAAGAGTCAATAAACACGAGTCCTTTATTTGCATCTAGAAATGTAAAATATCTTACGAGTATAGTGCAGTTCACTTATTAAATGAAAATGTAGTACAGCTTATATATATGAGAGAGAGAGAGAACCATATGTTTAGTATGGTGAGGTTTTGTCATATGACCAGACCAGTTACTTCAGATGATTACTAATAGTACATCACCACCAACTCTCCACGGTTTCAGTTAAGACATTCCACTATAGAATCACAATATTGTTGACTTCAGCAGATTCTACTTCATCATCTCCAGAAACATCCAAACGCCTGTACCAAAATGACCCAATTGATTATATACCAAAATCATTGCTGTCCAAGAAACAGAATCGGGATCGGGCATTTCCCGAAAGATACAATGAGCTTTGCTTATCGTGTCCTGTTTGGCATATGCAGATATAAAAGTGTTTTATACGAAGATGTAATTTTCACAGGCTATCATATCAAATATGCAGCGAGCATCGCAGATATTCCCATTTTCACATTTTGTGTATGCATTCATAAGATTATTCATCAAGTACACGCCTAAGTGAAATCCGTACTTTATCATGATGGTAAATGAGTCGTTGGTTTTCTAGCTTGTCTGGATGTGGGGTGCATAGAATTCTTCCTGAGATTTGAAAAATGGCGGGTCTGGCTTTGCACCATGATGGACTAATAGTAAAAAACTAACAGAAACACGGATTTTAAGATTGTAATGCTTGTACGATTGTAAGTTCTGGGATTGGGCTATGGTAGAACAAAATGTAAATGTGTGGGCTAAATGGCTCGACTCTACAGACATGTCTAGTTTTATGGTCATGTGACTTTCTGTTTTTTTTTTCTCAGCTTATTTGGTCATGTGACTTTCTAGGAATATGGAGGATTAACAATCCTGACTTTGCAGATTTCTGATTGCTTTTAAATCATAATGTAGATTTCTGGCAGAAATAATCAGACATAGTCAGCATCCTTTGTAGTTCTTGAACAGTGTTTCCAGGTCTGATTACAACAGACACTGATGGATAGTTGAAATCATAAGGAGATCCAGCAAGACCTGAGCAGGGTTTTGTTTTCTTACTGAATATCTTCATCTGATTTTTGGTGTGTAGTTCATGCTGCACAAAAAATTGAAGTATTCAGGCATATGAGAATTGTAATTTGAAGAGTTACGCAACAAAGGCAGGGTTAAGCAATGACTGGAAGTATATTTGAACAAGATGATGAAGGATCAAAGAGTTGCTAATTCATGGAGCAGATGACATCCATTTGAATACAACTATCATCCATGGTGGTTACAATATTCATTTCAAAGCGACAATGAGTGCAAAGATTGTCGTACGTTGGTTTAATTTTAATAGGTTGTATTTTCTAACATGAGACGAACTTTAATACTTCCCTAACCTGTAACTTTCACTTGGACATGGGAGTCTTCTTGTGCAGCTCCTGCTATCCCATCTCACTAACATGGCCAAGTTTTAGATGCCACAACTTGTTAGCCATCTCCATATTCTGATCGTTACTAGTGGCTGCAGCTTCTGTCTATCGTAGTGCTGGCTTTTAGGATATAGAGTCCAGTCTATAAAGTCCCTTTCATCTTCAGTATTAATCTTTTTGATACTCTTAAAGATGCCCCATTCCTCAGTTCTATCAAATGCCACTAACAAATCAGAGATATCATATCCTTCAGAAAGGTCGGTCAATTTAATCTTCTGTCGGTTTGTGACGGAGGCATCTTTGATGGATCCTCTAAAGCTTTCTCGGCTTTTTGTAGTACTAAGACCGCTCACATCTTCCTCCACAAAAGGTACCCTTCCCATCCAACTTCTAAATTTTATATATAGCAGCCAATCTTGAATGTATTCCTGTGGTTCTTGATGAATCTTGACCAGATCCTCCAGTGGAAAAATCATATAACCTGTAAGTTCACTTTCTTCCACCTTTTCCAATCTCGTAAGTACACTCCAAGATACAGACTTTCTTCTACCTTTTCCAACCTCGAAAGTACACTCCAAGACACAGAATCGAAATATAAAATATGAAGAGCATAGCAAACACCACAAGTTGATAGGGATTCAACATAAGTGCATAACAGCGTATATCGAGTCTCAGGGTCCTATCTCATTCACTGATCTTGATTTACAGAAGATTGCTCATACACATGTGAGGATTTCTTGGACATGAAATGATAGAAAAGAACTTGCAATCATTCTCCACTAACAGAATTCTTGAACTCTCAATACAATTCTATCATAAACTGGAAAGTCTCTTTAGAATGCAGCATTAATCCCTCAATTCCGTATTTATACGAGTTGTTAGCCGCTTATAATTTGACACCTGTATGTATTAACTAATTTCTAACAGTCTTAACTGTCCAGCTTCTCTAAGATTTGATAACCATTGGGATGTGCATTATTAGCCATGTCTTAAAGCCAAATACAAATTACAGTATAAACAGAAGTCTCAAACTGCACCTCTTATGCTTTTGCTGAAACATAAGCATCAAATTACAGTATTTGGAGATCATTATTAGAAAAACTAAAACTTTATTCATGGCGCATAATCAGTATACATGAGAACATTTGTCTCTCGGTGACAAGTAAAAGAACATCACCTAATCCCCCATCTTGTTCTTGTCCCACATGACTGAAAGTGGGCTCCTGACTATATGTTTGTCACTCTCCCAAGAAATGGACCCGGAAACCATTTGTTCAAGAAAGCTCTTGTTGCTATGGAACACATAACTGGTCTCAAATTTGACTCTGAAACTTTTCTTCTCTAAGGATGCATTGAATTTCAGCTCATATGGTTTTACACTTATAGTGACTTTCTGGGCATTAGGACTGACAATCCTTACTCTGTAGACTTCTGGCAGAAATGGTCCGACATGAGTAAGTGTTCTTCGTAGCTCATGAACAGTGTTTCCAGGTCTGAATACAACAGAAATTGATGGATAATTGAGATCGTAAGGAGATCCAGTGAGACCTGAACAGGATTTTGTTTTTCTAGTGAAAATTTTCATCTGGTTTTGAGTATAGTTCAAGCTGCACAAGAAATTGATGTAATCACGAACACGAGCATCATAAATTAGTCCTGGATCAGCAGCCAATAGTGGATTAACATGGCCGGCTCCTAAGCTGATAGCAGTTGCCGTCTCCATGTCTTCGAATTTGGCTATTGGATGTTGCACATTGTCAATTATAGTAGCTGTAGTCATAAGTGCTGATCTGATGGCAGCAGTGGACCATTCAGGGTGAGCAGCCCGCAGCAAGGCAGCAACACCAGATACGTGGGGACAAGCCATTGATGTCCCAGAATCAAGGTTATACTTTACCCTCCTGGGATCTTGTGAAGATCGTGTTGGAGCAACATTGGAAGGCCATGCAGCAAGAATGTTAAGCCCCGGGGCGACAAGGTCAGGTTTAAGGATTTCTGGAACAGTATAACTTGGGCCTCGTCCTGAAGTGCTCATCACAATTGGAGCTCTATCTTTCCCTACTAGGGTAAGCGTACGAGTTCTGAAGCTCGCCACAGGATCCTTAGTCGAATGTATGTAAGACAGAAGCTCTTTTGCTGCTTTGTAACCCAATGTCACACCAGGCAATGTGTAAGCTATAGCCATGAGTGCTTCTCCTTCAGAGGCATCATTTAATTGAATCAATCCGATACCACCTGCTGCCTTAACTGAAACTCCATTCTCGAAAGCTTGTCTCTTACTGCCATTGCAGACTGCTATTTTTCCAATGACATTACTAGGAACTAATTCCCTGTTTATGCAATTTTTAAGATAGACAAGGGGGGAAGATCTGCTACGGATTTTTTCGGCATAAAGTGATGAACCAACGAAGGATTTGTTGTTTCCTAACTGAATACGCACTGGAAAAGTGCGATCTAATGATCCGGATCCAACAGTAATTACCCATGGCGCAGTGTTGTGTACAGAAAATTCACGAGGTCCCAAATTTCCTCCCGAGCAGGACACGAAAATGTTTCTTTTGACTGCTGCAAACGTGCTTATTGCTATTGAATCTTCATAGTAAGGTTCATCTGCAGATCCAAATGACAGCGATAAAACATCTAAACCATCCTTGATAGCACTCTCGATTGCTGCAACAATATCGGAATCTGCACAACCACCAAGCCAACAAGCTTTATACATAGCAATCCTTGCCTTGCTTGCAATTCCTCGTGCCTGACCTTTTGCGAAACCAAATATATTAGCATTCTTAACGTTGGATCCAGCTGCAGTAGAAGCAGTGTGCGTTCCATGTCCATTTCCGTCACGTGGTGATCGATACTCAGAATCAAGTCGATTATCAGAAGAAATATGATGCTCGGCTCCTTTGAGGAAGAACCTTGCACCAATGAGTTTCCTGTTACAGTTGCTAGAATTGAATTCAGATCCCTCTTCACATGTACCTTTCCACTTGGAAGGAACTGGTCCGAGCCTTTCATCGTTGAAGCTTTCACTCTCCGGCCAAATTCCAGAATCAACAACGCCAACTATGATATTCTCACCTGAGTCAGTCTCAGGCCAGAGCCCATAATGCAAATTCAAGCCAAGAAAATCAGGCGAACGCGTAGTGTCAAGCTTTATTCTGAACCTGTCTTCAAATACACCAATAACTCCAGGAAGTTCATTAATCCTTTCGGCTTCTTCAGGAGTCAATTTTGCTGCAAATCCCTGTAAGACTTCATTGTAAGTGTAAAAAATTCGAGAATCAGTCTTCGGTCCGATCTTTTTATCAGCGAATGACTCGATCATCGAACTATACCATTCATCTTGAATCAAGAGCCGAGATGGCCTTAAATGGATATCTGTATGAACAAGATAACTTGTTGATACAGACTCAGATGCACTCACAGGAATCAAAGATGGAAAGAGCATAAAACTCCTGAAAATTGCTGAGAAAACAACGCAGAAGAATGTGAAATGACCCATCAATGATCGGTGCAGAGAAAGTTAATGCAAAATAAATTTTCATATGGAACTAAATAAGTGGAGAGCACCTTTCTTTTACGTCTGGATCCAATGTTGTGGGTTGTGTCCCCACTTAATTCCCTGAACTGAAAAAACTCATTTTTTTTCCAGTTTTCTGCTTGATTGCTTTATAAAAGAAAGACAATTCAGACGCTAAAATTTTGCATTAAACCCGTCGAACCACCCCAATTAATCGGATTAGCTTATAAAATTTTCTCTTGCACTGACCAAATTCATTGGCAAATAAGGATGGCGTTTACAATTTTCGTAAGTAGGCAACACTAAAACTTAGTTACTGTACATTGTTGACTATGATGATATACTGAACAGCGTAAATTATTGGAAAAGAGATGTTTCACATCTATAATGCGCCGTGGGGACGATGAAACAACATTATTAGAAATTATAGTCATTTATAACACAGTTAAACTAGTTTGTCCTCATTCATAGTTAGGTGCAAACCATAGTTAGCTTTATTCTCTGAAAGTTAAAATTTGTGAACTGACACAACCATATGTTTTTAAAGGAATTTCTCATGTGAGGAAGTTGCATGAGAAATGTGAAGAAGGATCGTATCCGGTGCGGCTCTCGGATTTTGGGGCCTTAGGCCAAACTAGGCTTCGATAAATAGTTGAAAATAAAATTATATAAAGTAATTATAAATATAAATAAATATATATATATATATATTTTACTAAGGCCCCGTTTAATACACATTTTTTGTAAAATGAGAATGAAAAATATAGTCGTTATGAGCCCCACACAAGAGATATAAAGTCAAATATGGTGGCTAGATGTGATGGATAACGATCATATTTTTTTCATTTTTATAATAAAAAAATGGGAACCAAACGGGGCTTAAATAAAACATTCAAAGTTTGAAAAATTCACTTTTCTAATATTCCGAAGGGAAGGGAATGGAAGTCAAAAGTCAATTTGATTAGATTGAAAGAATTGACCTTCAATGATGCACTTTCCTAAAGCTAAATTACATTATGGGTAGATAAAGCTAATTTGCATTATGGGTAGATAAAGCTAATTTGCTTATCAAATGATACACGTCATCAACTTTCTTAGAGCCTTAAGCTAAACCTAAACAAATTAAGCAAAAAAAGAGTAAATACACACTCTGTTACTGAAGAATTGAGTCCAAGGCAATTGTACAAAATTTCAAACGGATACGGAACAAAGATCTTCAAGGCACATGTACAAAATTTCAAGGACTTGTTCTCCACTTGCAGCATCTCTGTCAATGCAATCCATACCTTGTCCTTCTTGATCACAGAGTCGAACCCAATCCGTAAGATCAACAACAGCTGATTGACCAAAGAAAATGTCGACAGCACTTCTTCTCTGCAACAATTCCATCATGATTACACCAAAAGCATACATATCGGCCTTAAAAGATGGGACGGGTTTGGCTGCGCTTGCAAGTTCAGTGACACGATGTCGAAGTGTTAAGGAATAAATCACACATCAAATAAAGATAAAAATATACTCACATGATACTTCGTCGAAACGTTGATAATTCATTAAAATTATTCATTTATATAGTATAAATTTAGTTTTATACTTATTATTAATTTTTTTTGTCGAAATATTTTAAATATCTCACATATTTGTTATTTAATAATAACTTTAAGTTGAAAATATATAATATTATGATTAAAAAATAATCATGGTAGAGTATCCGATGAGTGTCGGTAATCAACATATGTTCGACACAAACACGCTACCATAATGACGTGTCTGTCCTACATAGTAATTTTGGATTGCAGGTGCGGGTGGTGATGGATTGGTGGTGGTGGTTATGGATTTAAGGCGGCGGCGGCGATTTGAATGGTGCCGACGATGGTAGAGTGCATGAATGTGAGGTAGGTGAGACAAAAAGTGGTTGTGATAAGTTAATTTGATAATTTGTGATCAATAAATAATTTATGACCTAAAAAAACGTGTAATTTGCAACTAAATCGTAATTGTGACCTACAAATTATGTCTTTATAAATGTGACCTTATATGATTTGTGACTAGTATGTGATTGTGGCTAAATTATGTGTTAATTAAATTATAAGTTACAAAATTTTCATGAGAGAATGTGACCACCTAATTTAAAAAATAAAATAAAATAAAATTGTCCATGATTTTGATACTCGAGAGAGAATATGTAAAATAGAGAATGTGGGAGATGAGAAACAATTATCTTTAGCCACTGTTTGATATTGATTAAAATTTTGATTTTAGTTTGAATCAAAATCAACAATTAATTTTAATCACATATTTTATGAGATTCACAACTTTTCAACCAAACATTTTATTAATTTTTATGTAAAATTCATTAAATATTTTATTTTAATTCTCATCAAATAGAAGTTTAATAATTAAGAGAGAAAAAGTTGGAAATGAGAGAAATAATTATATTTAATAACTAAATGATGTAAGAGAATGAAAGTGTGAGGGTGAGGGAAATAATTATATTTAGCTAATTTTTAACAATTTCTTTACCGTTACACTGTGTTAGCAACAACACTTATTGACCAAATCAAACAAAATTATCTATGTACCATTTGACATTTAATTCATTCTATTTGAGAGAATGACATCTATGGTAATTTGCTTCATGTTGAGTCAATAATTACGACAGCATAGAGATCCACCTACATTTCCAACGATCAAAATTTTGCTTAAAACCTTGTAAGAATCGCACCCAAACATGGACATATTAGGATATGATATTATTTATGGAAATATCCTAAATTAGTTTAATTTTCCTAAATTTCACTCACATTAATTTCTTCAAATTATATATAATTTAATAACATGATTTATCACTTGATTTTTTGAAATCTTTTTGTAAGTTTGTTAAATATAAAATTGTATACTGAAAGTATTGTACTTATGAATTTTTGCCTTTTTAAAAAGTAATTTTTTAAGAATGTTTGATTAAAAAGTAAGAAAATGTTAAAGGAGAAAAGTGAAAATATGATTTTTTTTTTTTAATTTATATTTTTTAATTTTTTTTGGGAATTTGTGGTTCAAAATGAATATGAAAAAATTGATCTCCAGAAATCACTCCAACATAAGGGTTGAATTAAGCCTCTGTTTGATATGAATTAAAATTAAGATTTTAAGTTAAGTTAAAAATTAATTTTAACCACACATGTCACGCGATCCACAACTTTTCAACTATACATTTTATTAACTTTTATAAAAATATACTAAAAAAATAATTTTAATCCCATCAAACAGGGGCTAAATATTGGTTGTTAAAATGAGCTTTGACAAGCTTGGTGCCAAGTTTGTATTGAGCGTACTCGATAAAGTGATTTTCTTGCTCGTTCGGGTAAGCTTAAAAAGAAAGTTAATTATGTATAACTAAATGAGTAAATTGAAAATAAGGATTTTTATAATTCTCTGCTGGTAATTATTTCAACTTAAATATCTGATCAATTTTTATACTTGATAAGGAAATTTTCTTGCTTGTTTGGGTAAGCTTACAAATTGTTCGCGTAGGAGATGTATAGAATCAAAGTTTTTAATAAATACAAGCAATCATTTTCTATTTTCTAACTACTCAAGTTTTCAGACAAGAGCTAAACACAGTCTAATTTTAACACTTCATCTCTGTGAGGCAAATATTTAAGTGAGCAAGCAGCAGAGAAGCCAACCCATTCTCTTGGTGTTGGAGCTTAATGTTGTGGAATCACAATATAGGCCAAGACACACGAGCCACTTCAATAATGAACTAATCACACAAGATAATGTATTCACCTCAGATTTCTCTTCTTTCCCATTCTATATAAGAGTGCAGTAGTCTTTATAATCTTGCGTGTATAATCATTGTTTAAGTTCCAAAACATGAAATTTTCTAGCCTTTTTCTTGTTTCACTTCTGTATTTGCAGCTGCATTTACTGTTGATTAGTCAAGGAGGAAATAGCCCTGACTGACAAATGAACTCCCAACAGCATGGACAGATCCATTAAGGGCCCAGTGGATCCAGTCATCCCATTGAATTTCCAAATACCGTCAACTCAAGCTTTTTTAAATTTAAATTTTCAGATTTTTTTGATTTCTTTCACAAATTATTTTAACCCATTTTGTCTCACCCCCACCTAATCATAATCTTGGATCCGCCCCTACTCAACAGAGAATTCTAGTAAGCTGAATTTGGTAAGCACTAATTTTCACACACTACATAGAGTTTTGTGTGTATATAAGTAATTGTATCTATGTATAGTTTATGAGTGAGGTCGATGAAAGGAAAAATTGTGATAGAGAGTGCTATGTGCAAAGAGGATGCACAAGAAAGTGTTTTTTTTTTTTTTTTTTATCGAATTTAAATTTCTAACTATAATGCTAATTCAAGAACTTCAATTTCAGATTCCAATATGACAAACTGGGCAAACTGAATTGGTAAGGATCAACCGGGGGGAGAGGGATTCCATAGCAAATAAAGCTGTATAGAAAGGACAATTGAGTCGACATTTCATTTCATTTCATTTTCAACCAAAAAAAAAAAAAAAAGTAAGTTTTTACACTAATGCAAAAATTTTAGAATGCGATATGCTATACATGGAATTTTGGTTCCTCAATCTAAGATGATGTTGAACTTCTTAAACCTTTCCAATAACTACTACTGCACTATACAACAGTATACCTGTGCATATACAGCTACAGGAAGATAAGCATCAGCCCGCCAGTAAAAACTACATCTTCCATGGACTTTCTGGGAGAATATTTTTAGTTTCATGGATATTGAGCAAAATGGTTTAGCTTATCTAACCCAAACCCGACTTTGAATTGTGATTTCTTGTGTCTTAAGCAGACACACAACAGGATCTCGATACTGAAAGTAAACAGTCCCTGGAGACAAAGGTTTCAGAGAAAGCATCCAACTATCTGCCCTCAAATCTAACTTCCTCCAAGATTATTGGAAGAAAATAGCTTGCATTTATGATTGCTTCTTCCCATTAGTAATTTGGACACTGAATCTGTTCCAGAATTATAATGTAAGTCTTACAAACACGGAGTGAAGCATAGTAGAAAATGCGTGTAATCTCTTCCGAAAAATCCAAATGTTTACAATAGCTACCACAGAAAAAATCACTCACCATATTCCTAAGCAGTTCCAGTGATCAGTCTCTCTCTTTGATCTAATCTCTTAACCTTGAAAATACCAATCAAAACTTGGAATACAAAAAATGCACAGAAGGTGTATGCGATCACTGCAGGTATCTGCAAACAGGAACAAGCCTTAGTGAAACATGAAGAATAGACCACAATGAACAATTGAATTGACAAAATGTGCAATAAATGGAAGACTAACCCGGATGGAATTGAGGTATAAAATCGTTGCAAGGTTAATTAAGCTTCCCGCACCAACTGCCTGTTAATTTTTGGCACATAAAAGTGCAGGAAAGTTGAAGTCACTAAGCTGGGAATTATAGCGTGGTAAAAAATAATAGAAATTTTATATTTGGACAATAATTTTCCACAATACAGAGCTTCTAAAAATTCACATATAGCATAAAAAGTACAAATACTAATTTCCCCATGAAAGACCAGCCATAGAAACACCTTAATTTTGTAAGGAGTATAAGGTTTCCAGATGAACTTGAACAGAGACAAAGATGGGGTAGTTTGGCAAATGAACAGAATTACGGAAGAATGACTTGCAAGAAGAAGAGCCCAAGAAATTCAACATCCACAACCTTTGTCAAGTTGAGAAGGTTTCAGATAAACATTCCCAAGAATAGTCAATAAAGAGGACAAATATAAAATCTTTCTATCTCTAAAGTTGTGTCGAATTGAAGGGATAGAACTTGAAGATAAGGAATATGACACAACCCCCCCGGATTACTGACGGTAGCGGTCACACCGAACTGTAGAAGAATGAAGTAATTTATTAATGGAATCAGAATGAATACAAGCTCAGGGTTATTAGAGAGGCCATGTCTCTCCCCCTCTTTCTAACTGAAAACCAGTACCTCAATGCCTTCCCCGCCCCTTTTCCCTTCACATTTATTTGCATTTCCTACAACAGACTATCACATTTTTACCCCTCTCTAACTAACTCAACTGACTTGGCAGAACCATTGGGGTCATTGCCCTTCTTCCTTCTTGCATAGGTGAACCGGATAGGGGGCCTATCAGAATACAAGCTACTGGTATGCAATAGTCCAGTAACTACAAAACTAACTTGATATTAATTGCCAGATAGGTATGGACAAGGCTTTGTTGGGTCGAGTTGTAAGTAGATATGAAGCTAACTTACACTTCCAACTGTACTTTGAACAGCTGCAACACGTTGAAAAGCTCTCTCAGATTCCAAAGCCCGTACACGAAGCTTCAAATCACCTTGCTCCTATAAACAAGACACGATAAAGATCAATTTAAATTACGACTTGCAAATCTCGAAAACTGTTAGGCCCCTGTTTGACAACCATTATTTTCCAACTTTTTTTCTACATACTTTTTTTCAACCATTTATTCACACAATAAAATATTCTGCACCCAAACCCAATACTTTTTCATACTTTTTAACCACACATTCTTCTAAAAATCACTATTCAAAACTCTATTTTCACTGAATAATGGTTGTCAGAAGGGGGCTAAGTATCAAAACTAACACATTACTTACCAGTCGCTGGATGATATCAGCAAGCTTTTCAACTCTATCAGCCTGCCTAAATAAATTATAAAATGCACGGGATTGTCTATCCCATCTCTTCCGTAAGTCCTGAATATGAGCAAGACTAACTATCAATAAGACTTGTCTTATCATATCTTGCAATAATCTATTAGGACATTAGAAAGTCTAGAGAATTTACCTTTACAACAACTTCAAAACCAGCTTCACGAAACTTCAACAATTCTAGAGCATAGCTGCATTATATTGTACATGAAGTAAATGTAAGCAAAACTAAACATCAAAAAGCCTTCAAATTCAATACTTTACTGATTGTATCAGATGCTGTGATGTTTAAAAATACACATACGGTTTAGCAATTTCAGTAATATCAAATCGAGGATTGAGGCCCTTCCCAATGCCATCTAACACTGTCAAGATAAATCTGGGTTAAATATCGGTAGTAGCAACAGATGGTAATGAAGTAGATAAAGAATGATACCTGAAAATGCCCTAACAACAAAAGTGAAAGTAGCAGGAAAGCGGAAGGGTTGATCTGCTGCAATGGCTAACAAATCTTCACCTGTTAAAAGGATACAACATTTGTAAGCTGAAATACCATTTTTATTAGTATTTTCTTGGAAGCAAAGACAGCTTAAAAAGTAGGCTGATTGCTTTTCATCCAATATCTTGGAGAGATGAAAGAAACTAAAAGTATGACTAAATGAAACAAGAAGAAGGAAGATCAACTAATTAAATACCAAAAACTTGAACACAGACATGAAATACTTTATGGAACAGAGGTTAAATGCAAAAGTCCATTAACAGATTGACAGAAATGAAGAAAGTCCATTTTCTACTTCAGTTGAGAAAATAGTACCAATTGCAGCTAAACGTTGCTTCTTTTTCTCTGTTATTTCCTCCTTGCTTAATGGTTTCTTGAATCCAAGTTCTGCTGTTTCTATCTCTCTTTCTCTTCTTTGGGCAGCAAGACGCTCCTCAAAGCTGTGTCATTTTAATATCACCATCAATGCGTGCATGAAATTTTGTATGAGGCTGAGAAAAATTCGAAAACTGTATTTTTTTTCTTGCTCAATTATATAAAAATTAAAATGTATTTGATTCCAATTCCATGCAGACAGAATACTGAAAATTTCCAACTTCAGGAGAGCATTCAGAAACGTAGAAATCAAAACCTATTTCTACAAAATGTGAGTGATGCAAAATGGAAAATATATTCTAGGCGAAAATGATATCAAATCAATTAGAACAGAATTTTCTATTATTGCGTTTTACTGATTTTGGTAAGAGTTGAGTCTGTCTCCTTTATTAAAAGGAAATCCTAGCTTTCCTTATTAGTTGTAATTTTCCTTTTTCGATGTAATTTAGAACCTATAAAAAGAGGATCTTTGTAATAAGACACACTTGTTTATTGAACAAAATACAATCTTCCTCTCATTTCTCTTCATTCTCCTTTCTTTCTCTTAATTATCTTTTGCCATAAGGTCCTTGAAAGAAATCACTTAGGAAAAGCGTTTAATATGACCTAATTTCATCATGATATCAATGTTGATAATATCAACAAAGCTCTACTCATAAGGAGGAGCTCACTTATCAGAATCAGGGTTATCTCACAGAACCATCGATTGGAATATAACAAAAAGTTTCCTCTAATTGAATCAGGGTTAT
This sequence comes from Osmanthus fragrans, assembly GCA_019395295.1. Taxonomy (NCBI): domain Eukaryota; kingdom Viridiplantae; phylum Streptophyta; class Magnoliopsida; order Lamiales; family Oleaceae; genus Osmanthus; species Osmanthus fragrans. Next base: position 7,463,660 of record CM033352.1, on the reverse strand, counting down.
CTTCTTTAACGGCACATGATAATGCAGTCCAATAATACATTCAATTTTTTAATTGGACATGAGTCGTGTTAATTCCATAATTGAAACTGGGTAGAATATTTGTCTTGTAATGGAAGATCAAGCTAGCAAACATAAGCTAATGCACATACACAAAAAATAATTAGGGGGAGTTAAGACGTCAGGCATGACCCACTTTCGTTCACTTTCCATTAATTGCTACAAAAAACGCATGGGAACCAATGATATTCATATTTTTAATATGCAGTCTGTTCTTAGTCCCCCAATTTGTTAGAAAGTTGGAATCAATAAAATTTGCAAAAGAAATGAAGATGAAAGAGAATGTCAACTGTTGATCCAAGAAGAACCTGTTTAGGAAAAACTGTGCAGTTCGTCGGACAGCAGTCATATCTCCAGTAGGAACCAGAACACCCATCTGAACCATTGCTTGAAGGACCTGCAGTAAATATAAACTTTTAATCAGACATGTCATGCGTGTTAATAGCTGAAACTTCACAAAATCCAGACGTGACAAAAAGTCAAATATTGATAAACTATCACCTTATCAGCATCCTTCTCATAGACTCCATAAAATGTTTCTAGCAAGCCTTCTCTAATGTTAGAACTTATACTGCAACAAGTAAAGGTCGAGTTTTTATTTGCATAAAACGATAAGTATGTCTAAAAGAGACTCCAAGGGTAGAGACATGTTTTTCGACAGAAGGAAGAAGTAAATCAAATTGCACCTTCCCATCATTCCGAAGTCATAAAAGATCAATCTTCCACCATTAACATCATCTACAGCAATATTTCCAGGATGCTGCAAATAATGACATATTCTTATCAACATCAACATGGACATAAAGCACATAATTCAGGCACTATTCAAATGTAAGCTTTACGAAAAAATGACAGATAATTAACTTAAATATGTGACTAAAGATTCAGGGAGATTAAAAGTCCCTTGCAGTTTCCTTGAGCCTCGGGACAAAAACTCCAATTAACAGTACAATTTCTATTCAAGCTTTTCCTCTCATTTCATATCTGTTCTAACTAAACATGACGGCATTAATGGATCTTCCTTCAGATAATTTAATCCGTTTCCTCAACTCCATGTATAGCAAGCAAATCTAGGATGACTTACTGGATCAGCATGGAAAAAGCCATGTGATAGAATCTGTTCCAGGTAAGATTCAACAGCATACCGGCCCAACCTAATGAGAATCATATAGGCAATTGGAAATGTAATTTCTATCTTCCAAACTCAGAAGCGTAAGAATATTCACTTCATGTGGTTCAAATGTACTGGCTGATACCTCTTGCGATCCACACCCAACTGATCTAGAGCTTGTATGCGGTTTATTTTGATCCCAGGGACATATTCCATTGTCAGAACCTACAGAACGTGAAAAAGGTAAGTCAAACGAAAAATTATTACCACAGAAAAAATATTCATCATTCAAAATTTTATGATTTCTGAAAGTTAAACCTGTGGTGTCGTGTATTCCCAATATATTGTTGGGACTTTAACGTAATCCTTGTCTTTGAAGTTATATGCAAATTTCTCTGCATTGGCAGCTTCCATTGTGTAGTCAATCTCCTGAAAATTGTTGAATCCCCTATTAATATATTTAACGATAGTCCTATAGAACAGAAAGAAATAGAAGAAGAATATGATTACCAAATGTTACTAGGGCCAATCTGTCCCCACAACAATTAAGGGTAGGTATTGTACTGCTTAAATTTTAATTAAGGTGGCCAGATATATTTTTTATCCACACATATCTAAGGATCCACAACTTACTACCCACTCAGCATCCACAAATTTTGTCACTACTTATAATCACTTAAAAGCATTATCAAACAAGCACCAAGGCCAATCAAGGCACGCATTACAACTGAATTAATTTGTTTGATCTATTATCTACGTCCAAGTATTTTTGTCAACTCAAAGTGCAACTTCCACTTAATTTCTACATTTATGATTCACAACAACCATACAATATTAGCAGCAAAGAGTACAATTGTCGTCAAACTGAATTTGATACCAACTTATTACCTGGTATAAAACACTTGCGCACTCATCATAGATGGCGACCCAATCTCTTTTTGCACCATCTGATTTTGGATCAATCTTCTGAAGATATTCAGCTATCACCTGAAGAGACCAAAGGATCAAACATAGAAATGTGTCAAGATGTCCTATCTATTTCATAACAAGTGAAAGACACCTGCAAAATATATTTACAAAACTAATGAAAGTATAATTGACGTAGGAGATGTTGTGCAAACTTAAGATTACTTGCAGTTTTCTATTCACATTCACAATAAAATAGCAGAAAATTGGTGAGAGTTTTCTTTCAAATTATAACAATAGAATACAGCACACCTCATAGTGAAAAGTGACATAATGATCCTCTATATTTGCTGCGTATGGGAACTCAATGTTATGGAAAGTGAATGTAACAATAAGCATACGCCAATAGAATGTAAGAAAACCTCAAAATATTAGTCACTAACCCTTAGGTTTTTAAGATCAATGTCGAATAAATCCTTAAGACCAGGCCTTTGTACTTTGATGACGACTTCCTGTCCCTTAAGTTTTGCACGGTGGACCTGACCTGCAGCAGAAGATTTCAGTATTCTTATAAATCATATCTTCACGTGTAATTAAAGTTAAAACATCCAAAAAAGCTTTGCTTTCCTATACGGTAAGAAGTGAAAACACGCCAATTAGAACTTTATACATCTTCCAGTGCTAATAATACAATATCTATTTATCAATCTGCATAAATGAATGAACTTACCGAGACTTGCCGCAGCAATTGGCTCTCGGTCAAACCTTTCAAATATGTTATCTAAGGGTGCTCCAAGTTCTTCCTCAACTATTGCCAGAGCAGTTTCAGATGGAAAAGGAGGAACTTGATCCTGCATGCAATGGAACTGCAGTTAGTTCTTTGTGAGGTCAAAATTATCCGGTAATTAAATTTTGTTTCTTGCATAGGAAAGATGGGGTTCATCCACCAATTGCAAGTGGAGTTGATAATAATGATGATGATGATAAGATGATGACAAATAGATGCCTTTTTACCTTTCTGGCTCAGCCAAAGTGCTCTTAGACTTAAGTTAAAGAAGCTATTGAAACGATGAATGAGCATGCAATATTCCAAATTAACAAAGGATGGCATATAAATGATGTAAAGAATAAGTAATAATATTCACCTGAAGCTCTGATAATTGATCAACATATTCTTGAGCAAGAATATCAACTCTTGTGGAGAATTGCTGGCCAATTTTGATAAATGTAGGGCCTAATCTCAATATATTTTCCTTCAACCACTTGGCAAGGACCTTCCGCTTCTGAACCTTCTTTTCCTCTGTCATCCCACCTGCATATATGAGTCCTCCAAGTTACTTAGAATCATAGAGAGAAAGCGATGGATCAGATTAAGCAGTAAAAGCAACAAAGAAACTTTGACACTTATACTTGTGAGCTAATCACAAAAATGATAGATAAAGGTAGGTTAGTTATTGGCTTAAACCAAAAAAAGATTAAAAATTTGAAAAAGTCAAAACACAAATTGGCACAATATAATCAACTTCATTTCTACTATTAAAGGTTGGCTTAAGATTATGGGTTCAAACAAGAATTTGCTGGAGGCATCACATATAAGATTTTCATCACTATCAAAACTTTCTGTATATCAAACTTCTTTGTCTTCATCTTCCAAAAAATCACAAGGAGTTTAGAACTAAGTCAAGAAACATTATTACCATCACAAATACATAAAAAATTAAATTACAATAAGCTGCCAAAAGTAGAGCAGTGGTACTTCGAGGTACTCAACTGCCACACCTTCAAAAAGGAAGTTTAAATAAAGAAAAGCACACAAAAGAAAACCTAAATTCGAATCACATATGGACAATATAAGTTTCCCAATCAATTCAGTTCATTCAGGGAAATTTTGGGTAAACACTGTAATTCAATGGATATTGTAGCAATATGTGCTTAAGAACTGACTTCCACAGGAGGGAAATATTTATTGTAAGCAAATTAATATTTCACTATCAATATCAAAATGTACAATCACACCAATGATACTTCTTCACTATTGTCCTATGAATTCAGAAAATGTCTAAGACATGTCATTGTGAAGACAAAATGAAAAATATTCATACGAGGATATGTAAAAAATTTCAGTTTGAAGCAAGTGGCTAACCTCGGTATGAGAATTTTTTATTGTTTAACCAAACCCTGAATAGAAAGCTAAGAACAAATCCCCATATCTCCAATGTCCTTTGAATTGTAGAATACGTTTTGAATCTGCTCCAACGACCCCCAGGGGCAACGGATACCTGTAAAAACAATTAAAGTTTATAGGAGATCAATCAGGCCCTCAAAAACGTTATCAAGTACTGAGGGTATAAGCACACTAACGGTCACCAAAGTTGCAAAAACTTCACTTTAGTCGGAAAAATTCAAATTACATTACAGCGTCTAAAAGTTTACTACAATTTTGTCCTTTATGTTAAAGTTTCTTAAGAAATGGTTGTTTTAGTAGAAGTATAAAGCTTTGTATTTTATCCATAAAAAGGACTTTTGTTTTTTTACGGTAACTTCTCATGCGTAAGGAAATCAAATCATCTATATCCTGGTCAGCTTCTATGATACAATCCGTCCTTCCTAATTTATGATACTGCTGTTTAAGATATGAAGTACTTAAAGTACCAATGTGTAAATAATAAGTTCTACCATGTATCTATACGCAAAACTCATTTAGATTCAGTGAATGACGGACATTCTTAAAAAGAAGTTAACATTTTCCATTAAGTATCTTACATCTGATTTAGGGCCTGTTTGATGTGGGCATTTTGATAATAGATTTTGTCAAAAGTGATTTTTTTGGAGAATTTGTGGCTATAAAGTAGGAAAAAGTTATGGTCCACGTGCAAAATTATTTTCTTTGGAGAATATGTGGTCGAAGAAGAGTTTAAGGAAAAAATGAGTATTAAAGAACCTGCACTAAACATGGGCTTATTTTCTTCTTGAAACTATACATAACTCTATTACCTATTAAGTAATTTTGTTATTAGTTTTTGCTTAAGCATATTAACCATTCATCTCATCAGTTCCACTAATAATTCTCTACATTGATTTCAAATAGACTCCCTTGGATATGGTAAGCATTAAAATTTTCTTACTGGATTTAGCTGCAGCACAATCATTGACCAGACTGTTGCTTTTTACAGAAACATATTCGAATATACCACACACCCCTCTCTACACCCATTGATCTCATTCCCTGCTCTCTATCCCAAAAGGGTTTGATTAAGAAATTAAAATGATATAACAATCTGATTTTGACATCAGTAAATACACCTCCAAGATTAATGTAACTATACATGTAAACTCAAACATAAAAATGCAAAACTTAACTGCAAAGAACTTTCCATTACAACTTAGTATCTAAACCAAAAAAGTATAAAATTTTCATACTATTACGGTCTAGATAATTTTCATGTACTACCAAACTGAACAGAATCGAATCAAAAGGTAAATCACATACCTCAACTTGATCTTGCCCACTTTGCTTAAACCACGCGTCCTCTTGTCCAATCTCCTCCACGCTCTTATTTTTCTTGATTCCCTCTTTCACTTTTACTACTTCCACTATATCCTTTCCACTACTCACAGCCACACTTCCATTGCCGTTTCCATTCACATACTTCGCCAAACTCCCATTCTCACTCTCAATATTCAGACTTCCATTTGTAGATTTCTCAACCGAACCATTACCATGACCATAATTAACATTAGCAGACCCATTCACACTACCATTTAATTTAGTAATTATTTCTCTGTCTCCCTCTTCTACTACAACACTTTCTTCTCTCTGAACAGCTCTGATTCTAGTTCTAAGAATCTTGATACTGTTTCTAGACTCAAAATTACTGGATTTAGATAATGAACATTTAATTCTAGTAGCTGGGTTGTTTGGAGATAGAAAAATTAGCTTATACAATGTTGGAGTAGAAAAAGAAGCAGAAAAGGTGGCCATTTCTTGAAATAAAAATCCGGGACTCTTGAATCTTAATGAACCCAAATGTTCATTGATGATTCAGTTAATGATTTTTTAGAATTTAAGAACGAACAGTACAATTCGAGAGACGGGGCCTGGGGCAAGGGGAAGAGAATGGTGGAGGAGAATAATTCAAGAGTTGGCTTTTGTCATTGTTATTTGAATGGAGGAAAATAAGAGGGTGTGGAGAGAGGGGTGCCACGTGGACTGGAAAAGATGAGTGTTGGGAAAAATGGAGTGTTCTGATTGGTTGAGAGATTACTTAAGGGGCCAGTCGTGTCCTAGCCACCACGATTATTTGTATGTCGTCGTATCTACAAAAACATTTGTGACATCCACTGATCCACACGATTATTTGCATGTTTTTCCATCTACAAAAAACAATGGGCTCTGTATGAAGTCAAACCGAGTTAACAATTTGAGTTGGACTCTGAAATGTATGGGCATCAAGCCCAAACCTTTATCGATCGGCCTACAAGAAGTTACTCTTCCAGAGCTAGACGTCGCAATGGACCAATCCAAAGATGGCTAAGATACACTTAATTATTTGAAGCATGATAGGTGTACAATATTTTTTACACATTCTTTAACAGTCATCTCACATGAAGGGGGTGACCCCACATTAAAATAATCATAGGCTCACTTGTATGAATGGGCTGTAAAAAAATTGTACAGTTGATGCTGTACACTTGGCATATTTCTAATTGTTTATGGAAAAATTTCATAAGAGATTAAGTACCGTTCATTTCAAAATTAAGAAATAGAGTTTAAAATTTCAAAAATTAGGTATTATTTAAATTTTATTTATGAAATAAATAATTAAATATATTACAATCACAATTCGATACAATTTGATCATAATTTATCGAATTAATTGATCACAAAATTTTTTTAGTCACAAATCAAAAAATTCATAAGTCACAAATCGTAAAAATATAAGTCACAATTTATTTATCAGTTACAAATCACAAATTTTATAAGTTACAACTCGAGTTTTTAGGTCACATTATTTAATGATCATAAGTTATCGATCATATATTATTTATTGGTCACAAACATCAATCCCCCATGGCACAAACCCTACCCCAATCCCAATCTATTGTGGCACTAACCAAAAGAAATGCAACCTTGCCGCCACCACTACCACCAAACTACTATTTTCAACTTCAAAACCACCACAAACAAACCCCCATTTTCAACTACAAAATCACCATTGTCATCGCCAGATCCACCACCAATGTCATCAACAAAAACTACTGCCATCGACGAATCCAAGAAAACCACTCTGTTGTTGTTGCCACCACCACGGTGCTACCACCAACATTAACACCAACCAACCACTACAACCACGACACCATCGTGCCACATCCACAAACACCAACATAAAAACAACAGCCAAATTTGAGAAAGCGCACCGTCTGGAACCACTCCACTGATGTCGCTTACGGGGCCCAACCAACCAGCGACCACAACCACGGCACCACCGCCACCTCCATGCCACCAACACCAACAGAAAACAACAGTCAAACCTAATTTCTAGTGCACCTAAGAAGGTGCACCGCCTGCAACCACTTAGTTGATATCGCCATCACCGCTGGCCATAATGCTGCCACTAACATTGTTAGGAAAATACTCCTAGATGAATACCTTAACCGGTATTGCCCAAGAAATACTTGCAATGTGATAATCCCAAATAACTCGAAAATTGAAGAAGAGATAGAAATTTGGGGGAATGAGATTTCCAATATATATGAATAACCTTGGATTACTTGAACAAATCTCAAGTTAATCCCCTTGAAAGAAAACAAACTTTGATTTATAACTCAAGATAAATCTAATCTTTATCTTATAAAATCTATCCAAGCTCTCCCTAATTTTTCTCTCAATTCTCGGCCTTTTTTTTTTGCACACATAAATAGGGGAAAAATGCTGGTATATATAACTGAGTGATTGGCGCCAAGAGGAAAATGCCGGTATTTGTTTTGCATATACCGATAAGTGTATACCGGGGTCTTCTACGCCTTAGCGCCCAGATCTGGTGCCTTGGCGTCCACGACCCACGCCTTGGCGCCCAACGCCCTGCTCCTACACTCCCACAATTCTCCACCTCGTCCATCATTTGATAGACCTCAAATTTTGGACGAACACTAGAAGAATCAGCAAGCACCAAACTGGCCACACCATTAAATCATGGTTTCCTACGTACCCTGAACCGGGATCAAGTCACCGTAGTTCATCTCATCTTTATATACTCTCCACCTCATTCCAATCTCGTCCCGAAGGCCCATGCCTTCTTGGGCACATCAACACTTACTATTGTTGTTCAACATAGTTTCCTTGAAGGTGACAGGCTCATCATCCTCCAATAAGAGTGCGTACTCAACCACATTGGTTTGCCCATAGTGTCTTAGAGGCTGGTGTGACCCCAACTTCTGAACTTGTTTGTAAACTCGCCTTGGCCTAGTGGAAGCCAAACTTTCCTCGAGCTGTACATTCTCTTGTTGAATTACCTCATGTTCAAGCTCATCACCACTCTCCACTTGAGTGTCTCCATGATACTCCTCTTGAACACGACTAGGACTAATTTGGTCCTTAGATTCTATCTCAACAACTTGAGACTTTGAATCCCCAATAGCTTCAACACCGGGTACCGTAGCTTTCGACCAAGCTACCATGGAGTTCTCATCAAAATTAACATCTCTGCTGATTATGAACTTAAAATCCTCTACACATCAAAGGCGATAGCCTTTTACACCTGCTGCATACCCCAAGAATATTGCCTTCTTGGCTCTAGCGTCAAGCTTTCCCTCGTTGACGTGGTAGTAGGCCGTGCATCCGAATATTCTGAGTCTCTCATAATTTGCATGTTCTCCTGAAAATACCCTGTAAGGTACATCTCTATCTAACTTTGAATGTGGAGACCGGTTCACTATGTAGCAAGCATTAGCAACCGACTCTGCCTACCATTCTCTGCCCAAACCAGCATAGGATCGCATACACATTGATTTTTCTCGAAGTGTGCGGTTCAGTCTTTCCGCGACCCCATTCTGCTGAGGTGTATTCCTAACTGTCCAGTATCGGGTAATACCTTCCTTACCACAGAACTCCTTGAATGCACCATCTGTATACTCTGTACTATTATCAGATCTAAGTGTCTTCAATTTCTTTCATGTTCTGTTTTCAACCATTACTTTCCACTTCTTGACCGTGTCGAATACCTCATTCTTATGCTTCAAGAAATAAATCCAAGCATATCTAGAATAATCATCAATAAACGTGACAAAATACCTGGAACTGCCTTTGGAAGTGACCGAAGCCGGACCCCAAACATCTGTATGCACATAGTCTAGTATACCTCTGCTTCTATGGTTGCTTGACTGTAATTGAACTCGGTGTGATTTACCGTACACGCAATGCTCGCAAAAATCAATGCAAGGCTTCTTCAAGTTTTTCAGCAAACCTTTCTTATTGAGCAGATCTAGACCCTTTTCTGACATATGCCCAAGCCGTCTATGTCATAGCCGAGTGCACTCACATGGGTCTCCACCACTTCCACTTGTTCCAACCGCTACATTTTCTGTAATCGTGGTACCCTGAAAAGCATAGAGGTTGCCTTGGCGAATACCCTTCATCACTACCAAAGAGCCCTGGACACCCTTCTTAACTTCATTCTATGTCACAATCTTGCAACCACCGGAGTCCAAGACACCAACAGAAATAAGGTTCTTCCACAAATCAGGAACCTGTCTAACATCCATCAATGTTCTAACCACTCCATCATGCATATTGAACATAACCGAACCAAACCCCACCGTTTTACAAGAATGGTTATTTCCCATCAACACGGTTCCACCATCAGTGCTTCATTGGTAGTAAACCACTTCATATTTAGACACATATGGTAAGAGCAACTAGAATCAAGAATTCACTTACTGAAGATTTCTTCATCACAAGAGATGGAGTAACACTCATCGATGCCCCCTTATTCCGAGGCATAACTAACCTCTTGATTGCTTTAAATCTTCTCATTCGTGTTGTTCTTCTTCCATGCCACTCTTTTGTTGTGACAATTCGCCTTGAAATGCCCTAACTCGTCGCATTTAAAACACGACCTTTCTGCAAGAGGTCTAGAATTCGATCTAGACCTTGAACCCCTTGCCCTTTGCTCGCTCATTGCACCTTCATCTTACAAACAACCATTATGCTTGCTCCTACTGATCACTAGTAGACATGCCACTAGTTGCAATCTTCCAAAGATCATCTGCTAGAAGTGACATTCTAGTGTCTTCCATCACAAGTTTATCACTCACAAGCATCAATGTTTGTATTAGGTTCTCACAAGACTTTGGCAAAGAAAGAAATAGTAGAAGTGTTTGATCCTCATCATCTACTTTCACATCAATGTCCTTTAAATCTGATATGCACCTATCAAACTTGTTGACGTACTCCCAGATTGGTGTACCTTCATACAATTTGGACTTCAAATAGATCCGATTAGTTAGAGTCTTCGTCATGAAGTTCGCCTCCAACTTTGTCCACACCTCCGCCGTCGTTACCTCACCATCAACCAAGAAAGCAACATCTCTTACAAGACATAGAATGATAGACGCTCGTGCATCAAGATCTAGCTCTTCCCAATTCTTGTTTAACATATCTTTGTGCTTCTTCTCCTTACCCGCCAAAGCTTTGTACAACTTTAGAGAAATCAACAAATTTTTCATTTGCATTCTCCAATAGGAGAAAACATTCTTCCCATTGAACTTCTCTATCTCATTCTTCCCAACCTTCACCGTTCTACTAGTAGACAACATTTATCTACTTGTTTACCGGAAATATTTCAACAAAATTCTCTCGAAAATTTTCACAAACACCTTGTATGCACAACAGAGCTCAAACCAACCACCAAAAATTCGGAGCTTTACCACCTCGATTTAAGAAGTGGCTCTAATACCAAATTGTTAGGAAAACACTCCTAGATGAATACCTTAACCGATATTGCCCAAAAAATACTTGAAATGTGATAATCTCAAATAACTCGAAAATGGAAGAAGAGATAAGAGATTGGGAGGAATGAGATTTCCAAAATATATGGAGAACCTTGGATTACTTGAACAAACATCAAGTTAATCCCCTTGAAAGAAAACAAGTTTTGATTTATAACCCAAAATAAATCTAACCTCTATCTTGTAAAATCTCTCCAAGCTCTCCCTAATTTTTCTCTCAATTCTCGGGCTTTTTTTTTTTTTTTTTTTTTGCACATAGATACAGGGGAAAAATGCTGGTATATATAAATCGGGTGATTGGCGCCTTGGCGCCCATGAGTGGCACCAAGGAAAATACCGGTATTTGCAAGCAAATACCAGTAAGTGTATACCGGGGTCTCCCACGCCTTGGCGCCCAACCCCCTGCTCCCGCACTCCCACGCCAACCATAATATCCCTAACCTAAAGTCACTAGGTCTACAACAAATAGAGAGACGGTGATCGGAGTTTGTGGTGACGAATCTGCAACAAATAGAGAGAAGCCTCTCTGACGGCCTCGTGCGACGTTCATCGTTGTTCCATTTTCTCTAACATATTCGCCAGTGATGGTGAGGTAGAGAGAGTGAGAGGTAGACTAGAGAGAGATTGAGAAGGAGCAAAATGAATATAAATATTAGGTTTGGGAAGTGGGTATATAATTAATTAAATTTTATAATATTATTATTTAATATTAAAAATTGTATTATCATCTGATTTTTATATATATATAAACTATAATTCTGATTTTTGAAATGCAATCTTGAAAGTAGGTTTCTAAGTAATTTCCACATTGTTTATTGCATTCTTATATCTCTTCGTCTTTGCTAAATGTTTTCTTTCTCTAGCACACAATGAATTCTTGTCATATTGGTGGGAAAAAAAATTCTTTAGACTTGAAAATGTTTGATCTGTTTAAAGTTTAAACATAATGGTACATAAAAAACACTAATTTCCTTGACACAAAAAATTCAAATAACACATTAGCTTCAACATTTGAATGCCAACTCTAGTCCAAGCAGTACATAACATAATATGCCCCTATTTGGTAGCAATTTTGGGGAGAAAATGCATTTTTGAATAGTTGATTGATGGAGAATATGTGGTTAAAAATTAAGGAAAATTTTCGGATTTGCGTGTAATTTTATTTTATTGAAAAATGTGTGGTTGAAAAGAAGAAAGAGAAAAATGTATTTTGAGAAAAATGGCTACCAAACAGGAGTTATATATTATAACCTGATCATGGGTTTGCCGATTCTTGATTTGTTTAGATCCTCAAATTAAACATTTCATCATGAAGGTGATTATGAGATAAATAAAAGAAGGACAAGAAAAGCAAAGAAAATGAGCTAAAATGCGCTTCTAGTGCTTTTGTACGAATGAGAAAATGATTTTTTTTGCTTTATGATGAATAAAAATGGCTTGCAGCCTGCTCTATTTATAGAGCCAATATTGTTGATTCATGCTTGAAAGTAGAGAATATTCACCAACGTGTACTAACCATAAGCTAAAAACTTGACTTTCACATGGATAGTAGGACTATAATGGCCAAGAATTTAAAAATAGTAGCAATAAACAGTAAATGCTGGTAACAAGATTGATGGAAACTGATGCTGAGATGAATCAGAACCAGGACAGATTGGGATATCCACGCGAGTTAAATTTCTATGCTTCGGATATTTATTTGGTGTCTAGTTTTCTGACTTCAAAAAGAATAAATCGGATAGTTTCGTTTTTTGAAAGAAAAGATTTGCTGAAGGCAATTCGACGTGATTATAGGATGAATAGTTTTTTTGTACAATGGAAAGCCCTGATTTATTTGTTCAGCAAAAGCAGATTCATAGAGTGGTGCATATAAAAATACAATGCATAATTATTAACGCACGCATCAATGGCGTACTTCTCAATTACCCATCTTGTAAAATTCAACAAGCATCATCAAAATACTCTTTAGTATTTTTATACTACTCTCTAATCATTTTCATATTATCTTTTTCTATAAAATTTGGTAATTGATAAGGGTTTGTTCTTTCTCTCGTTGTGGTCGTACCCATAGAAGGAGAATCGACTGCTAGCTATAAATATTTTATATTGGAGCCGTGCAGTGTCAAAATTACTCTAATAAAGGGAAGATCACACAACTTTAGGACAGCGTTTATTGCGACTCTCTTTATCCAACTTTTCTAACTCTATTCTTATATTTATTTTATTTGATTCATGCATATAATTGATAATTTATTACACAAATCACGTTATTTTACAACAATCTAAAGTCGTGTGGGTGGTTTGTGTAACGATAATTTGTGGTAATTGCTAATATACTCATTATTACCGTGCTTCAATTTTATTTGATTATGTTCTGCAAAAATTTTGCATTCTGAGAGCTCATAGAAATTTTATTGTTGGTGTTATTATATATATATATATATATATATATATATATATATATATTGTTAATTGCAAAATATAAATTGACAAATTTATATATATTTACAATTACTTCTACTTGCCTTAGTAATTCATGGTGTAAGAATGAAATCTCGTGAAGATACTAATAGTGTTTAACCAAAAAACTTTGATGGAAAAAATTTAAAAGATGGAAAAAAAAAAAAAAAAAAAAAACAAAAGGAATATTGGTTAACCGTTATAGAGTTAATTTCTGCTATAAAAGAAAATAATGAAGGTAGAGTATCTACCTTATGTGACTTGAACTTCAAATTAATGTGTTTAAATGTTGAATACGTCATTGTAATCGTTAGTGGTTTATTAATTTGGTAGATTACCTTTAACATTTAAAATTTGACCATTTTCTGTTTTATAACTTAAATTGCAGTCTGCCTTCATTAACATACTATGGGTATGTAGCGGCCAAGAAAAGAATAAATCGTATGTCGTTTTCAAATAATAAATTTTTTTTTTTTTTTTTTGTAGAACTCGAAAATAATTTGAATTACATTATGGAGTTGCTATGACCTTTCCTAAGATTTCAAATTAAAGTTTTGTCACCATAATAAATTTGCGCGTACTTGTCTTAAAAACTTATTTACTTTATTGTTGTGATGACATATCTTAAGTCCAAAAGTTAAAAATAAGTTCCATGCACTTATTTGCATAAAATATTTATTTCTTATGTATTTGTATATAATTTATTGTAAATCCTATTTGGGTTGAATAACTAAGCATTTTAGAAGTTGATAAAATATATCATATATTATATTCATTTTGAAGCTTGTGTTAAACAAAATAAATTGGACTTGAGAAGAAATGGTTTTGAACTATTTATATTCGAGTTGTCTTGGTAGGTAGAAAAGTAATCAAAATTCTATATTTTATTAATAATAAAAAATAAAATAATAAAAGAGAAAACCTTAATTTCAATATGTACGGTTAGGAAGTTGAAACATTTTGATAACTTAAACATGATTAATACATTAATTTCCTTATAATAATTAAAACTCATAATGATAATTATAAAAAAGAAAAGAAAAGAAAGGAAACTGTCAGTAATTGAAAAGTCACGTTACCTCATAATATTCCACTTATATTTGTTTTACTCCCATAGTGATTTTTGTCAATTGCCACTTGCCACTTGCATTCTGTGTTTGATAAGTAACAATTTCCTTCAACCTCTAAGGCCATGTTTTCTTTTCCAAACTAAGATACTTTTACAAAAAATTGTTTGCCCATTTTTTCATAAAGCTAAGGCACCTTGAATCGGGAAATTTTCTGAAAGAGGAAGTGAAGAGAACGCTGTATTTTTTTTAATGCAAAAGATATTCAAATTCCAAGCATTCAAGGTAGGGGTGTTTCTCACACTTTTGTAAGTAGAGTAAAAATGGTTTGTTTTTAATTTGTATTAACGTGTTATTGTGTCACTCATGAGAGAATGAAGCACCCTTTGGTGGTTTCAATAAGAGATGAATAGATGAATTTCGATTCATAAGAGAAAGGGGTTGTTAAAACCTAAGAGAAAACGGACTGCCTGATCACCGGTTCGTTTTGAAATTGACAGTGACACAAATAACAAAATCACAATTCTAGAAAACTTATTATTTTTATTTGTTTACTGAAGTGTTTCCTATTGAGTATTACTTGTGATATCACTCCTCCAAATTTACAGGTTAAATGAAGGCATGGCAAGAGTTTGGCATGGTGGCAAGTGCTCGGCGATTTAAATGTTTTTTTTTAATCTTCCTAGTAAAATTTTCGTCCGTGTAATTTTTATGAATACTTAGACAACACTTTCAGAATGTTTAGCGTTTTTTTTTTCACCTAGTTTTATTTATGTTGCATGTCGACTATAATTTAGAAATATTGAAGAGATCATGCATAAAGTTTATTTATTACTGGATTGAATTTTAGACTGTGTTCATCTATTTAAAATCACATAACTTGGGTTATAGTGCATGTTTTTGAGTGAAATTAGTGAGTTTTTGAAGTCCTATGAGTCTTCTAGCAGTGGTTTTTGGAATTACTGTAAAATAATATCTAGAGAAAAAGTTATGCCCTTTTTAGTAAACTGTATTGGGTCAGTTTCGGACTTTCTATCCAGCACGGTCAAGCTATACTTTCGTGCTTCAAACGTCAACGTCGAGATCCCAAATTTTTATATGATGTATGTATATGAGCATCATAGTCTTTGTTAAAATTTCATAATTTTTAGTCAACGTTTACTAGGCCAAACATAGATTTTCTTCCGCTGCTACGAAACCGAAAGCTGCTGAATTTTCACAAGATGTTTTCCAAAAATCATTTTACACCAAAATTTTCTAAAAGTCTATATGGACATATATCCTACATTATAATTTTATATGTATCAAACTCCAAAATTTATTTTGGTTAGCATCAAAGCGGTCAAACGAAGAGCAGTATTCTTAACGCTTCGATTTACGGAGAATTTGGGGCGCGGTTTTATGACAGCCAAAAATAAGTTTCCTGTCTAGAGAGCGTCTCTTGCTGCAACTGTATACTAGGTGGTAGATTTTCTGTACAAACAAGTAAATTCATCAAGGACAGGGCTAGGCTCTTCTTGCCTTCTAAATTGTAAACTTAAAAAGGAGTTTTAGACTAGGAAACTGTTGGGTTTTGATACCCAATAAATTTTTCGGGCGATGATGTAAACTCGATTTTATATTCAGTCGGCTTTAGCCAAATGACAGAACGTTGGATTGACACCACTGTTGTAATGCTCTGACCCTAGAATTTATTTGGGTCATTCGAAGTAGCCTAATTAATTAGAACTGCTCATGACCCGTTCTCCACCTACTTGGACGGCTCACTAATTGGAGGCCCATTTATCTTGTATCCCACCTTTGGTACTAATTGGGCCTTGACCCAATTAGTTTGACCTAACCTAACTTACCTTATTTACTTGGACTTGGGCTATATGAATCATTCGGTCTCTCTTTCTCTCTGAGCCCGACGCCATGATTCTCTTCTTCTCTGTGATTTCTCCCTTCGTGCTCTCTTGCTACTTGGGCTTTTGGTGTGTGCAACCATATTATCTTCTTCTCTTTGTGAGTGTCCCTGTGTGGGTGAGGATTGTGGGTACCTAGTGTAGCAACCGTAGGTGGAGAATAGTGGGTGGAAAGGGTCGGTTGGTGATTCTTGGTGGTGTCAATCAGTTGGAGCAAACTGAGTCCGGAATAACCTGTGTGGTGGTCGATATTTGCTCAACATCTTGTATCAGAGAGGGTTGGTGTTTCCCCGGCCAGAAATCGACAGAAAGGAAGGTAGAAGTCGGCGGGTCGCGAGTTCTTCAAAGGGCCGAACCTGCAATCCCAAATTCTGGCCAAACCAGTGACTGCCCAGAATTTCTAAGACCAGCTTTGGACTCTACAAGCTGTGGGCTCCATTCCTAGGCGAAATATTCATCCAAAAATCGCGAGAAAAGATCGATTTGAAAAAGGGGGCCGAACTAGTAATCTTCGAATTCCGGCCAAAGTACAACTCCGGTGGAAGAACGGAGACCGCTTCTAGACTCAGCAGGTCGAGGCGCCTCCAGTAGTGAAGCGCATTTTTCCGGCTATTGCTCTGACGGAAACGCGTGCTCCGGTGAGCTTTTTTTTCAGGCAGAATCTTTATTTTCACCTGCTGAACGTACTGATAATATTTGTTTTGTGTTTCAGGTTACGCAGGAACATTTGGACGATTTTGCCCCTGGTACCTGTCTGCTTCGTATCGAACTGCAGTGATAACTTCGTGGCTTACTGCAACGGTACATTTGCTGAACCTCTAGGGCGAAATAGTGGTGGCCCTAAGGCAGCAAATTTGCATTTCTCGTAAACTACAGACTCAGAAATGTCCGCTCTGGTAAATTGGCTGAATCTTTTACATTATCGCACTAGCAGATCATCATGTGGGGTGATCATTAGGATTGGGGGTTACCATTGCTTGGTAACCATTACTTGTGCTAGAATTTAGGATTACTTGCCCTTGCTTGACGATTTTGTATCTCAACTTTTGATAGAATTGCCCTATTGTGCTATGTGATATAATTGTCGCTATTTGAAATCTTCTATGATTGGATATACCTGTTTTGTTGTATTGTCAATTTCGCTGCGTTGTTATTTTCGTTAGAATACCTAGACCTTACCTGTTCGAACATTCCCTTGATCTGAGACCTCACGAGTCTTACGAAACCCTGAGAATCTAGAATAGAGTAACCTTAGGACTGCTTTGTGTGATTTTTTCTTTGTGATTGTGATTCTGTGATTTTTTTATTAGTTCATAAAATGACAAGTCACAACTTTGATTTGAGAATCTTTAATGAAAAATGTGATTTTTCAATCTGGCAACAAAAAATGAGGGGTATTTTAGTCTAACAAAAAGTTTCAAAAGCCATTGATGGCAATTTTTCAACTGATTTTTCAAAAGAACAAAAAGAAGAAGCCGATGAGCTTGCTTATACCTCAATAATTTTACACTTGTCTGATGTCGTTTTAAGAAAGGTGGGCAAACTGAAAACCACCAAAGAACTTTGAGAAAAATTCGAAGAATTGTATTTGCTTAACTCTACCCCGAATAAACTTTACTTACTTGAACCTTTTTTCAGTTTTAAAATAGATCCCTCAAAGGATCTTGACGACAATTTAGTCGTTTTTAACAAACTTGTTCAAAATATTGTTAATTGTGGTGAGAAAGTGTCTGAGACCTACAAAGCTATAATACTGCTTAATTATATGCATGAATCATATAGAGAGGTCAAAAACGCTATTAAGTATGGTAGGGACACTTTGACGCCTGAAATTGTCGCCGATTCACTTAGAAGTAAGGAGATGGAACTTAGAGCTGAAAAAGAAGATAAGAAGAGTGGTGAGTTGCTTATGATGAGGAATAAGATGAAATTTAAGCAAATAAATTTGGGTAGAATTCAAGACAATAGTGACTCGAGTAGTGACTCGAGTGATGAGGGTGGTAAGAAGTAGGGCAAAGGATGGGACAAGTCTAGTGGTAGAAGGTGTTATAGTTGTGGTAGAATTGGACACTTTATTAGGGACTGTCCTAAGAATAAGGAAAAGCAGAATAGTAGGATGAGAGATGAGGGGAATGTGGCTATGGGGTTGAGTGATGACCCTAGTGAGGTTTATTGAGTGTAAACCTAGTTACTGCATTGCATCTGTGTGTAATCCTTTTTGCATGTGTGTGAGTGGTTGATTCGGTTGCATGTTGTATGTTACGCTTTCAATGTGTTTGATGTATGTAATTGTATGAATCAATGTGACTCGTATACTTGATATGTGTTAGCATGCATAGTAGGTTGGTGATGCATTAGCAGTAAGTGAGTGTGTGTGTGTGTGTGTGTTGGATGTCTATTGGTGAGGTGGAGTATAGATGCTTAGGGGTACATTGTGGTTTGTACCGGGGATGTGGAGTGTGACATTTGGATCACGAGTGGAGATGTGATCAAATGTCTGGAATCCTTTATCAGAAAGAGACTCTGATCAGGTGGAGTGTGAGAGATAACACTTCTATCACTTCTGTTAGGTGGAGCCCCATTATCCACGTAGTTTGGGAGAAGTGATGAGGTGATAAAGGATTATCCCAAGAACTTAGGATCTATTGTGACTTACTAGTTAGACATGAGTTGAGTGATTAGTCTAGTGAGCATGGTGGAGCGATGAGAGGAGATATGTATTCTCGAGGTAGGAGTAACACGGAATGGGATATGATAAGTGTGGAGAGATCTTTTCGTGGGGTCATTTATGCTTTTGTTGCATATGTGTTGACCGTGTGTTGATTAACTTGGTGTTAATCTGTTGTTCTGTGTAAACGTGTTTGAAAAAGATCTGTATGTGTATTATCCTATGTTATATCTTCATCGCGAGTTTATTTGCTCTTGACTGTCACTGTGATTATCTGCTTCTACTTGGGTGTTCTTGACCTTAGCCCTGGTGAGTATACAGAGCAGGTATGGGCGTTCTTGACCTTAGCCCTGGTGAGTTTATTTGGGTCATTCGAAGTAGCCTAATTAATTAGAACTGCTCATGACCCGTTCTTCACCTACTTGGACGACTCACTAATTGGAGGCCCATTTATCTTGTATCCCACCTTTGGTACTAATTGGGCATTGACTCAATTAGTTTGACCTAACCTAACTTACCTTATTTACTTGGACTTGGGCTATATGAATCATTCGGTCTCTCTTTCTCTCTGAGCCCGACGCCATGATTCTCTTCTTCTCTGTGATTTCTCCCTTCGTGCTCTCTTGCTACTTGGGCTTCTGCTGTGTGCAACCATATTATCTTCTTCTCTTTGTGAGTGTCCCTGTGTGTGTGAGGATTGTCGATACCTAGTGTAGCAACCGTAGATGGAGAATAGTGGGTGGAAAGGGTCGGTTGGTGATTTTTGGTGGTGTCAATCAGTTGGAGCAAACTGAGCCCGGAATAACCTGTGTATTGGCCGATATTTGCTCAACAGAAACAACGAGAGAAAGCCCAAAAAATGTTAGTCAGTGAAAAAAAAAAACCCTATTCGAAGTTCTCGATTTTGGTACCAATTATTTGAATTCACAAGCCGTGAATTCTTTGTTCCATTCAAGTTCCCTTCTTAAATTTATTTAGTAGTTGTTACAACCAAATGTAAGTCTTGAAAGATTGATAGATTAATGAACTTTGTTGTGGAGAGGGTGATGTGGAAATGACAATCAGTTCCATGCAGTCACCTAACGAGGAGTATCAGTTGCTACGGGTGTTGATTTTGAAAGGAATGGTGGAGTTAATGATCCTAAATGTGTTCCACATTGTTAGGTTTAGACCTATACAGAACATGTATAACCAATTGGACACTGATTCTTTACAAGCTAGTTTGAAGCCGAATTTCACTTAATGCATCAAGGTACTGTGAAATGATATCTGGAAATTCCTCGCAAAACTATTAAACTAGTTTCCAAGAACCACTTACCAAGCATAAAATTAATGGTCTTAACACAGTAAGAAGTCGAACAAGTTAACATAAATTTCATATATAATCAACAAATTAATATATAGAGTACTTCATAAGATAGTTGTTTTAGGTATTATTTTTTCAATATTCAAAGTGTCTACCACTCAATGCCATGATGAAAATTAGTTGCCATGACCCTTTTTTAACATTTCCATCAAATTCATAGCTCGCTGAAACCAAATTTTCGCCATAGCCAATATTAACCTTGTGGCTACCTCCTTGGCCTTTTGCAGTCACTTGTGCATGAAAATCACTGTTAAAACTGTACAAATTATCAGTAATATTACCAATCTCAGCATCACTAGTAGGGGAGGGCTCTTGTCTAATGACAGTGTTCTTATCCCCCTCATTCTCTTTATACTTGTTGAGATAGACTTTCAAGGGTCCAACATAGTTTTCGAATCCTAATGTTGTCATAGCCCATAAGAGATCATCTCCATTGATAGTCTTTCTCTTTTCTGTTTGGCATTTATCCGAGGCTTCGCCTGTGATGAAGCTAATGAACTCGGATACGCATTCTTGGACAGTTTCTTTGGCTTCTTTCGATATTTTTGCATTTGCAGGGAGGGATTTTTTCATGATCCGGCTTACATTCGCTATAGGAAGGAACCGATCTTGCTCCTTACTATCCGAGATATCACCGGATAGTGGACTGCCTCCCAGGCTGTTTTGTATTCTTTTTCCTGTCATTGGGAAGAAATAGTAGTTGTGGAGTGGAAGAATGAGGACGATTGAAAAACTTTTTGTGGGGATATGATGGGAAGAATTTGGGTTTTTAAGCTAACAGAATGTGATAAAAAAAAAAAAAAAATCAATAGTAAAGAGTGGATAGGCGGTTTTTGATGCTGACAGAAAAGGAAATATAATTTGACAGTCAAAATTTTCTGATGTCTAATATAAAGACTTGTGATTAAGAACTAATATAACATATTAAAATTATCGAAAACTTTCGCATTAGTTTTCTATTATTAGTCTTGGTTGTGTAAAGCTTGTGATTTAAGTTAACTTGCATAAGTTTTGAACTGTTGATATCGACTTGATGACATAAACAACAATTGGAAAACAACGTTCGAATCGAGATTGAAAAAATCTTTGACGAGTGATTATGAGTTGGAGCAAGTTAGTTAATCTACAATATATTCTTCGCCGTGCTCATCAGATACGACAACTAAAATATCAAGTAACCATGTCATATATTTATCCCGTCCAGATACTTATTGCAGGCTCTTAAAACAAGTTTGTGGAAAATAATTTACAAGTTAATCATATATAGTTACAGTTGTATAGTCTGACTAAATTTCTTGAAATACTAATTTAGAACTCCTTTCATTTGACCAGACCCTAGAAATCCAGAACTGCAGACCAAAGGTGGCTTAAAAGCAGTGACAAAGACAATAAATAAACAACAAAATATTATGACTTAGGATTCTTAAAACCATCAGACTCTTCAGTACAATTATAATACACACTCGAACAGTTACATAGTTTAGTATTTTTAGGCCTGCACTGTATCAGCTAAATGGTTTATTGGTTTCCTTCAGAAAGTATTTGTGTTCATAGAGAGTTTACTCTTTGATATTAAAAACAATTTATGAAGGCCTGCTGTAAATGTGAAGATTTTCTTGACAATGTAGACATTTTGCATTAGATTATTCTTGATAATTTTCAAATATTCTTCACCCCTTTTAGATTTCAAATTCATAACAATTTTTTAAAGGTTTTATATTATTCTACGCTTTTATAAAGGAATGCGTGCTCCATCCGTTGTGAGAATTAATGTATATCAAAAAGAAAGTACGCATCTCAAATATTTGTGGCATATTCGATACATTAGAATAAATATATACAATATATTGATTATTAAGTAGAATAGAATATAATGGTCAAAAATAAGTTCATTAGAACTCCACCAAAGTATGTACTTATCAGGATGCCCGACTCATTGAACCCTTTCTTTCGTTTTACCAATATATAGGGTCCTAGTCAATCCTATTGTACATGATAAATGGAAATGAATTAAAAATCGAAGTCTTTGACTTGCGCATTTGAAAATTACCACTTTTATTTGAATTAAAATCATTTGTCTTAAAAAAACAATTTCAAGTAATTAAAGGTCATATGTCCCAAAGTCAGCTCGATATATCTTAGAAACATGCCAAATGGCACCTTCAGCAACAGTTTCCATTTTTCCTATTTTTTATCTGCAATTTGTGAAACCCTTAAAAGGTTGTTCCTGTCTGAATATGTGAATAATGTAATAATATGTTTTATTTTTTCCTCCATTAAACAAATTAAGTGAAGTTGTGATGGTACAGATTGACATAACCAGAAGCTTCAAGATTACATTCATTAACCAAAGAATGATTTTATGTTTAATAATGAATTTGATATTACTATAATTGATTTATATCCCCATTAAGAGTCAATAAACATTGTTTAAATTTAGAAGCCGCTGGTATATATATGTATTTATTTGTTTGAATTATATGTTGCCTCTAATTGGGACAAGTTGACTAGTATTCATCTTGTCATTAGAATTTAATAAGGTTATTGGTTATATTATATTTTTTTGGACTACTGGCACGCGAGCGAGCAACCTATATGTTATCATATATTAAATAACTAGAAGGGGGCCGGCCACCTAAAAAACTATATTACAAAATTACTCGATTTTCTATTCTTTACTTTATGTTTGAAAATTAACGTATTAAATGTGAGAAATTTTTGAAATTGTGAATTTTTGCATTCGATTTTCTATTCTCTATTCGCATCACATCGCATCGCATCCCCTTTATTCTATGAAAAAATCAAGTTGTAATTAAACAATTTTTATATAAGAATTCTCTTCTCTTTTCTATGCAACTTTCCATGTAAAAAATATCAATTTGTAATTAACAAGAACAAAATTTATTTTTATATAAGATTTAACAATTTGTAATTAAAGAACAATAAATTATTTTTAGTTAAAATTTTCTATTCTCTACTCACATCCCATCCCCTTTATTATATGAAAAAATCAATTTGTAATTAAACAATTCTTATATAAGATTTCTCTCCTCTTTTTTATGCAACTTTCCATGTAAAAATGATCAATTTGTAATTAAAATTTTATCTAAGATTTAACAAGAACAATAAATCATTTTTAGTTAAATTTTTATATATTATTGATTGTTTAATTCAATAAATTTCTATTCAGAGGTATTAATAAAATTGAACGTTAGAGCTCTTTTTTTTTAGTTGTTTATTTTTCTAATTGACGTGACTTAAATTTTTATATTAAAAAATAATTTTATTGACACGAGAACAATAATTTTATTACGGTGTTCTTGATCTATTGATCATGAATATATGTGAAGTGGATAGTCAAAAATATTATTAGTGGTAACAACAAATAGTAATTGTTTTATCGGGTAATATTGATAATAAAAGTGTGCCAAAATGTGCTGTTATCCTTATATGCATGTTTGGTTCAGCTTATAACTAGACGTTCTTACTTTTTCTATGCTCTCATTTTCGCAGCAAGCATAGTTATTGACGAAATAAGACCGAAAAACTATCTATTATCTTAGGCAAACATGCCTAATTGTTCATGGGCCATGGCCATTACGAAACCCAGTAGCTTAACACCCTGCACCAGATAATGGAAGGCCCAGTTTATTTGACAATTTGGCTAGTGGGCTTAATAGCTAAAACCACGGGAAAATTACCTACAAATCTAAAATTAAAGATTAGATTTTATAAATAAGTAGATTAAATTTAAATTTTAAATTTCAAATTTCAGATGCTAATTACAAATTATTAATTTAATATTATATTAAATATATATATTAACAATAATTCAACCCACCGCATTCAATCACCCACACCCACACCCACACCCACTACCACTCCCCCTCTCTTTTTTTCTCTTCACGTTCGGCGTTCCTCTTCTCGCCCCCTCTCTCTCTCTCTCTAACTATATATTTTGTATATCTATCATCACTTCGACAACCACCAATCTTGACGGCGCAGTGAGAGCCGCTGACGGTGACTTGCAGCTCGCGGTGAGGCGCACCACCAACAAATGAAGGCTACCAGAGGTTCTAGATCTGGTGAGGTGCGCCACCAATAGATGCAGCTCGCGGTAAGGTGAATTTCCAGCTACTGGAAGTTCTAGATCTAGTGTCGGATTGTCGGATTCAATGGTAAATAGTATATAGGTACATTGAATATCTCTCCCCCTCCCACATCCGCAGTTTGTCGACTTTTGATGAATAGACTTCTGGCTTTTCGATGTAATTGTCAATGGATTCATAGGGAAAAAATGATAATTTGAGTTGTTTTTAAGAAGAATTTTTATGAATTTACTAAATTGCACGTTTAGTCTTGGGCAGAAACATATGCACACTCGAGGCTTATTCGGTGAAACCCTGTTTGCCTAAATCATTAACTGCAATTGATCTGACTAAGATTAACGGAAAATTGTATGTTTGTCGAGACAAAAATTGTATGGGTTGTGGTGGTAGTGGTAGTGGTGGTGGTGTTAATTTATATTTGATGTGGATGTAGCGATAGTTATGGTGGTGAGTTGGAGGATTGGAGGAGATGGTGGTGGGTTTAGGTGCAAGTGGTGGTGGTGGTACTGGCATGGGCATCGCCGGAGGTGGTGTTGACCAAAAGACAGTATGTAGCTATCGATGTTTTGGCCAGATTTTTGGTGCGTTTGGGAATGTCTTAGGCTTGAATGTTGGTCGAGATTTATAGAGGTGGTGGCGATGGTGGTGTATGCAGATTTTTTTGTGGTGACCTTATGTGATCAAGTATGTATTTATTGTGTTTGGGTGTGACCAATTCTGTATTCATTGTGACCGTCTGCAACCAGATTAACAGTGAGTCACAAATTAGACTGACTTGGTCACATACGGTCACATTGAAGACAATTTTGGTCACAATTAGTCATATATAATACAGATCAATGTTGGTAGTATTTATGGTCGTGAATTTGAGTTGAAGGTGGTAATGGTGGTGCATTGGAGGTTACGCTGGTGAATGCAGGACGAGTCCAGTCCGCGCCAATGGCATTTTGGTCATTTATCATGACGGCGTCGGAATGGGCTGAAATTTTGTAGTCTGATTGGAAAAGGCCCGAAAAATTGGACTCGGAATCCCGAGATCTCGGGATTTTAGCCAAATTCCTTCATTTAGGCCTTTAAATTGTTATTTTTAGTATAATTCGTTTTGATTTTCCGTTATTTTTTGCGCGTTTTGATATTTTCTGTTTTTAGGGTTTCTTGTAAAGCCTATATAAAGATCTTTTAGCAATTTTCATCTTGTTCAAATATATTTTAGTTCTGACTGGTTGTGACCAATTCTGTGCTAATTGTGAATTTGCTCACAGTAACACTAAACGTAAATTTGGTCACAGTTAGTCACATTGAATA